>JAGKPW010000100.1:0-299300 GCA_019926035.1 Melaleuca alternifolia | reverse complement strand
GGGGTAACTACTTTTGTTTTGTCATATCTAAGCACAGCAAGAGTATTGCGAACGATTGTCGAAGAGCCACATATTAATTACTCTTTCTTGTAATCCGGCAGTGCTTATATTTTTGAGAGAAAAAGTATTTAGACTAATTAGGTGGTATGCTTCATTGCCATTCCAATAGAACTAAAGATAATCAAGAGTTTTTATCTTGTATATATAGGTTTCAATACCATATTAAAAATAAAATGCAAAAACCATGCCAACATATCGATAGCTGTCTTCAGTTTTCATTATAGTTACTTAACTTTTGGAATTGTTCCAAACTTCTAAGTGAGCTAGGTCTTATATAGTATATACATGTCCTACTGGTTGGTATAGTAGCAGATAAGCTGGTGCGACAAACATATACGGAGCATTACATAAGCAGGGGCCACTTTCATGTTCTAACATATTTGTCGTAATTAACCTTCATCATAATCTATTAACTAAACATCTACGCCTACATGGAAATGAACTGACTTAATTTGGACAACATGAATAATGACACAATGCCCTGTTTTTTCTGCTCTTTTGCGTTTTGTTCTTGTCCTGGTTGGTAATGGCAAGACACGTGAATGCATGAAAGCAATGGGGAATCATAGGATCAAAGCCAATAATCAAAAGAAGACATTGATGAAATGGGTAAGCAACTTGTGTATCTGCGATATAGATATGCTATTGTTCGTACTGGAAGCCACATTTTATCAGTATTTTAGAAAGAAGGGAAAGGAAAATGAGAGCTTTGTCATCTCATGATGGAGAGAAGGGGGAGATGCATCCAACCCTCATAGATAATAAACTAGAAATTTAGTCAGGTGCGGTTTTTATGAAAATCCCACTTTATTATTATTATTATTATTATTATTATTATTATTATTATTATTATTATTGTTAGTATTATTGTTATTGAATGGACCCGGCAATATATGGCTCCAAAGTAAGCAATAGCTGTATCAAAATGAATAGTGTTTATTGCCAACTTAAAGCTTATGAATGTTCATGAACGATAGGTACAACGGTCCAAAGGCAACAAGGTGCAAAATCCTTTGGATATATGACGTAACAAATCAATCTGCTGACCCCGAAAGCCTCGCGGGAAGTAGAGAAAGAGAACGAGCTTGACCTAACCCTACCCAAGTCGTGCTTCGAAGTCAATATGTGTATTGACTTCATGGACCAAGGGCGACATTATCTTGAGTTTATAGCATTATGTTAACCTCAATTTCTTCGCCCTTTTACGAGGTTTAAGGGGTGGCAGGCCTATGCATTAACTATAAACTATATTACGCGATTGAATTTGTGGTGATAAGGATGGGTGGGGTTTTGGGGAAATGTTGTCTTTTTTGTAGACCGTGTCGGCGAGTGAAGGCGATTTGGTTTCAAAATTATACGGCTTGCATTGCGCTCGAGGGTAAGTTGTTCTTTTGACTTTCAATTTTTTTCCGATTTCCTTGTCTTTTTAATCATCAATGTTAGAATCGTAATATTGTTTTTTTGTTTCCTCCTCCTCCGCCGTTCGAGGTTTATATATCAGCTTCTCTACTGTACGTACCTCATCCTTTAAGAGACCTCAATCGTTCTTTCTTTAACTATAAATTTCCCTATGAATGGAACTTACTCTACATATATTTTGTATATTCGAATATGAATATAGAATGTTATATGATAGCTCACGTGTGTCGACATTAATATTTGGATATTTTTACTATCTTATGATAAATTTTGCTAAAAAGATTTCACATCTTGAATTTCTTTTTATTTTCCGTGTATGTTCATAAATTTTTTTTTGTATTGTGTATTTGGATCACTTATAAGGGTGTTATTAACAATTGTCCCATAAAGCAAAGTTGAAATAGCACTTTTCCAAGGTACGTTAAAAATGGAAGGATTACAGAGTTCAATGAAACCATTTACTTCAAATTGTAAATATTTTCCGAAGCGCATTCAATGGGGTTTAGCAAATGTCCAAGAACACTCTTTTAACATTTTCTTTGTTTAATAAGGTAGTGATTTAAATAATTAGCGGCAAACTAATTTCGTTTAATATTGTCAAGAGGGTGTAATCTAATATTAGCCTTTTAACTTTTATGATTCCGTGTTCTTCAATTATTATTTTTTAATGTCTCCATCTCATTTTTAATGTCAAAAAGTTATCTTTTTCAGATTATTTAAGCATCAAAATTTTTTATAGATACATCACTAAGGTGCCAACTCCTTTATGGATTGTCCAGTGCCGCCATAGTTTAATAATTTCTCAGTTCTATATGGCACACCAGCATGCCTAATTAGCATATAACCTCTTAACAATGTCCTTTTATTATTTTGCCCCAAATATAAACCCTAAATTAGACAATCAAGCATTTTTCCAAATTCCCCATATATAAACCCTAATTCTCAAAAACCACCAAATAGTTGAGGTCTTCTTATTACACCTGAAGGCAAGGAGTAGGTTCTGGTCCGTAGGATGTGGGTGGGGATGGACTCTGCGAGGGACGATGTGGCCTTTGGGTAGGTCAAGGGAGGCATTTGGTCGAACGGGTTGCAGGCGTCGGCCGAGATTTGGAGTTCATTTGGCAAAAATGGAGGGTGAGGAGAGGTGGTTCCTTGGGTCTGGATCCATGGATTTGTGGGTTTGGGGTTTGATTACAAAATTGAAGCAGAGGAGGAAGGGATTTTATAAGGGAAATGTGGTCTACTATGAAGGGAGAAATGTGTGCGATGTTTCATCTTGTTGCTAGATGTGAATTATTCAAAGTAGTGAATTGGTTTTCGAAGAAGAGATGTGAAAGGATTGATCGGATCTTGAAGAGAAAAAGGATCGAGAGAGCAAGTTCATCGAAAAAGAAGACCCTATATCATCAATTTGATGTTACTATCCCTTTTTTACTATGTCTTGCCAGTCGTCTCTCTCTCTTCTTTCCTGTTTTTCTAGTCCCAGCCTTTGAAGCTTCTTGTGATCGCTTGAACCTTCCTCACTGGTACCA
This sequence comes from Melaleuca alternifolia, assembly GCA_019926035.1. NCBI lineage: Eukaryota > Viridiplantae > Streptophyta > Magnoliopsida > Myrtales > Myrtaceae > Melaleuca > Melaleuca alternifolia. The sequence goes on along the minus strand of JAGKPW010000100.1, from coordinate 296,289 downwards.
AAAACCAGTAATGATTTCAATCTAAGATACTCAAGAGCAAGGCTACCTTTCAAACCATGATATCTATTTCCAAATTGTGGAACAAGATTCGAATAAGAGAGAAAGAGAGAACAGAGAGAGTAGAGAAAACGAGTGAAAAAGACATAATATTACTTTAAAATGGTTTTTCTTTTGTGATTAAAGGCCAGCGCATTGTGCACATGAACTTTTTGTTAATAAAAAAGCCGCCTTGGTATTATAACATTTAATTTAAAAAAAACAATGTCATATTTTTTGCCGAAGGTACTAAAGTGGTTATTTTTTTCTAATTTCACACTTAAGTGAATCAACGAAAAATTTTTACACTAAAGTTAAAGTCGCAAACAACATTTGATATTTTTGATGACCTTAACTCATGATAGGACTCAACGATCGGTAGAAAACTTGGATAGAGATATAAGGCGTAGAATTATAAATACCATGGTCATCTTTTCCCGAATTATGACTTCAAAAATGATTTTGTAAAGACATTTCTAGATTACCTCAGTGTACAGTTGAATTCATGTTGTGTATAACTCAATATATATATTTTCGTTTAAATGCATCAATCAATTTGTATCTCTCTATGCGAGAGAGACAAAGCACAAGCTTAAAACTTAAATAAAAATTCAACAATCAAGAGATATCTGAATATTTGCCTTTTAAAACATACAACGCAATCACACTTAATTTTTTTTTTTTTAAATATGATCAAAATTGTGAAGATTTATGTACAATCATTGTCTCCGAAAAAATTATGGTACAATTATTCTCTCCCTTTTTTTTTTTTTTGAAAAATTACATGCCATGCTAACAAATACCTTCCATCTTCATTTTATCTAAAAATGTCAGGCAAGTGAAGTCATATCTTCTTAGAATGATGCCAAGTGACCACCCTAATTATACTAGGACACATACACCTTCTAGAGTGCCACCTTCCTTTCTTGTTGGCCAAGTAACCCAAACTCATTAGATCACTTGTGCTTAAGACCAATTAGGGAAATCCAAGGCTTCTCTTTAACTGCAAGTGCCGCATTTCTTCCTTATGGGCCAAGTAACTCAAGCTCAATTGACTACTTATGCGTAGAACTGATTAGTGTAATCGAATGATTATAATAACCAAATTTTAGATTATAAATATAAGGGCCGCTTGGAAATTTATTGGCCAAGTAAGTTAGGGTGCCACATCTTATCATTAGTAAACAAATGTATAGGAATTTGACTAAGCCACTTATATCTCAACGCATAATAACTAAAGAACTTGTGTCAATGTTCTTGATGTCGTCTCCAAGAGAGTAAATAAACATAGCTATTATCTTTACTAGCGACTAAATGTACCCGCACATAAATGAGTGTATCGATTTTACTTTCATAATTTCACGAACAAGGCGCACATCAACATCCATGTAAAATCAGAGTGTTCTCAAATTAGTAAAACATCATGTCAAGAAAATAGATGGGGGAAGGAAACTCCCAAATCTTACGGGGGACAAAAAAGAAGAAGGAAAAATGACATAAATAGTTCTAAAATTTTAACATAATATATAATGTGATTTTTGAATTTTTAATATGTTCACTATGGTTTTTGAACTTTAATTTAGTGTACAATTCAGTTACTAAACTTTTTATTTATTTAATATGATTATTAGACTTTTGGTCCATGTTTAACTTAACCCTTGAATTATATGAAAATATCCAAAGGAAAATATCACAAAAAATCCTAAACTATACCATCTGTGAAATATTTATTTCAAAAAAGATTTCTGTCATAAAAAATTCATCACTTATACTCGTGTGACATAGTTACTCCAAATTTTTTTATGACACCAAATTTTTTGAATTTATATCCTTGCGATACATTTCCTAAAAGTTTTTATTCTTTTGTGTTATTTTTTTTCACCCACATTGGGCGAGGATAGCATCGCCGGCCAATGGGCAAGGGCCATGAACCTTGGTCAGCGAGCTCCGACAACCCGTGCCGGTGTCGGTCACAGTTCGTTGACCAAAGTGAGTGAAAAAAATAAAAGAAGAAGGAAAAATTGTAGAGTAAATGTGTCACAATAATATAAGTTCAAGGTTTTAATTTGGGATAAAAGTGTTATACAAATGTCACGGACCGAGAAGTTCCATCGTCCACGACGTTTCCCAGAGATCGAAGATGACGACTATTTTGGGAAGGAGATCCTAGGAGAGCTATTCTGGGAAGGAAATCCTGAGGAGATCACTATTCAAGAAATGTGACATCGGCAAGATCTTTAGAATACTGGAAGATTCTAGGGGAGGGCGATATAGAAATTTCTCATATATTTATATTTGGTAGGTTATACATGCTGTTAGATTAAAAAGAGATGTACGGATGACATTCCCTGAGTTTTTGTATATAAGGGGGCCTCCTCCTCCTCATTTGTATCATCTCATTTCTCATGAGTGATACAAGTAAAGAGTGTTGTGAGAGGAACAAGTTGTGAATCGATCGGCCCGTAACACAAGTATAAGTTCATGATTTTTAGTGAAACAAAAAAGTTTGGGTTAAATGTGTCATAATGATATAATTTAGAGTTTTTGATTGTATTATCTTGGCATCCAATGTTATCCCTGAGCTATATAAATCAATGGATGATAATCTTGAACATTTTTCATAAATTTTAGAGACTAAGTTGAAAAAATATTAAAAGTCTATTGAATAAATTAAAAGTTCATGAATCACGTTGTACATTGAGCTAAAATTTGGAGACCAAACATAATATATTGAAAATTTTGGAACTATCACATTATATATTAAGTGAAAATTTAGAGATCAAATTAAATAAATTAAAATTTTAAGAACTAAATTTCACATTAGGTCAAAATTTAAGGATAATTTGTGCTACTATCCTACTGTACCGCGTGGCTATGGCTACTACACGTCTGAACTTCACATTCCTCTTATAACCCTACCTATATAACCCCAAAAGACCAAATTCTCCCTCCGTCTTCTTCCTCCGCCTCCGCCGCCGCTTCCTCCTTCTCTCCCTATACCCGAAAGCCGCCATTGACATCCACCCAAGGGAAAATGAACTCCTCTCTCACTCCACCATGGTCGGAGCACTCGGTTCTTCGTTTAACTCCATAATTGAAGCCACCCGGTTTCCTCCATCATCCGAAATTGTAAGGTCACTAACCCAAGGGGAAATGGCCCCAAAGCGCCCTTCTTGGACGCTCGACCCCGACATGGACGGCATCGACCTCGACCCCTCCGACTTCGGTTGCTCTGTCGCCCTCAAGAGGGTCCCCAACGGCGACATCTTCGAGGCCTCCCGCGCTGGCGACGTCGACCGCCTCAGGTACCTCCTCGAGACCGGCGTCAACGTCAACGCCCGCGACCGGTGGGACTCCGTGGCCCTTTACTACGCGTGCCTGGCGGGCCACCTGGACGCCGCGAGGATGCTGCTCGAGAGTGGCGCGATTTGCTCCGAGCACACGTTCGACGGCGACCGGTGCCACTACGCGGCGCTCAACTTGAAGGTGAGGAAGCTGCTGAAGGCTTTCGAGGCGAGGCCACCGCCGCTCGGGCCGCTGCAGGGGGATTTGAGGGAGACTTTCTTGAATTGCGACGCGAATCGAGCGTTCTTGGAGCAATCGGAGAATCTTTTCCCGGGATCAGGTGCTTTTACGATGTTTGTAATGTGATTAATGTGTTTTTGGTGTAAAATATCTGTGTTGGTGAGTTGAGATATTCACTTGATCATCGAACTTGAGTCAAATGATCGAATTTTGAGTCAACTCTTATCATGTAAAAGTCGAGTTTGAGTGGATTATTCCTGAGTTAAAGTCTGGTTCGAACTTTATAATGCTTGACTGGGTAATTGAAGGTTTTCTTGAGTAATCTCAGGTTCCAGTCGATGTTGCAGGTACTGTCAAGTACTTTTATTCCATATGGAATTACAGTATGAAATTTGAAGTTGGTCTGTTATTGAATATTGCAAGTATTGGTGTTTGATGAATTGGTCGTCTGTAATATCTATGCGCTGAAAGGGTCCTTCATGGGTAAAGTTATCGGACTTTACTGGTAACGTTACTTTAACCACGAATGCATAGTGTTCATCAGAGGCCGGCTTACCTAAATGTAAATGGGAGAATGAGTGCCTTATTTTTCAGGAGAATTTTGCGTTCTGTGAGATGAGGATATGAAGTTTGCTGGAGTTCGTCATAAATGTAGAATTCAGGCATGTTTGATCGTGGATTGTTGACCATTCAGTTGTGACCCTTGCATGGAAAGCTAAATGTCCTTTGCACAGGCAGTTTGGAGATATGGTCATTTTCTTGGAATCCATTAGTTTTTATGACTACTCGATGTTACTCAATCTGCATTTTCATTGGTTCAGTACTGAAACTTGGCTGTAGTAGTTCGGATAATAAAATAAATTAGCCAATATAAAATGGAAAACTGTTCGACTACTACTTCTTGCAACTTAAAGAAACTAATGCATATACATTTTATTTCCAAGTCTATGGAGGACATTTACTTGTGGTATTTCTCTCCATCTTGACTGGGTAAAATTCTCAGCTGTCTTTTCATTTTATTTTAATAAGTAAATTCCTCATTGCTGTATCCATCCGTGTTGCACAGAGAAAGTGTATTCGTGCCTCATAGACTTCTAGTGCAGAATCTATATGCAATCATGTTTCTTAACTATTTGAGAATGGTGGTTCTAGTTGCTTGGTACTGTAGCTGGTTAATTACCAATTTATCGTGCCTCCTAGTACACTACAAGGAAGTAACCGTCTAACACCATATATGGTTGTTGATTAGGTATTGGTTCTTCTGGGGCTTTGAATTATGAGCATTTTCCTCCGGATGTAATATTTTTTATCCATGGGAGACCTATTGAAGCACACAGAGTCATCTTGAGTGCTCGGTCGCCCTTCTTCAAGAAAAAGTTCGAATCGGATTGGAAAGCTCGCAGGGAAGTCAGATTTTCCGGGGCAAAGTTGTCATATCCTGCGCTTTACAGCCTTATTCACTTTTTCTATTCAGACAGACTAGAGACCTCTGTAGAGGACATGGAAGATCTTGTTAGGATCTGCAAAGTCTGCAAATGTGAGTCGTTGGAAACAACTCTTCAGAAAGAATTGATATTCCACCAAAAGTTCGCAGAGTATAAATCATTGCGGGATGCAGATAACTCTCAAAAGCGATTCATCTTACAGGGTTTGTCCCTTCCTGAGGAGGACCGCCTTCCTGCTGCCTTGAATCGTATTCTTCAGATTTGTCTTGCCAATTCTTCCTTCGAGCACAACATGCAGAATGGTGTTAATAGTTTAGTTGCTTCTATTGGTGCATTGAAGATAAATGATTTTGTAGACGATCTTGCAGATGTTTGCGTTAGAGTTGATAGAAAGATTTTTCGTTGCCATCAGGTGGTTTTAGCATCAAGGTCAGAATATTTTAGAGCAAGATTATCCCATATGATGGATTTGCAGGATGAGAAAGATATGATGCCTGCAGCTATGCTTCCATGTCTTGAAGAACATGACTTAAGCATGGAGATTTTTGAGAAAATGATTGAATATATGTAAGTGTTGTGTGAGATGTTTAAGTGGAGCATCTCTGTGCATCTTTGTTTGCATCCAGTCATTATTTAGATTAGGTCTTTGGTGGTGGTCTCCATAGTTCTTCTCCAAATCAGCTTTGTTTATTTAGTCTCGGTTCAGTTTGGTGCACTGTTAAGAGTTTGGACCCCTTTTTGGCCTTTAAGAGTTCTATGATGCATAAATTCTTAACTTGAATGAGTTCATTTTCTCAGTGACTTTCAGCTTCAAGTTTCACCATAGTGAAATTAATACTTAGGATTATTGATGGTTCAGGTACACCGATAGTTTAAAGGAAGTAGAACCAGATGAGGTATTTTATGTACTAGTTGATTGAAGGTAGCTGGTCCTATCTGGTGGTGCTGGCACTCACTGAAATAATTTGCAGGCAGAGGAAATGTTTGATGCTGCTTCTAGATATTTATTGTTCCCTCTGAAACGTGCTGTGGCTGATGTGTTGCTGCCACACCTGGAAATGGCCTCGCCAGCTGAATTATGCCATTGGTTGATGCTATCAGACATGTAAGTTTAGCGCAGATATATCTCCAGATTCATTTATTTTCTTGATCGGTCGTTTTATAATATTTAATATATGTCATGGTACGGTTTTCTTTTGGCTGTGCTCAAGGGACAGATACTGAAATGTACAAGTTTCTGGTGTAGTGACTGAATTAATTAGTTAGTTAGATCCCTGTATATTGCTAATAAGTTTAAAGTTCATGTCAGTTGGGTATTTGTTTCTGTTTAAACAGTGAAATTGCTGAATCATTTAAATCCCTTTCTGTTTTTCATTGTCTATCTAATGAAAGAGGATTGAAGTTATGGTCAGTGTAAAATGAATGAGCGATGTGCTTAATGCTGGAATGGGTGGCTGAAACTATGTATTCAAGCCTGTTTGATATGTCCAACATGTGCTGAAAAATTAATACATTGAGCACTATAATTAAATTAAACACGTTTAGCAACCATAATTAGTCTTGATTTAAAGGATTCAATTGAGTAAAAAAAAATCTCTTAATTTGTTAGGGAAGGTTGGGGTTGCTTGATTTCTTCGATAAAAATTTGCATTCTAAAGGGAACTAAAATCTTGTTTATAACATTGCTAAAAGTCTAAAACCTCTCAACAATATTCATCATGCCATATTAGGTAATGAGTTAAGTATCATTCAGTGTTCAATATTCAGCTACTATCAAATAATATTTGCTATATATCATCAGCACTTAAAATCCAATTTTTAAATATTCAGTAGTTGGTTTTCCGTTTTATCAAACAGGTCGAGTCTTGGATGAGAGTTCTCATTTTCACATTTATGCTGCATGTGTAGGTACGGAGTTTTGAAGATGCGAGAGTATTGTCTAGATACAATGGCTTGTAACTTTGAGACATTTGCAGACACTCGCGATTTCCGAGCAATGTTATTGACTTTGCCACCTCCCTCTGGGGATTCTTCGCTTCGAACCACGATTCCAAGTGCTCCTGGATCTGTGGCAAATACTGATCAAGCCAATCTGCTAGATGACCTACGTGAGAAGTGGCTTGAAGCTGAAGCTGCTGAGCTAGACAAGAGAGATGAGAGTGCATTGCTTTTTGATAAGCGCCTTGAAATGCTCATGCTTGTGGCTGAACAGGAAAAGTCTAAACTATAAATGACGATGATCATGGTTGTGTTGCATAATGAAGGTCCTCCTTTCTCCTCAAACATTAAACAAATAGAAACTTGAAATGTAGATTGTCATAATTTTTTCTATCATATAAATAAAAGACGTTGGACAGTGGAAATTTTGTGACTGGAGTATTGTTTTGGTTCATGTTTTTATATGCATCTTATGAGTCTTTTTAGGCTAATATGTGAAACTCCATTTTCCTTCTGTATTTCCTGAGAAATGACTGTTTTGGACAAATTTTGAAGACAAATTTGTGTACGGATACTTCAAGTAGGTATATATTGAAAGCAGTGAGAGCAGGTCGCCGACAGCCGACAGGTTTGTAACTCAACTTCCGGTTCATCCCGCATCAACAGTTCTGCTTACCAAAAATGGTCCACTTGGAGCTCTCAATTCCGTGGCATGGCTCAACGAAGCAGCTGTGCCGTCCTACCTATTTTAAGTTTGAGAATATTCCCCTAGTAACAGCGAGCAAGCTGGGAAGAGCCCAGCATGAGAATCAGATGCCCTCGGCGGTCGAATTGAGCATGTAAGTGCTTGAACAGCTCTGCTTGTCTATAGATGTGTATACGGGCAAACAGAAATGTTGAAACAGTGGAATGAGAACGCGTGCGGCTAATGAAGGAGGTATAGTCCCCTTCAGTATTTGAAGTTCTAACTAGTTTTCGCTAACATCAGCGTTCGTTAATCATTTTGCTGATAATTGCGCGTAGGCGCATTTAACTTCCTTCTATCCTGCTTTTACATGTCCAGTTGCCCGTGTTGCTTGAAACCACAAACTATTGAAAGCTGCGACAATGTTTCTCCCAATCATGTTAAGTATGCCACGAAACCAGAGCAGTGTTCCATGAAGAGATTAGCCAAGCACGGATGCATCCCCAGATGGGTGGAAAGGAACTTTCAAACTATAATCTTCGGATACCCAAAGAGAAAGCAGGAACAAAATACATTCAATTTCTAACTGATCCTGAAGCATCAAATATGGCTTCAGCACGATCAGAATTGTCATGTAAAGCATCATCGCATGAGCAGGATACAAACAGGACCCTTTCGCCTTCTGCATTTTACAAGTATGAATGAATTGAGCATTTCCTATTGTGTAAAATAAAACTCATCTGTAAATTGATTTTGTGTTTTGAAAAAAATCAAGGAGAGGAAGAAGAAGAAAATAATGGTCACATCTATCATCATTCTGTACCACGTCCTCCCCCTTCCACATGAGAAGGGGCCTTTTCATTTTCAGTTGAAGGGGTTCCCTCAATAATAACTCCATTTTCGCTCTTTAGTGATGGTTCTGTATTTTCAACCCCTTGAGAAGATTCATCCTTTCCAAGTGGTGGGGAAGGTGTGGCATCTGAAGTGGCATCATTGACGGACAAATCGGAGATCTCACTGGCCAGAACTTTGTCATTCTCGCCGTTTGCAGAACTCACTGGTGATGCATCTAGATCGTTAGATTCATCAGTCTCTGATTCACCGGCCTGTTGTTGCAAGCTCCAATACATGATGCTCGCTGTCAAGGTAAGGATCATCTTCTGGTTTACCTGTCATCATGGCAAATTAACACTAACATCAAGAAATGCTAACCGATAGCTTTTATGAAATGCAAGTCCACAGCAGTGGTACTATATAATATGTTGGGGCAACATAGTAAGATCAGCAGAAACTTAACAACTTTGTAAGTGTAGTTTATTCTCAATGTCTTCAGGCAAACTGAGATCAGCCAGTTTGTCTAAATGACAAAGCGAGAAAGAAAGCCCTTCTGTTTAGTCATAGCTTAACTAACAACCAACAGGAAACAAGCATTTTAAATGTTATCATCATATACCATAGAACTTCTGAGAGTTCTAGGCAGACTTTCAGAAAATAAACGAGGCATTTACAACCCAGTTGCTACCAGAGACTTGCAAGCTAACCTAATGAAGAACCAAAATTAAAGGGGAGATCGAAATGATTCACCTTCACCATAGTGTCATACAACATTATCACCAAGACATTTTCCATTACAACTAAACGAAGAAATCATATGACAGCAATCAGAAGAGATAAATCTCAGGAGAAGAAGCAACATTAGCACAGACCAATAACTAGTACTGAAAATACCAATAACTAGTACTGAAAATGAACAGCTTATTTTCTGGTTAAGTATTGTGAACTACATATTTAAAGTTTGTCAAAGTGGAAGTACCTCTATGATGTCCTCAGGTAACAAGAAGATGGAACACCCAAGCTTTCTAGCAACACTGATTATATATGTGGCATTCAACTTCTTATCCTCATCTGCAAATAAATTGTGAGACATCATTACCATGGTCCACGGGAAACACACTAGTGTGGTCGATGTAATCCACTCCGTACATTTTATCCCCAAGGAAATAGTAATTTCAACACTCAGATTCGCAATATACAATGTGAAAATGTAAATACATATAATATCTGAATGAAGAATAAGAATGACCTACCAGTTTCTCCTTTTGTGACAAGACTCCAGTTGACCACCCTTGGCTCCACAGAACTAAGAAGCTCAAGGAAGAAAATCCCAGTTGAAAGGTTCTTGTCCTGATAAGGATAAAAGAGATAAGTGAATCTCAGACTTCTAATGATGATTATTTTGATTGTAAGGGGAGCTGTCATCTGGTTTATTACCTTAAAGCTCTCCATTTGGGATGATCTACCTGCCTTCTTAACTTTTCTGTTTGCCCAGTTCAGAATATCGGCATCGGTTATTTCCTTACCTTGTGCATGAAATCTAAGGTTCTTCAAAAGCTGGAGCATAGTAAACCTCATCAACTGCCATAAGAATGCTGCAGATACCAAGACAAGGAGTTACGGATGCATCCTAGTTTCTAGTTCAAGAAGCACTTCCCTTTTTGGAGAAAAGAGGAGAGCATTCATTAGAACTTAAATAATCTTAAGAAGGGATACTGCTGCCTCTGCAATATAACAAGAGCATATAGAATCAACAAGGAAATGAAGATAAGAATTGTAAATTGAAGAACAAAAACACCTTAAAGCAAACAGAAGACTCTAAAAAGTCTTTTAAGCATTCCATCAGAGGGAACAAACTAGACTGAAGAAGCCAGTTCAGCTAAGGGCAATTAGAAATGAAAGATTCTATTTTTAACCCCCTCCCGAGGTGCAAAAAGGATGAAGAGATGCTGCAAATCCTCACCCATGTAATTTTATCAGTATGTGATATGCTGAAGTAGTGAGGGAAGAATATTAAGAAGAGAAAAGTGAAATAATGAAGACAATGCATGGCCCTTAGATTATTTCTCTTTGCTCCACCAATGTCCAATCTCTGTACTTCTAATAGTATGTTACAAACACCAACCAGCAGAAGATCATGTGAACTACAACCTAAAGACCAGAACCATCCTGAAACATACAAATAATTTTGTTGGATAGACGATTCAGTAAATAAGAAAGTAAAAATCAAAAGCTGGAAACAACCTAGTATGAGCTTCTTATTTCCTTGCACGATATCATTTCCAGCTACATTCACTAGGGAGAAGTTCAACTGCTTTCCAATCTGGATAACTTGGTTGCAGTTCTCAACTTTTCTAAAGGGCATCTTTATAGGAGGCTTGCTGGCATGCTTCCAGTTAACTGATCCTGGTGAAATCTTGTCCAGTACCTCTAGGAGAACCCATCTGTAAATTTTAGACATTACTTAAGGTTCCATCAGTAAATAACACAGAGAAGAAAAGATGAAATCTCACCCATTCCTGAGATCCTCAAAAACGTTATTGACATAGGTGGCAGTACCGAGGCTATTAATCCACAAGCGGAAGCATCTCTCTTCACGAGAAGTTTGTGTGTCATCAGTCATCATCTCAGCAAAGGAAATCTTCTTGGTATCAGTTGACAAGCCATTCCTGCATAATTATCCATTTTGTATACTTTCTCAAAAGGTTAATATTCCTCTTGGTCTTAAAATCTAATTTGAACTTCCACATTCTCACTTTTTCAAATAGGCCTAACGACAAAGTAAATCCCAATCTATTAAGGATTTTTAGTTTTATCATAACCTTTTAAGCCTACCTGAAAGGTATACAACTTTTCAAATTTGGTTCAAAACTATCCCAGGTCTTTAACACCACTTATGAGAGCAAATATTCTGTTAGATTACTTCCCGAGTTTCTTTTGCCCCGAGATCTCCAGATTTATTGTTCAAGGGAGGATATCTTACCGTGAATAACTTGAAATATGAATTAACCCATAAAGAATATATATCGGGCTTGATACCAATCTTCAAATAAATATTTTTTACAATTTTGGGATGAAAAGAATGAAAAATTAGGTTTCGATGAAAAAAATATAGCCTTAATTGCAATGCTATAGATACTTGAGGCAGAAAAGGACCCCCCAGAAAAGAAGAAGAAGAAGAAGAAGAAGAGGAAAGACCATTTCTAGAGGGGATCCAGTCCTGGGATAGATATAATATGACATAAAACGGTGAGGATTTACTTTGATAAGCGAGAAAGATGGAAATAAATTGAAAATAGGAGAAAAGATAAGGATTTGCATTTCGATATTTGACTCATAAAATTAACAAATGGCAGAGCAGGGAAATACAAGTTCATAATCTTCCGACAGACAAATAAAATTCATAGTTGGTATTGTTAACACACGCTACTACAGATCCGAAGTAACTAAACCAACACAAGACCCAGTAAGCGACATGCTGGAATCTTAGAGGAATTGGAATAGAGATCCAGCACCAGGTAAAAGAGGGAAATGTAAACATTTCTTTGTGTCAACCACAGGGAAGCAAAGTAAGCATGGGCTTACACATAGAAATCTTTGAGAATGGAAATAGAATATTCAGCACCAGAAAATGATGAAGGCAAAGTAAACAGTGAATTCTGTTAACTACGGAGTAGCAAAGAAAGCACAGTTTTCACTGATCATATGGCCCCTGGTAAACAACAATCACAATATTATGTGGAACCTTGGTCTAACCAAAGCCTTTTCTGGCTCATTCTAAAACCCAAAGAACACATGCATTGCATACTATAGGGGGCCAATGAATTGTCAAACCAGGAATACTGCTCAAGACACAAACCGGTCCAACATCAAAACCTTGTCATCCCCACCAATTCCCACACCAATATCCATAGATTTGTGCAATGTCATTGTTTCTAAAATTTTAGAGAAGAGCAACATGTATACAAGAAACTAATAAATGAGGCACCTGTGTTGGAATATTTGTGCCACAAATGCAAGATTAAGATTTGGTGAACCCTCCACAATATCAGTGGGTGTGAGATATCTTTTGCATTCCAACTTCTCTGCTTGCTCAAGTACCATATTTGCTCTTTCCTTGGGATCCTTCGCATCCAAGGTGGAGGGGCTAGCATGTTCTGGAGCAAGAGTATTGAGCAGGTAAGCATATGCCTCACCATCCTGAGAATTTATAGGTTCAAATAATCAGAAAAGGAAATAAAAAGAACAACTTTTAAAATGATTTATGAGAACCAGACAACACAAATATAAGCCGTAGCTCATCTCTATAGTAATATTTTCTTGCTTCCAGGTCTACAGTCTACTTATCAGTTGTAACAACACAAATGGAAGAAACAATCTCTGGAAACAGCCCTATAAGCAACTCATGCTACCTTTACTCTAGTATTTTCTAGTAAAGATGCAGAAATGCAAGATCGTTCATGAATGCTCCAATCTTCGAGTTAGCAGCCTCCAATCTACCCATTAAAATTACTAGTGAACTCCTGCTTACCTTCACATCTGAAGAAAAGTTTGTAACCTGCTTATTATACCCAGCTTTCTTTAGATGAAAATTCATCCATTTCAATAAAACTTTCTCAGGTGGCAAACCCAATAGCTCCTCTACATCCTGCAACAATTTGAATGGAAAAACAAAATGATAATTTGAGTACACCGAGATTCCTTGCTTGAAATAATAAAAGGAATCTTGACCGTCAATCACCTGGCTGTCATCCACCAATTCCACAAGTTGAGGAGTTTTTTTCAGGTCGAGATCAGCCAACAATTGGATCTGATATTGCCATCGAGAATATGATCAACTTGAGAATAGATCACTTGAACTATTGATAATAGATTATTTTGCGTTAGAACGAGAAAAAAAAAAAAAAGACAATCCAGTTACCTTTATAATTTGAGAAATCAAACCAAGAACCAGATGGGGCTGGAAATACACAAAAGAAGAATAAGATTTCAAAGTAAAACAGAGCTACACAAAGGACATTATTATAATCTTCTCTAGCTTTAACTTACTCTTGCTTCAACAAGATCCTGTGTACCAATATTTACAACAGTGCAGCCAATGGCCTTTGCGGAATTGAGACAAAGAGTATGGTTCTCATTCCTCTCCCACGGATTGAGGACACTTTTGGTGTTAATAGCTCTCTCATCTATGGTTCCAGGGACAGCTACATTTATGAGCTTACTGCATCACAAATATTGAGGCATAAATGAAGGGTAAATCACTATGTAGGAATACACAATTGGAAGGTCACAACAAGTATGTACCAGAGAAGAACTCCATCTTTTGCTAGATCAAATAAAGCATTTGTTCCTGGATCGAGAGGAAGATACTTCTTTAAGAAAGGATCTTCTCCCAGATAACTGTTGATATGGGCCACATAAGAAGCCTTTTCTGAGACATTTATTGTGTGCTGAAAAGTGGTTGTGGCTGCCTTAAGAAAAGAAGATGAATGTTTCGAACCGCCAGATTTTGCTGTTGCTCGAGCTTGCAAATTCAAAAAGGCCTGCCCGAAGGAGGGGAATTCCGCTATCATTCTTTAGACTCAACTCAAATTAACCTCTAGTAAATGTATATGATGCAGTACAAATTCCCCATGTCTATGCTCTACTTTGCTATGGCAGTGACTTTTATAATCCCACCTGAACAAGAGAGCTATTGCAAACTGCTTTTGGTGTCTGCATAACTAACTAACATCACCAACAAATAACATAATGTTGCATTCTTCTTAACACTCACCCGAAGGAAAGACTCAAAATCAATTTCTTCCTCCATGTTCATACGTGATTCCCCAAGAACAGCCCTAACCTCATCCTCGTTGAACATTTCATTGAAAGCTTTCAATTTTGCAAACACGGGTGGCAAGTCTCCAACAGTGACCCGGCCAGATTCATTTTTGATTGAAATATACTGAAACCAATAAAAGACCATTCAGTTAGCCACCAAAAAGCAGCCTATACAGCAAATCATAGAGAACAAACGACATAGCCAACCCAAAAGGATGGGGAAAATGCGCATTTGGGCAAAAGTGCTCACTCTGGATTTAAGGGTTCGAAGCTCGACTTGGGTGAATTGGCTCTGCAGCCATGGATCAGATACCAGAACGCCAACAAAGCCAGCCATTTTATGCCTTCCTCTGCTTCAGAAATCCTGAAACTAAACAACAACAATAATCGCCAGCAGGAACGAGAGCGCCAACGCATCGCACTAAGCTAGTTGTACGATAATGAACAACAAAAAGAGGCAATCCCAGATCAACATAGAATCGCAAAAACCATGAAACCTAGCTGAGACGGCGAGAAGTCTTTACGCAACAGAGCGCGTGGATAAAACAGTACTCTTTTTTAATTGTTTTTTTCGTTCCGAACGTCAAATCAACCAAGTAATCCAAACCGGGCCACCCACAAGAGCGCCTGAATTGATGGCAACGCAATCTAAACAATACCCATTAACGTCCACGCCCCGGAAAATCAGATTCCCATTCGAGAACGAACCTGGAGACGTCAAAAGAAAATGGGAAACAACGCGCCCATGAGTTTCTTCGTCAAGTTCGAATCTTTACGGGCGTTGGTGGCGACGTCCCAATGATTGATCGGGTTGAAGGCACGAACGAACTTATGAATTGCGAAGGGAGAGGGAGGGAGAGGGGGAGGGAGAAAAGCGTGTGGCCTTTGAGGACCCGCGAAGAGAGACAAGAAGTCATCAGAACAGGGATGTCGGAATGCCTAATATTAAGCACGTAATTGGCCTTTTCTTCCTTCTGTTTCGTGGGGAACGTTGGGGTTCAACTCGATCAACACGTAAATGCCAATGCTTCGTAATCATTATGATCATGATGAAATTAGCTCATTTAGTTATTACCCGAAAAATTGGATCTTGGGTTTATTTTACGTTATTTTTTGTCAATTGCCAAAGATGGGATCCAGAGATTGGAAGTGGAGGCTTCCCATGACTGGTGTGTTTGCCCAAGTACCTACATAGGTCATGTATTTAGATATTTGTAACGAATTTATGTTTATTAAATCTCTTCTTCGATCTTTGTGCATCTGATCGTATAACGGTCTTAGAATTATATGGGTGATAATAATCGTGAAGTGTGATAGATCAATATTTATGAGTCAAACGTGAGCCTTGTGGCGAAATTATGTCTTGTGTGAGGCAAACGAAGCACTGCGTGGTGATCGCGATAGAGACCAGGTCTCAATTTCGGTTTTTTATTAGATAGAACGGACAATAGATGTGAGGGAATAGGAGGTAATTTGCTTAGAGATGAAGGTAGATGGAGGGTCGAAATCATTTATCTTTCTACGATTTCGAACGAACTCGTGAGGTCATAAATGAAATCCATTTTCAAACATTATGAAGTCTCGAATCATCAATCAGGCAGCTTGTCATGAGACACACTCAAGCCCACGAAGAAGCATGACGTGATTATGGTCAATATGAAGTAATTGCGGTGGCAAAGTGACCATTGCCATGCCTTGCTGCATGGAAAATCACCTGCAAGAATTAGTGATTGTCGTTATTGTTGGTGACAGATGACCAGACTCGTGAAGAATTTATTGCGGCTCATTGAATGGCTCATGTAAACTCCGTGTCCATTCGGAGTGTCACGAAGCGAACCAATTTCAGAAGCTTTCCCAGATCTGCTAATATGATAGCTCTCAGCTGAAAACATGTGAATCGAGGTTAACGCGCTCTTTCGTGACCCCCTATTCGGCTCATTTGCAAGGCATAATGCGAAACGTATTCAACATTTTTGAATCACGGATGATTGAACCTGAAGTTTTACTTCTGCTGGAGTAAAGAAGTTAGAATGACCCAATTCACCACACGTGGTTGGCTTCTGCAGTTTTAAAAGCTTTGAATACTCATGAAAACATCTTTTGACATTTTTAGAAACCGAGCTCAACGTGCTGACTTGCGCACACAAGCGACACTGAAGAAGCACGGAATGAGTCCCCGGTTGGAATCAAGAATGGAAAAGCTTTGTGCCAATTTTCATCTTCAAGAACAAACTATCTGAATAAACAATGGGGCAATGAATAAGCATACTAACAGAATAGAACTACCTGAATTCACTTCCTCCTACACAACGTCAAAACATAATATCCCCAAAAAGAAAAGAAAAAAGAAATTGGTTTCAAATCAAGCAATTCGATCACATCCAAATTTTCCATATTCATCTAAACGAAGAACTCATTTACTCAACTCCATCCTCACCCTAACATTACGATCATTATGCTTGAGACGGCAAAGAACAACTGACTCCGAATTCCCAAACTGATAATCTGTGGAGACGAATTCTGATTCTGCTTTGAAGAAGATGATGGAGAAGTTGCATTAACATCTGCTTCACTCGGAGTATCAGCAGTTGGGCTAGTTTCAGCTACGGGACTTGGTGCTGGAGCTGGCATTGGTGGTATATCAGTACCAAAGATGGCCTCTGGGAGAAGGACGTGATCCACTTGGTACACCGCTACTGGGTTGGTGGCAAGCACGCTGCTACTGATCTTTGTATTGGTCCACCCGGAATTGATGTGCACGTCTCCAGACAAGTCAGTGAAGTTCAAAGTGTATTGGCCCCCAGCAAGTGTGCTGACGGGGCTCGACAGGCTCAGGTTCTTGAAGTCGGCAAGACTGTAGTAACGTGACAAGGCATGGAACAGGCAGAGTGACTTGCGCTGGTCTTGCGTGAGATTGGAGAGAGATGGCTGCTTAATTGATGAGAAGGCCTTGTCGGTTGGTGCAAATATGGTGATGCCATCACTGGAGGTGTTGGCCTGGTTTTGGAAGGTGTCGATGACTTTGGTGGACTCGAGATAACCGAGGAAGGTGCTGTACGAGCCCGCTACAGTGAGCAGATGTGTGAGGTTCACGTGGTCGGGTGTCGGGGCCGGTGCTGGAGCCAGACTTGGAGGGGGAGATTTGGTGGCTTGAGCTTTTGCTTCTGGAGAGGAGAGCAGCAGAATGGCTGTTGTAATCAAGAACACCGTGGTTGACTTCATTTCTTCAGAGAATTCGAGTTACTCTCTGCAGACAAAAATCAGAGTTCGCTCTTATGCTCATATATAATGAACACGTTGACATGACAGCGACTTCATAGAAAACAATCACCATCGATTTGTCAAAAGCAAGCAACAGCGCATCTTTGCGAAGAAGGATGCTGTATGAATTTGTAATTATTAATATGGCTACGTTGTAGAAAGTTGCAGCTGAAACAATGAAATTTACTAACATGAGATTACCAACCGTTCTGGAAAATGAAGCCCGTGTTTTTCAAGTTTACAGATTCTTAGAATTTTCACTATGAACATGGAAGGTTTTCTCTTTTGAGTAGACTGAAAATTCAGATAGAGGTCCCAACGGAATGTACCAGCTTTTTCGGGGCAATCAAGAAGCTGTGGCAAGGCAGAAAAACCATTTGCTGAATGCAGACCCAATTAGCTAATCCAACGAACTAGAAGTTCACGAAAAGAATGTTCATCAAGCTAATTGCAATTGGAAAAAGGATAGGTGATCCCGAGCAGGCAATTTCAACATCTGAATGCGCATGCATAGTTGAGCAAGCAGCAAATTTATAATGTTGGAGGATCCTCAAAACAGATCAATCCCAGAAGACGAGAAAACCATTGCCAAAACCCAGATCTAACACCTGCTTTCGGGTGCTCCGAATATCTTCTTTTCTTTCTACTAATTTTGTCTTTTTCCCCGTTTCTGCTCAGACCAGCAGCTTCCCAGCAAAACCAGCAGACCCAAGTCAACACTTTCTCACACATCCCCCATAATGCACATCAACTAGCAAAGAAGCAGATCTAGATCAGCTCATCCTAAAAGTACCCACAACCTCACAACGACAGAACTCAAAAGAGGCGTGGCGGCATCATTCGTAAACTGCAGACTTCAGATGAATACGGCGCACACGAAGTAAAGAGCAGAAGCAACGAGTGAAAAGATCAAGGAACAAAACCTGAAGAAACAAGAAGGGGCAGGACTCGAGAAAGAAAAACAAGAATATGTCGTGTCGGCGATGCCAATGCTCTCCGCAGTGGAAAGGTTAACAGTGAAGGACCTGAAGTGAGAGTAGCTGCTTGGAACACGGAGTGAAGTGAAGTAAACAAAGACGGATCTTTCTTTATTATCGAACAGTAAGAAGGAAGATACGTGAGGTGGGTAATAGCTGGTGAAACTCTAAACTGGCTTTTTTGGCCTTTGTACAGCTGGTGAAGAAAGAGCAGCACAGAAAGAGAGAGAAAGAGACAGCGCAAGCCACATAAAAAATAAAACGTCATTTAGTTTATGTATAGATTCCGCAGTTGCATCGCATTCTTCTGAAGTTTACAGGAGGCTTTGCATCCGGCAATTGACCGTGACGAACGAATCAGAACGGGCCGCATGAGTATTGAATTCCTCGACAGCTCACGATTGGTGGGCGCAAATCTCACTCGCCGTACGGCGGAAGGCCCCCATTGTCTTGCCCTAACATGGACACCGTAGACCATTGAGGCCACACTGCGTGACATGTCTCGCTTCTCTTTTCTCTGTCTTCTTTATTTATAATGTATAGACAAACTCTGGTTCACTGTACAGCCTAGTCGACCCCGACGACTAAGAGAAGACAAAGCCTCTAAAATTGATTTGATTTAAAGCTCGGAGCATGTGATGCTCGGCGAAAACCGTGCCCCGTTTGAAGTTTAGCATCCTAATCAAACACCAATCTCAGATTTTGACTTTCGCAGACAATTTCTGTCGAGTCGTTGGAGAATGTGCAACTCACACCTGTCCCTCTTCTCTGCTCCTGAGCGCTTGCGATTTGGGATTTCTATTTTCTTCGACGGGAATTGACTTTGATTTTAGTGCCGTAACGAGATAATATAACCTAAGGTACTTATACCAATCGAAATCGTAATCTTGTAAAAGATAATTGGCATTTTAGCTAGAAGACCAGCCCTCTTAGCCGTATGGTGAAGATAGGATGTTGAAGTCACGAGTCTTTTTGGGCCCCAAGGACTACAAGTCAAGTGTAACTTGTTTGGATTTGGCCGGGCTCAAAATTTTCATTAATGTAATTTCCAGAAGAACTAAACTTTAAGCAATTGATGGATAGTCGATTTGGCGGTTGTCGTATTTGTATTACGAGCTTATAGTCATAGTATTATCGATCGATCTTGAATATTTGCCGGATAAATAGAGAAAGGAGGCTCCACATATGAGTAGCATCATCTTTCATGCCGTCTAGAACCATTTGCGACATCAACTAATCAGTCAAGCAAAAAAATACTTCTTGAATTTTTTTTTATGTGGAAAATAAATTGGCATCCTCCCTAGACGAATTGAAACGCCGATTCCCCAGAGCTGTTGAAAGTGGTAGAACACATATAATCATATCCGATGTGACTTTATGGCCAGACCCATCAGGGCCACAGCCTTATCACATTAAATAATAAGTGCAGCTACATTCTAGAGATTTCAGTAAAAACAATTGAGTTTTAAACAAATCGGTGTGATTGATTCATTCTATTAATTTCTTTAAACTAAGCTCATGGCAAATGTTAACTTGACTTATTTATTATTTTCCCTTACGTGATGCTAACATAGCTAAAATGACTAAATCATTTATATGGATATAAATTGAGTGTCGATGGCCCATGCTAATTCCATGAAACACAAAATACAGCCACTCTAATCTCAAAGGAGTAGCATAAACGAAAAGCATGTTTATGCCGTTCCAGTTAGCGTTTGGATAGATTGCAAGCAGAATCCTCACATCGCTTTAAAGTCAGATTAATAAGACGACGTTGTTCATACATACATACATTATCCGGACACTACAAAAAAACAAGGATTTAGCTACGGATTTTGTGACGGAAAATTTGGCAAAATCCGTCGCTAAACGTTTTTTGTGACGAATTTAGCGATGAAAAAAATTCCGTCGTTGACTCAGCGTTGCTAAATTTTGGCGACGGAAAATTTCATTTCCGTCGCTAAGTAGTGACAGATTTTTTTCCGTCGCAAAATTTGTCGCAAAATTTAGCGACGGAAAAACGAAATTTTCCATTGCTAATTTCAACAAATACATTTCGTCGCAAAATTCTCGTCACAAAATTTGTCCCTAATTTAGCTACGGATATATTTCTGTAGCAAAATTCTTAGCTAATTTAGCTACGGATTTTTTCCGTCGCAAAATTTGTCACTAAATTTCGTCGCAAAATTCGTGGCTAAGTTTTCGTCGCAAAATTCGTGGCTAAATTCATTGCAAAATTCGTGGCAAATTTTTTAGCGACAAAATCTGCAATAATATTATTAAGGGACGATTTCAATATTAAATAAAAAAAACATCAAAATTTTTTCTAAAATTAATTCTTAAGCACTTAATAACATCAAAATATTATGATAATACGAAAATGAAATACATTCAATTCTTGGGCAACAAAAAAAATCTAAAAAAGCTCAGTACATCTTGGGCAACAGAAATACATTCATTTCCTCCTTGTTGTCTTGTCGGCATTACATGTCTCTGTACATCTTGAAAGCAACAACGATATATATATGTTGATCTTCATAGCTGATAAAGCTCAAAGGCATATAGAGTAATGTCACGCAGTGCTGCAATTGATCTTCATGTTTTCAGCTTCTTTGGTGCTCCCAAGTTACTAGGCTTAGATTTCCACTTTATCCCCAAGGAATACCAAGAAATGCTCAGCCAAATATAAAAACTTTGAAGTATGAACAAGGGCAGATGCTATAAAAGCCGGGACAAAGGAATAAGAGCGTATTTGGCTTACTTGTCATCATATTCCAGTTTTCTTTGTGGCAGCTTTGTAAGATTCATCTCTCTGTTTCTGTTCCCCAATTTCCACGTTCTCAAGCATATCCACAAACTGGATCAAACATAAAATTAAACAAGTAATAAGGAACAAAGATAATGTGATTGCTAAATGCTTACCTTCATTGATGTCTCCATATCTGCAAGTATGTTATGATCTTTGAGTGTCAAAACAACTGCACCACCCTCGATAACCTTTTGAAGTCCGTGAAGTACTTTCACCCCCGCTAGATCATCTGTCAACAAAGTCGTTCTATACACAATAAGATCAATTTTGCAGAAGCTTAAAGCATAATAAGAAATCAATATCAATTTGCCTACAACAACAAACAGGGATAAATCAAGTAGAGATAATACCATTCTAGCCAAAATAAGCAACATTTAGCAAGTGCATCAATAAAAATGAAAGCTGAGCAAATACAACAGCACACGTGCACCATTAGGTCCTAATAATATGATATTCCAGTGTTCCCAACACAATTGCAAAGCATTTGTGTAAGCTAGACAATGGCATATTATCAAGTTTTGCACCAATAGCAAATAAATTGGTGAACTTGGTTTACTTGTACTCATATAAGGTCTTCTAATCATTAAGAGTACAAGGATGTTTTGAATTTCATTTGTTGACAAGCCCACATTGATTGACTCACCTCTTCTACAAGTCCATGCCTTCAACCAAGCCTATAACATCCTGGCATAGCCCCAATTGGATTATCATCCTCACCTGAAAATATTGTTGCCTAAAATGCTAAGTCAATTCGTGTGATAATTGGGGCTATGCCAGGATGTCTAACAACACTAGGGAAAAAGTAGCAAGGAAAGAAGTTTGAAAAGAGCCTGCACTAGAAAACCAAGATAGGTCCCTATAGTCCAATAGCTTCTTAGCATTGGCAGCTCATAGGAATTTCCAGTTTCTTGTTTATCAGATGATCCTACTTCCAGAATACCCATGAAGTCACTCATAAGCACCAGAAAACATCAGCAGCTTTTGGTTTGTGCTTGAGGTCAAAAGAAGAACTGAGTCAAATACAAATTACCATTTACATTAATGCAAATGGGTCAATTCATTGTGATAAGGGAAAATGAATTAGTAAGCAGTGACAATTTCCACTCTAAATGGGGAAAAGTCTAGGAAGTAAGAAAAATTCAATCATTCGTCCTTACTCATGGTTCAGAATCAAGAAAAATAACTTTTACACATAGGCTAAAAAATGTAGATGAAGGGGAAAGAATACATGTTTAAGGAACCGGTCAAGAAATTCAAAGCTCACCACACATATCTCAGTAGTTCATTTTTTAAAGAGAAAAAGGTATCAGTTGAGACCTAAACAACTAAGAAAACGGTTGGAAACACATGCAAATCGCAAACAGATTACCAGATTAGTTATGATGGTGACAATAAGCAAACAAACACCAACGAATACGTCCCACAGTTTCACATGCTTCAAGAAAACTGAAAAAGAGAATTAGCTCGTCATTTTTCTTTCAGAAATACAACTTCTTATGGTGGCTTGAGTACCGATCTCATTTTCACGCTTAAGCAGCAAGGAGACAATCCTAATTGACACCTGAATCCAAATCCTTATAATGCTCAAGCCCTTCCAATTCTGATTGTTCCAGCACATTCACCGGGAGAACTTCAGGCGATACTCATTATTCCTTGTAGTCGCCGCCACTACTCACATCAAAACGGAAAAAACCAGATTCCCAAGCAGCCCAAGAATAAAGGGGCAACTAGTCACAGGTCCTCAGCTCATGAAAATCAGGACAGATGAACAAAGATTATTCCCATCCCTTCTCAATTTCAGGTGTATACCCTTTCTACCAATGCTAGGAAACGCGCACAAGAAGTCAGATTCCCATAAGGGACTCTAATTCTACAAGCTCTCAGAATGGGTCTTTCCCAACGGTTGGGGCAACCTTCGAACGCGATGGATCCAACCCAACAATGGAATGGAATTCACACAATAGTAATGCAACAGTGTAGACAACGACCGATCATAACGCAGAAGATATGGATTGAACCCTAGAAAAGCCGGGGAAAGAGAGAAATAGGGAGGACGGATGATTACCTGGTGGGAGACGGATTCTTGATCGACCTTGTAATTGTTGTGAAGAATGTAGAGGCTGATGAAGGACGCCGTCGCAGCTCTGGCGAAGAAAGACGCCATTCTCACCCGCAAGACGTACCCCATTTTCCTTTCCTCTCTCTCTTCCCTCTCCTCTCCTCTCTGTAGCGTTCGCGTTGCTTCACTTCCAATTTTGGGCCTCCTTGGCTTTCTTCACTCTTTATCCGAGCAATTCGCAAGACCCCAATACAATCGACTCAAAACAGCCAAACCGCAAGCGAGAAGAAGGAAAAGGTTCCACCGATCGGTAGGCGGATTCGAGATGGTGAGATCCGACAATGTTGCTCTTGACGCCTTGAAGACCCAACCACAGGGCGTTGGCTCGGACACCTCCGATCTCGTGAGCCAGAACTCTTGCCAGCCGCGCCCCCAAGCTCCAACCAAGCCCTCGGATTTCCCGAGACCGGCCGCCCCCCAACACATCCAAATCGTCGCCGCCACTCGTCGCCATTTCCACCTTCCAACAATATCGTCGCGCTCGAGTGGAGGGAGGAGGGAGGAGCGAGGAGAGAGATGAACGGGGAGAGAGTTGAGCACGCTCGAGTGGAGGGAGGAGCGAGGAGAGAGGGAAAATGGAGCGAGAGAAAGGGAAAAGAGAAAATTGAGCGAGAGAGCGGGAAAATTGAGCTAATTAGTGACGAATATGGTCACTAAGTCGCAAATTTTGGTGACGGAATTAAGTTTCCGTCGCTAATAAAAAAGAATGTAGCAAAAATTTTTATATTTGTCGTCGCAAAATTCATCGGAAATTAGCAACTAAACAAAATTCATCGTTAATTTGCGACGAAAAAAAATTTTGTAGCTAAATTTTGTGATAGAAAAAAATTCATCGCAAAATGCGTCGCAAATTAGCGATGGATTTTTCTTTCCGTCACTAATTTTGCGACGAAATGAAATTTGCATATTTAGGCTATTAGCCTTCTCCAAAATGGCCACTTAAATCCCCATATATGTGCCAACTTCCAATTCTAGATGTAATTCAAAATATATGATTCAAGAGTTGTTTTACCGTTGCACATATCCAAATTAAAAGTTAAAAAACATCCTCATTAGCTTGGTTTCGTGAGTCCAACGCTTGGTGCTTCAATGCCAACATATAATTTCTCTTTTGCAATTAGATGTTTCACACTACTTCATTCACGTGATACTTCATATTCTTTTTTCTCACTTTTGGGGCAAAAGTATAGATTCATGAACATAATTTATTTCGCCATGTGAAGTTATGTATTTCTTTCCCAGCCTATAATAATATTCTATCTTGTCAAGATCCAAATCTTGTTAGCTTCAATACTCTGATATCAATACTAAACAATTTGGGTATGTAAGTGAATTTGCATCGTGTTTTATGAAAAAAGCACGTGAATGGGCATCATTTTCAAAGGAAAGCCTATAACAAAATTATAAAAATAGTAAATAATGTCACGAGCCAATTGATAATATCACGAAACAATTGATTTGAGGGATTCCCAGGGAGAGGAACTTCCATAATCAAGCTGCACTATTTAGTAAACTATTAGTAATAATGACACTAGACAAACGATTTACTTTCCGTCACTAATAAGTAACGATTTTTTTTTCATCGCTAATTAGCGACGGATTTTGTGACGGATTTATTTTCGTCACAAAATTTTGCAACGGATTTATTTTCCATAGCAAATTAGCGACGGATTTTGCGACGATATTTTTTCCGTATCTAATTTGCAATGAATTTTGCGACATATATTTTTCAGTCACAAAATTGTGCGATGGATTTATTTTCTGTAGCGAATTAGCGACGAATATTTTTTTTCATCGCTAATTTAGCGATGGATTTTGCGATGATTTTTTTCTGTCGCTAAATTGCAACGAATTTTGTGACGAATTTGTGTCCGTCACAACATTTTGCGACGGATTTAATTTTCATAGCGAATTAGTGACGAATTTTTTTTCATCGCTAATTTAGCGATGGATTTTGCGACGAATTTTTTTTTTATAGCTAATTTAGCCACGGATTTTGCGACGAATTTTTTTCCGTGGCTAATTAGCGACGAATTTTCATTTCCGTCGCTAATTAGTGACGGATTTTGTGACGAAATATTTTTCGTCACTAACAAATTTCGTCGGAATTAGCGACGGATTATTTTTCATCGCTAATTTTCCGTAGCTAAATTCTTGTTTTTTTGTAGGGGGAAGTCTTGCCCTATAAACACTCATGTTCATTCAATTCAACTTCCGCCATGCGGAAGTTACTTACGGTTTGTTTGGGAAGGAGGGAAGCGGGGAAACGGCAGGGGTGAAAAGATACGCTTAAAAATTGAAGCTTTGTGAGGAGGGAAGAGGAATTTTCGAAAAAAATATCTGTTTTTCTTTGCGAGAAGCATCGACTTAGAGAAATACTTGATAAGAATCATCTTATTTACGTGGTGGACGTGCGAGTGAGTGCCTAGGATGTTGTGACTCGATAGATTGCAGATTGGACGGGTAAACAGTCCATGGCCTCTATGGACGCGCGATTTCATAAAACTGCGAGCTTCTCTACATGCTCCGATGGTTTGATTCCAAGCAAGAAAACAGATGAAATGAGCCACTCATTCATTTAGTTGATATAGCATGCTGCAAGACGATCTGCATCACCGTGAAATTTCATAAAATGTTTAAGAACATTATCTATTTGACGAAGATGTGATTTAAGTCATTACTTTAATATCCTTTTCCAAGGATAGGCCGGAGTTTGCTTTAGAACAAAAATAGGAGGATATATAATCTAGGCGCAAAGAGGGTCTTCAAAGGTTTGGACTTAGAATATGCTGTTTTGAGATCATATGAAATTTGATAGAATATATCCAAATATTGAAAGCTTAAGCTATTTGAGAGACAGATGGTTTCATGTCAATACTTTAACAACCATTAAAGTAACTTTGACAATTGCCATTAAAGTAATGCAACAGGAAAGCAATTGTAAAATGAATGACATACACCAATACCAATAGTAGTTTATTTATGAAAGTCATAAATGATATTAAATGATCAACTGTAACTAGTAACTGGGAGGATGTGGCGCGTCCCCCCATTTTGCCGTCGCCGAGTCGTTGGTTAAGAATGCGATGGACATTGCGGGGAGTGCAATTATCAACGGCAGTGCTGAGTGCTGAACTGCAGCTATCGCAAATTCAACATCGTGTTTCGGCTGCACATAGATGAGGTTGATGACCGTGATCATCGAGCAGAACATCGCGATGGTGTTGCAAATCACGAAGGCCTGGAATAGTCTCTTGTCCAGCATGGTAGCCATGCCCTGTTCATCTTTAGAGACCGTGTCCGAGCCGTTAAATACTCCAGGGACTGCAAAACCAGCTGCGAAGGTCACAGTGGCCACAAGCGTGGCCACCAGCAGACGGGTACTAAGCAAGTCCCTCACGAGGTTCACGTCCAGCTTCTTGCTGCGCAAGGCTTCATCTCGATCTTCCGGCCTAAGTACGAGTAAGGATCTGCTTACAGCTGGGCTCTTCCCAATTGTCGCGTGTGACAACACTATCAATGTCAACCGCTGAGATCGGGAGCATATCAGAAGGAAAAAAAGGAAGAACAAATTGTTACAATATCTTATATTCATAAAAAGAACTCTGGAGTTATCAACAATGCTATCGACCGGGTGACATAATAATTTTGAATGTGAGATCTGCACTTAACTAAGGCATTAGTCTATGGGGATTTCCAGTAAGTTGATAAATAAAAGAGTGAGCATTCATGTTTCGTACCTTCCGTAACGTAGGATCCCTTCTGAAGCGATCTAGAGCAATGTCAAAAGCAGTCAAGGATTCATGGTTTCTACGGCCAGGATCGATATTTTCATCCATCACAAGAGGAATCAAAGCAGCGGGTTGTGAATACATAGCTGCCAAGTGCGGAGGTGTATTTCCAGCATGATCTACTTCTTTTATCAGCATCTCCAGTCTTTTATGTCTGAGTATATATCTCACTACTGAAGTTCTCCCATATTTTGCTGCGACATGAAGAACGCTTAGCCCTTGCCCATTTGGCAAACATGATACCGGAAGTAGCTCCTTGATTAGTTCAACATGATCCATCTTGGCCGCAATATGAATGGGAAGATCCCCATTCATGTCCTGTTGTTGGGCCAAATATGCAGTGTCCGCTCCTAAGAGTTTGAATACTCGGGTCAAATATGTAGGGGTGAGCACAATAGACCGCCCAACCCAGGAACCGCCCGGACCGGACCGGACAGGCCGGGTTGGTCCGATCCACGGTTCCAAAGAATGGAACCGGTTCTCGGGCGGTCCAGTTCCCGGTTCCTAGTGTGGTGAGACTGGACCGGACCACTTGGACCGACCCCGGACCGGACCATTTGGAGCGACCCTTTCTCTTTTTGGGCCGAGAGAAAAAAAACCGATTGGTCTCATCATATCTCTCTCTCTCTCTCTCCCATAGGCATCAAACAACCACAATAATGCACCGGGAAATCATTCTCTTTTTTAAATCATAAGGAGAGACTTATCCATACAAAATTTTTGAAATTTCACCACAAACTAGTTAAGACATAATTAAACAACTTTCAAGAAGGAATAGTCCTCAAATTCATTGAGTAAGAGTTAAAAATAGGCAACCATAATACTGGAAAAACAGGACAGGTTATAAAGAAATTTCAGACATAAATGCATGTCAAAAGGGTATCAATTGTCATCGTATGAATCTGAACTTTTGACATGTTGTCTATCTAAACATGAGCTACAATTATTATGAAGATCATCAATCAAAATTCGCAACAAAACAAGATCAAAATGACACTTCTTTGAACGGGGTCAAACCCAGTTTTTGAAAAACAGCTTGAACACTATTCTAAAATTCAAACAAACTGACGATCAAAACACTTCAGAAAATTCTCGAATTAATATATGTTGTAGAAGTGCAAGTAAGAAACAATTTTCATCAAGACAACAACCCCAAATTCTAAATATATAGCTCTAGAGAAAATCGTAAAGTAAAAAATGAGTTCATTCGTCATCTCCCTCTTCTTTTTTTATCCTATTTTGATTGGTTTCGTGACTAACCGTGGCCGGCAACTAGCCAAATGAGAAGTTCTCTAGACTTCTCTTTGAATTTTTCCAGATCCCATTGGACCGCCCAAGAACCGGACCGGACCGACGGGTCCTCCAAGACTTTGGCGGTCCGGTCCACGGTCCTAAAAAATGGGAACCGGCCCCACCAGTCTGGTTCCTGGTTCCGGGGGGGGGGGGAACCGATCACCCCTACAAATATGCAGTGTCCGCTCTTAAGAGGAGAGAGACATTTTCCTTGATAAATCATTTTTCGCCCCCGAACATCACAATTTAAGAAAAATAGGGACAATTGCCAATTTGGTCCTCAACCTTTTGCTACTGTGCCAAATAAGTCCTAAACCTTTTGCAACTTTGCCGAATAAGTCCTTCCGACGGATTTTGACCGGAAAATGCTGATGTGGCGACGACGTGGCGGACCGGACCTTGCCGGAGACTCGCCGGCGACGACGTCCCGGCGACGTGGCATAAAAAAATTTAAAAAAATTAAAAAATTCCAAAAATTCAAAAAAAATTCAAAAAAAAAAATAAAAAAACCTACTGGCCGGCGAGCTCCGGTGGCCGGCGGAGCTCGCCGGCCGCGGGCGAGGGCGGGGGTGGCCGCCCCCCCTCGGCCACGGCCGGCGAGGGAGGAACAGATCTGCAGCGAGGGAGAGCTCCCTCGCTGCAGCTTGCGAGGGAGAGCTCCCTCGCTGCAGCTTGCGAGGGAGGCCCCTCGTCGCTGCAGATCTGCAGCGAGGGAGGTCCCTCGCCGCTGCAGATCTGCAGCGAGGGAGCTCTCCCTCGCCGGCCGCGGGCGAGGGGAGGGGCGGTAGCCACCCCTGCCCTCGCCCGCTGCCGGCGAGGGCCAGCCTGGCCACTAGAGTGGCCGGCGAGCTCTGCCGGCCACCGGAGCTCGCTGGCCAAGTAGGTTTTTTTTATATATTTTTATATTTTTTTTGAATTTTGGAATTTTTTGGAATTTTTTTTATGCCACATTGCCGGTGAGTCTCCGGCGAGGTCCGGTCCGCCACGTCAGCATTTTCCGGCCCAAATCCTCTGGAAGGACTTATTCAGCAAAGTTGCAAAAGGTTTAGGACTTATTTGGCACAAAAAAAAGGTTTAGGACTTATTTGGCACAGTAGCAAAAGGTTGAGGACCAAATTGGCAATTGTCCCAAGAAAAATATTTTTTGCGAAACGAACGGAGTCTAAATGCTCTTACTTTCTTGATATTTCTTAGGCTATTTGATTAGTAAGTATGCCTATACTAATTTTAGGATTTGAGACAGGTTTAAGATTAACCCTCTAAGATTAACCCTATAGATAAATCTGAAACCCCAATATGATAAGTCATTTAGCATAATAAAATTACTCTATTACAAAACTAAAGACGTAATTTTGTGAAGGGGGAAAGGGGGGGGGGGTTGTATGAAGTGACTAAAAGATTTTTATGCTCAATACTTAATTAAGTAATTCTTTAATAGTAATGGCTATAACCACGTTTCTTTCTTCTGGCCCCTCTCTTGTAGTTATCACTTTCCTTTACGGTTTCATTTTCCTTTTCTACTGTTCTATTCGTCCTGTCTATGTCCTTTTATTGTCACATAACAACAGAATTTGTGTCGTGTTTTTAGGGACGGATTTTGCAACAAGTTTTTAATACGTCGCTAATTAGCGATGGATTATGAGATCGTCGCAAAATACGTCGTTAATTAACGATGTATTTTGTGACGAGCTTATATTACGTCGCTAATTTGTGATGGCATAAAATATCCATCGCTTATTAGCATCGGATTTAGTAGTCCGTGGCAAATTTGCGACACAGTATTCGTCTGTCGCTAATTTGTGACAATATAAGCTGTCCATCGCAAATTAGCTACGGATTTTGTCGTCGTTGCAAAATCCAGTGACGGTTATGATGTTTGTCGCTATTTTGTGACGAGAATGATTTCCGCTGCTAATTAGTGACGAACTTCTTTTGTCGTCACAAATTCCATTGTAAATAGAGATGAATTTTTCCCGTCGCTATTTAGCAACATAATTTTTTTGCTGATTTTTTCTGTCATTAACATTTCGTAGCTAAATTACAGTTTTTTTTTATAGTGTTTACATGAGTTTTTAATCGACCTACTATAAATATATTAATGACGATTCCTAGTTAAATTTCTTTTGCATATTAAGAACTTAAATTCTAAGTTGCGCATTGATATGGGCTTGAAAGAGCCCAAGTTAGGCTTAGTCTTGATAATACATTAGCCAACCCCTTAAGTGCTGCACCATTCAAGGAGGTCACAACAATTGATTTGGAAGACTTGTTGGGAAAAAAATAGAAAAAAAAGGAGGCTCTCCATTTGGGTAGCATCATTTTTCATGCTACGTAAGAAGAGAACAATCTGCAGCATCAATCTATCAATCTAGCAAGATTTACATCACGAATGTACTTTTTAATATAAATAATATACTTGTTATCGTACTCGTACCTTAGTGAATCGAAACATCGAGTCATCAAAGCCATTGGCAATTGCAAACAAATCATTACACAGGATCGACTTAATAGCCAGATCCACGAGGGCGAAGGGGCAATGGCCTCCAACTTTGATAATAATAATAATAAGGGAAAATTTCAAATAAAAACCCGAAGTGTTATTGTTTTCTCATAGAAGAAATGAAGTGGACATTATTTCAGATAATGGTCTAATATGTTATCTTGTCTCAAATAAGGACTTGAAGTGATTATAACCATTTCAAATAAGGGCCTAATCTCGCTGGTTTGCTAGCAACTATAATATTCCGGTTGGTCAATGGCTTTTTCGTCAAAAATTTATTTAAACTTAAATTTTAGTAAAAAAATTAAAAAAAATTAAAAATAAAGAAAAAAAATAAAATGCAAGGGGAGGGCTGGAGCCCTCTCGCCTGTGGCTTCCGCCCTACCACGTGGGGTGGCAGCGGCGAGGGCTCCTACACCCCACCAGCGATGGGGCGATGGCCATAAGCGGAAGAGCTCCAACCCTCTCCCTGTATTTTCTTTTAATTTTCACTACTATTTTTTTAAAGGAAAAAAATAAAAAGATGAAAATGCCCTTATCAGTAGGTGTAGTCAGGCCTTGAGACTGATTAACCACTTCGAACTATTACTTGAAATATAATCTACTTTAAGTCTTTATTTGAAACAGTGATGCCACTTCATGCCTTCATTTGTAAGTGTGTACCTCATATTCTTATTTGAGAAAATGATACAACTTCATATCTTTATTTGAAATTTTCCCTAATGATGATAGTCACCCTTTTAACTCTCCCAATGTCGTATCCCAATACAAATATTTGGAAATTTCCAAATACTTTCATCATTTTGGAGTACTGTTCTCAACCTTGCAAGGTTTCATATCAATTAATATCCATCTAAATTCAACATGTGATGATTTTAATTTATAAAACTACACTTAGACAGATGTCAAATAGACTTCACTTTGCAAGTTTTATAGAGATCAATGACGATTCACTCAACTTCTTAAAGCAAATAGAGAGTTTAGAGTTTTGAAATCATAAGGTCTGTCCTGTCAATTACATTGTTTCCCTTACTAAAAGGGACCAGTGTGATGTCGTTGATCCAACTTGACTTTTTAGGTGACACTTTTCAGCTAATGGGTATTTTAACATCACTACTTTTCTTTAAAAGTAATGTCTATTTGGTTGATTTTTATTATATATCATCAGAAAGTTAAGATAATAGAACATGTCCTCTCATATGCGTTTCAATTAGATGCTGAACTGATAACCCATCCTGAAATTTCAAGTCTGTCTATTGCAATAAGGAAAATATGACCATTTCAAGTCAATTGATATGAGCATTGAATTACTTTCAGTTAAGGTGAGGGCCTATTTTCCGTATTTTATTGGACCATAACAAAGCACGATAATTTGTGTATATATTGATTTACTTACAGTGAAAGATGAATGTTTGTGAGTAAAATTAGATAGAAAGGCATCCTCGCATGAAAAAAAAAAGAAACTTCTACGAGGACATAAAAAATGAACTAACTTTGTAAAGGAAGTTAATTGTTTATCAATGGTTTGATTGATGAAACCTAATGTATTTATCGACTTAAATTCTTTTTAGTTAAGCTCTAAATGAACCAATTTAATAAGAAAAAAAACTAGTTCGGTCAAGAAAAATCAATTCTGCCAAAGTAAGAGCCTATAGACAAAATAATATTCAAAATTTATAAATTCATGTATATGTGAATAGCATTATTAGTAGGGGATTGGCAAACAGAATATGTGCATGATATCTTTTCGATTCACCAAACATAAAATAAGATGGAGATTATTGGTATTAATTGTCTCACTCGACAAGGATATCATATTTATTCAAATTTGTCACCCTAAATTTAATTTTCATATAATAAATGAATCTAGAATGATAGAAAAAAATATTTTAAATTTGCATTTCACTAAATAAGTATCTAAAAAAACTTAAGACATGATATACAAAAAATACATTTATGGGTTGATCTGGCAATGTGAAAGGTGAAGGTACAATTTGAAGCTTAACAGATCGGTAACATATAGATAAGTCTATAATATCGGATAGTTGTTTGGGAGAAAAGGACATTGAATATTTTTGGAAAAAATAAAAGGAAGAAAACACTAGTGCTTCCATGGAGGGCGTCAAGCTTCCAAACCGAGAGCCGCGCCGCTGCCTATAGGAAAGGAAATTGGACTGGTCTGGGGTAAATCATCCTTGGCCGGTTCAGACAAACGATTTCCCAAGGGGCGAGCTCCTACGCTAGAAAACTTTCTTTCAAAGTGGGGAAACGGATGAAATGACCCACTCGTCCATTTAATCATATATCATTTTGCATGCCGCTGGGGACACGTGTATTATTGTGATGTTTCCTTAAATTGCCGAGCAGTTTTTTTGAAAACGTAAACTATAAAGCCCGAAAAGTACTTTAATATTTCTCTTGCCAACAGGCTGGACTTTGAACTTTGCTTCAAGTCTAGAATCATGAGGATATACCACGTAGGAGGCAGGAAAAGATTTAAATCGAGAATCTTGTGCTCTAATATAATGTGACGTATTGTGAAACTACCTGTTGCAAATATGAGATAAATTGTTAGATGAATGATAAATTGTTTCTCAAAAAACAGCATTGAGTTGGAAGTAGGAATTGGAAAATACTAGTCCCACATTGGAAAGTAAGGACGAGTTGGAAGTGGAAAGTGAAATACACTAGTCCCACATTGGAAATCAAGAATAGTTTAGAGTGTTTTATATATGGTTACACTCTTTTGGAGGGTTAACTATAATAGCACAAGTATTATGTCTCGAGCGCAAGTGCAATGAGGGTGCAAATTCGGTTCTCGACGAGTTTGAATTTGGGCTCGAGCATACGACCCGCGTACACGAATGCAATCCCGGAAAGTGGGCTTCGCGACAAGCCACCTTTTGCGTTTTGAATTAATGTTTACCAACTCAAATGTCGATCGGTTAATGATAGCAGTTACGGATTTAATGTTGTAACCATGGATTTAATCCGTAATTAGTTTGTAACAGCTGATTTAATCGGTATTTATTCCCAAAACGTTTCGTAACAACAGAGTTAATTTCCGAAACATTTGTAACCGTCCCCTTGAGTTTTTTTTATTATTCTCTGCATAAAGAAAAGAGAGCACTTTTTTAGAGAAAAATAAGCATTCTTTTCACAGCTTTTTCTGCATTGCATTGTTTTCGATAGTGTTTGACATTGGCTTTGTTCAAGTTGTCCGAAACTTTTGAAGTATTAATCTTCGCTGCTGTCTATCGTTGTATCCTATGAGACAGATGTCAAGTAGCCTCATGTGTACTGGAGGGGATGAATCTATTTTAAAGAAATTATTGTCTAGCACAGGTCTCGGTATTTGTTTGTGTCGTTGTCACTTGGTTTGTTGCAAGTCAATTTCCTTTTCTTTCCTTTATGTTATTGTATTGTTCAATTGTTAATGTACATCATTTGAAGACTGTTATCCAAGGTCTGAGTCTGAAGACTGTTAGACTCTAGTATTTGAGTTTGGAAACGGCCAAACTCAAACATGACTAGACTCAGATGTGTCCAGACTCAAGCGCGGCCAGACTCAGGAGATAAAGTATGAAGACCACTATACTCAAGTGACAAAGTCAGAAGATCGCCAAACTTTACTACCAGACTTTGTTCTAATGCCATTTTGAGTTGTTTTGTCGATTTTATCCAACAATCCTAAGACAGATTCGACGATTCAAATAGCTGCTGGACAAGAAGTGGTTGATGTCGCTACTAACAATATCACCAAAGAAGCTGTCCTTGCCGCGGTCCAACTAACTGGATGGTCCAATGTCCTTACTACGTTGTTTGTCCGCCATGGTGAAAAATCTAAAAAGTTTAACGGATCAAACTTTAAAAGGTGGCAGCAAAGGATGTTGTTTTGTGTAACAACTTTGAATCTTACAATATTCTTGACTGAGAAAGCTCCTAAGCTATCCGATGGAGAAACGGATAAACAAGCTTTCAATGCTGTTGAAGAGTGGAAGCAGTAAGACTTCCTGTGTACGAATGTTTATTGTGAAAAATAGATGGTGAAGGAACTATGGGAATCCCTGGACCAAAAATATAAAACAGAGGATGCCGAAGCAAAGAAATTTGTTGTCGGTCGATTCCTTGTTTATAAAGTGGTGGATTCCAATACTGTATCACTCAAGTGAAGGAATGATCTTGAAACCTTTCAAGTGGGTAGTCATTCTCCTTGAACAAGTCTTTAATCTCCCTGTATTGCCTTGCATGTGTGCTGGTTGAGTTGCTTAGGTTGAATTTGGTTGAAGAAAGCAGAGACCCATTCTGCTTTGCAATTTTCTCTAGAGCGGTATGTTGAGAATTTCAAGTTGGTGTCATGATGAAAGTTGTTTCTCTCTTGCATTTCAACAACATAATTAATTTGATAATTTTCTAGATTACCTTACGCAACGGTTTGTTTAAATTCCAGAATAGTGTTCAAACCGTTTCCTGAAAATTGTTTTTGACCTCGATTCAAAGAAGCCTCATTTTGAGCTTGTTTCGTTGCGAATTTTGATTGATGATTTTCATAAGAATTATAGCTCGCGTTTAGGGCTACCCTTTTGATTTGCATATGTATCTGAGTTTTCTCTATAACAGACCCTATTTTTCAGTCGAATGGATGCCTGTTTTTGACATCCTTACTCAATGATTTTGAGGACGATTCCCTCTTGAAAGTTATTTAGTTTTGTCTTAACTACTTTGTGGTGAAATTTCAAAAATTTTAGATGGATAAATCTCTCTCTCTAATTTAACAAAGTGAGTGACTTCTCTGTGCAAATTAGTGGTTGTTGCTATTTGCTTGCTGAACACGTGGTCGTTGGCTTGGTGTTTATGTGTATGGTGATTGCTGATTGAGAGTGAATTTGGAATGTTTTTCCTTGCAAAACTAAGAGTATGTTGTAACAGCCGTGTCTCGGCCCTCCTTGGGCCTTAGAATATAATTAATTAGGTACGAATTGTGATTTAAGTATCTTAAGAATTTTCTGGTAATTTTTGGAAATTTCTAAGAAAGTGTGGAAATTTCTAAAAATTAGTTTTGGGTTCCTAAAATTTTATTTTATGGAGATTTGGCCAAAAAATATTTATTTTTATTTTTGGGAAACTTTTTTGAAATTTTGAGAATTTTTCTGGATTTTATTAAACTTATTTTGATTATTTATATTATTTTATTAATATTTCAGTAATATTTATTAGTTTATTTAAAATCTGTGATTTCCAGCGAAATGGGCCAAGTCCACGTGCGACCCGACCCATCCGCCCCGTCTGACCCAGCCAGCTCGAGCCTAGCCCACCCAGCCGCGTGAGAGAGCCCAGCTCTCTTCCCCCTCCCCCTCTCTCTCGCGACATTGCGTCGAGCAGGTTCAAGACACGTGTCGTTGTGCTCTAGCTAGCGTTTTGGCTGGCCAACTACTGAGAAATCAGGGTTAGCAGCCCTAGGACTTAGCCGGAGTGCACATTGGCCAATGGCTGGTCGTCGTTTTCCCGTCGAGCATGTTCCTTCTCGACCACGCCTTCCCCCCCTGTTTTTTGTCCGCACAAGTAGCCCACTTTCGACATCATTTTCTCTTGGCTCTGAGCTTCGTTTGAGCTACCATTAGTGCCATTGGAAATGTTGCAACGTCCTCTTCAAGCAATTGCCAATCGTCACCACCGATTTGGCCCCGAAAAACCCCTCAACGACAAGGTTGAGCTCTATTTTTTGGTAAGTTTTTCCGAGCTCCAACTCTTGATATCTTTCAATCCTTCGATCTAGGACTTGAACCAGTGTTACCAATCGATTCCTAGGCATCCATAGGTTTAACTATTAATTGGATTGATTTGTTCTGGATTGGATGGGCTCTCGATCAAACCCCTTTAGCCCTAAAATCGTGTGACCGAAACCCTAGATTCAATCAATTGGGCGATCTAGCAATACCTATCCTTCGCCATCACTTTCAATCGGTTCGTATGAGCCTTGTGAGTGAAGTTTAGGTGGTTGATTTGGTCAAGGATTTAAGAATTGAAGCTCGAAGTGATCCACCTCTTTTCTCGAAAAACCTAGCCTCCAATCCGCCGCCTTCAACGGGACATTTCTCCTTCCTTCAACCACCTCCGCTGCCGTTGTTGGTGTCAAACAATTCGTATGGAAGTTAGCTTCAAATCCCAACCAATCTCGAGCTCTGATTTGGTTTGGGGAGGGAGAATCGAGCTCAAACCCAACTCGCCCTCCTCCTTAACCTGATTTGCGATTCGGATCGCGCACCCGGATCGGTTCGTGGGCCTTGCATGCAATTGGGCCCAGATTGGTAGGCCTCGATTAGCTCAGCCCGCAGAGGAAAGAAAGAAGGAAGAGAAAAAGAAAGAAAAAGAAAAAAAAAGAAAAGGAAAAGAAGGAAAAATTCGTGGATCATCGCCTTCAGTTGAAGCTGCAAATTTAGATGAGATAACTTCCTATATCATAATTAGGTGTGTTTACTGCCTTAGATTATTTTATTATAAACTCCTGGATTAATTTGATTATGTGTGAATGATAGGGAATTTTACTAGTGAAAGTCGGATCGCAAATGCGGCGAGGGAATTGAAAGGTGCAATTAGGATCCTAAGTCGGTTGTGGACGGCTTTAATCATTTTGGTTGCACAATTTATTTATTTCTTTAAGGGGCTTAAATTTACTTATTTATCGCATTTATTTATTTAATGATGGGTTGTTTAAATATTGCAATAAATTCTGGTGGATTGGAGTTGGGCTTAGACGGAATTACAATTAAGAGCTGATTGACTTTTGGAGGAGATGGGCATGGAAGAGAGGGGAAGAGAAAAAGCTTAATAGAGCGGGTAAGTTAATGATTCGTAAAAGGAGTAAATAAATTGCTCAAACTTAAGTGAATCACTTATGTGAGAGAGAAGTGGGGCCGCTTTAATGAAGAATTTTAGGGCTTAATTCTTCAGAAACTCTTGCAAAATCAGGACGATGTTCATGACAAAAAAGAACATAATCGTGAGAACTGAACAAATGATACGATTCATGTGTGAAGTGCATGACTCTTTACATAAATAAATAAAAAACAGGATAGTTCAAA
This sequence comes from Melaleuca alternifolia, assembly GCA_019926035.1. Classification (NCBI taxonomy): domain Eukaryota; kingdom Viridiplantae; phylum Streptophyta; class Magnoliopsida; order Myrtales; family Myrtaceae; genus Melaleuca; species Melaleuca alternifolia. The sequence continues at coordinate 258,171 of JAGKPW010000100.1, read as the reverse complement.
GACATCGCATCTACTAGACAACTAGTGAAGTAAATATACTTTCACAAGAGAAGGTTCAAAGGGTGAAACCTACCTATCCTATACAGGTTTCGGTTGTTGAACACCATCACAAAGTCAAAATCAAAGTTATTTTCGTTCATGTGGGGGATTGTTAGAAATATGTGATAACTTGTTAGGTGAATGAGAAATTATTTCTCAAAGAACACCACTGAGTTGGAAGTAGGAAGTAAAAAATACTAGTCCCACATTAAAAAGCATGAAGAGTTGGAAGTAGGAAGTAAAATACACTAGTCCTACATTAGAAAGTAAGAAGGCTTTAGAGTACTTTATATATGGTTACACTCATTTGGAGTGTTAACTATAATAGTACAAGTACTGCCGCCGGGGGGAGGGGGGGTGCAAATTTGGTTCTCGATGAGCTTGAACTTGGGCGCGAGCGTTCAACCTGCGTACACGAATGCAACATCAGAAAATGGGCTTCGCGACAAGCCACATTTTGCCTTCTGGATTAACGTTTTCCAACTCAAAACTATTACAAGTTTTGTAACGGTAGGTTAATGACAACAGTTATGGATTTCATGTTGTAACCATGGATTTAGTTCATCATTAGTTTGTAACAGCTGATTTAATATGTATTTATTCTCGAAACGTTTTGTAACGGCGGAGTTAATCACCAAAACGTTTGTAACGGTCCCTCCTGATTTTTTTATTATAAATTCTATCTCTGCTTAAAGAAAAGAGCACACTTTTTGAGAGATAAGCAAGCATTATTTTCACAGCTTTCTCTGCATTGCATTGTTTTCGATAGTGTTTGACCTTAGCATTGTTCAAGTTTGCCTAAAGCTTCGAAGTACTAATATTCGCTGCTGTCTACCGTTGTATCCTGGGAGACATACGTCATGCAGTCTTATGTGTACTAGAGGATACATGGAATCTATCTACGTAGCCTCACGCATACTGAAGGGGACAAATCTTTCTTAAGGAAACTGTGCCGAGCATAGGCCTAAGTATTTATTTGTGTCGTTTCCAGTTGGTTTGTTGCACCTCAATTTCATTTCCTTTTTGTTATTGTATCGTTTAATTGCAAATATACGTCGTTTGGAGACTGATATCTAAGGTATGAGTCTGAAGACAACCAGACTTTATGGTCTAACGTCAGACTCTAGTATCTGAGTTTGAAAATGACCAGACTTAGACGTGGCCAGACTCAGGAGATAAAGTCTGAAGACCACCGGACTCAAGTCTGAAGACCACCAGACTCAAGTGACAAAGTCAGAAGATTGCCAGATTTTATTACCAGACTCTATTCTAATGCCATTTTGAATTGTTTTGTCGATTTTGTCCAACACTACCTTCAACTATTCTAATAATATGATCTGTGAAAAGAAGATATGGTTGAATTTAAATACTTACAACAATCATCGTTAATGCAATGCAACTGCAAAGCAAATATAGAATGAGCCAAGTCCACCGATGCAACTATATATTTGTTTCTGTACATCAATCTTCACCGCCACCACTTAGGGACCGAATAGCAGAGGTCTCGTCAACCGATCTGTCCTCTTCCGATTCACTCGGGATGGACCTCTCCACTCCAAGAAAATGAATGCAACCGAGAATTAACCAGGATATCATAGGACGGATAGGACGAGGAGGCCTACAGAAGAAGGGAAAGTACCACGATAATGAAGGAAAGTACTGTGATAATGAAGCACCTGTGATAATGAGGAGGAAAACGTATCCCAAAATTAATATGGTGGTAGCAAGCCAAGGGAGTTTCCCAATGGTCAAGGTCACACCAGTTAAGAAGGCGGCCGACATTGCCGGAAGTGCAATTGAGAGCGGCACTATGGCACGCCGGCATGTAGCTATTGCTAAGTCAACATCGCCCTGAGGCACCAACATGAGGCCAATGACCGAAATCATTGAGTAGAACATCGCGATGGTGTTGCAAATCGTGAAGGTCTGGAACATTCTATTGTCAAGCATCGTAGCCATGCCCAGATGATCTTTGGAGGCCATGTCTGAGTTGTTAAATCCTCCAGGAACTGCGAAGCCAGCTGCGAAAGTCACCGTGGTCACAAGCGTTACCACCATCAGACGGAATCAGGTCTTTCATGAGGTCCACGTTTGGCAACTTTATGTTCACGCCCAACATTGGAAACGCTTTTTCTCGAGCTTCCGGCTTGAGTATGATTAGATCTGAGTTTACAGCTGAGACGCTTAGCAGCAGCATGAATGCCAATAACTGCGATCGGAAACACGTGGACAGGAAACAAAGAACAAATTGTTACCGAATGGACCATGGAAAAATTTCTGGAGTACTCATTTAAAGGGCTTTTACTTCTGAAGAGACAATGTCTGCTCATTTTGAAGAATCAACACTAGAGTACAAGTTCATCGCAAATGAGAAAGATGCTTGAATGAGATGCATATGGTTCACCTTTGTCATAGGCTGACTTACTGACAATGTAATAAGATGATGCCATATTCAAAGTGGTCAAATTTGCCATATTGATGCGTGACTTAAAAAGATTGCAACATTGACAACCCCGGATCTTATTTATGGGCTCAATTAATTAACGGGATAATTCAAAAAAAGTCTTAATCTTATGGTACTCGTGCCAATTTAATCCTTAATCTTTCAATTATAGCAATGTGACATGTTCACTAGAAGTCCTAAAACTTGTAGCGAAAGTGCAAGTGAGTCCTAAAATTTGCAAAAAGTACAAACGAGTCCTAAAACTTGTCAAATTCCTTCAAATAAGTCCCTTCATTAACTCCGTTAATTCAATAAATGGAAAAAACTGACGTGGCGTCGACGTGGCATTTTTTAATATATCCTTTAGAAACGGAGGTGCTACGTCAACAAAAAAAATAAAAATAAAAATTCAATTACATTTTAATAAAGAAAAAAAATTTAAAATTGAAAAAAAGCAGATTATGTTTAAATTTAAAATATAAAATTTTAGAAAGTTTAAAATTTTAAAAATTCATTTAATTTAACTATTTAAACTATTTAAATTTTAAATTAAATTAATTTAATAAAATTATGAATTTATTTTAATCTAATTTAATTTAATTTAATTATGTAAATTAATTTAATTTAAATAATTAAAAATTTTAAATTAATTTAGCTTCAAAAAGTTTAATTCTTTTTAAAAAAGTGTAAAATTTAAAAAAATTTAAATTTAAAATGTCTAAGGAAAATTAAAAAAATTTAAATTTATTTAAATTTAAAAAATTAATTAGGTCATAAAAGATATATTAAAAAAATGAATTCGTAAGATTTTTAAAAATGTAAATTTAAAAATTTTTAAATTAAAAAATTTATAATTAAAATGTAATTTAATTTATAGTTTACATTTTAAATTAAAAAATTAACTTAAAAAATAAAAATATTTAATTTTAAATTAAAAACAAATTTATTTATTTAAAATTTTAAAGTTCAAAATTAAAAAATCTAAACCTAAATTTAAATTTTGAAGAAAAATTAAATAAATATAAATTTTAAAAAATTCAGTAAAAATACTATTTAAATTTTAAAAAAATATTTAAAATTCGTTATTTTAATTAGTAGGGTAGGATTGATGTCGTTTAGGGCAGGCAACTCTCCAAAACGGCGTCGTTTTGAAGACGTGGAGTCAACAATGGATGTTAATTGCCACATAGGAGAGAGAATATAATAAAAGAAGCCACATCAGCATTTTCCGTGAGGCTAATTGGACGGCGCTAACAAGGGACTGAATTGAACGAATTTGACAAGTTTTAGGACTCATTTGCACTTTTTACAAGTTTTAGGACTCATTTGCACTTTCGCTACAAGTTTTAGGATTTATAGTGAACATGTTCCTATAGCAATTTACTCCTAAACATTTTAGCTTTTGATAATTGAGTCCATTTGCCCAATTTCAATGGAATTCACTGACCTAGACATTGATTGTCTTACATGAAATGACCGCGTTGATGTGAATAGAATTTTTTATTTTTATTTTTTTAATTATTGTTTATTTTTCTTTATTTTTTCTTTCTTTCCTTCTTTTTTTTTTTCCATCATGGTTGTGAGGGTCGTTAAAACTTACCGATCATTGGGTGATGCCAGCATGGCCTAGGAAAAGGCAATCTCTCCTGTAGCTAGCGAGATCATGGTCGTCATCACCCACAACCCTTGCCAGCCATGATGATAAATGAATAAATAAAAAAATAAAAAAATTTGTTTACCTCAACGCCACCTACCACGTAAGATGACTGACATTCGCATAAGCAACTTTCAAACAAAATTGATTAAATGGACTCAATTGGCAAAACATGAGAATGACTATAACTGAATTGGCACGGCCAACATGGATAGGATTAAATTGAATTGGTACAAATGTGATGAGCATGACTTTTGTGATAATATTCCCATGAATTGACGAACATAACAATTTATCTTAGCATTTTTCAGAGACATTCACTTGTTTCTAATCGCGAACATATTAATGGGAAAAGTATCAAGTGCCTCCTATTAAAGCTGAATCAGAGAATCGTACATTATTAAGCCTAGAGTTGTTTCGGCTATTCTAGAAAATTGGTTAATACGTTGAGAATCCTTTCAACTGCGAGACATAATGATTTGAAGACGAGATTTGCAATTAACTAATTAATATACTAGTATATGAAATTTCCAGTAAGCAGATAAATAATATGGTGACTGTTCATGTTACCTACCTTCCGATACGATGACTCCCTTCTGTAGCGATCTAGAGCAATGTCAATAGCAGTCAAGTGTCCGCGGTTGAGAAGGGTGGGGTTACTTCTTTCATGCAGCGAAAGAGGAATCAAAGCGGCGGGTTGTGAATACTTCGCTGCCAAGTGTGAAGGTGTATTTCCATCATTATCTCTTTCATTTATCAGAATCCCCAGATCCGGATGTCGGAGTATATGTCTCACCGCGGAGGCTCTCCCGTATTTTGCTGCCACATGAAGAACGGTTTGTCCTTGCCTATTTACCGACTGTGATATCGGATGTAGCTTCCGTATTAGTTCAATATGGCCCATCTTGCTTGCAATATGAATGGGAAGATCTCCGTTCTTGTCCCATTCTCGGGCCAAATACTCAGTTTTTGGTCGTAAGAATTCGAACACTCGAGGCTTATTCAAGAAAGCTGCCAAATGAAATACATTACCGTCTTTGGAGTCGGTCATTGCAAATAGCTCCACGTTCCGTTCGAGCATTTGCTTGGCTAAATCTGGGATCAGGAGCTTCAAATTAGGGACCATATTCTCATAAACATCTTACACTGGTTGGGGTTTGTTTGGTTTTGATGTATTTTAACCCATTTTGGGTAAAAACATCTCCGACATAACCTCAATCACCCTTAGGATTCATAGCCACTGACGTGGAATTAGATTGCAATGGTGAAACTAGAGAGTCTAGACAAATTTCAAACCATTTTCGTCCAAACCAATGCCACATTGACATGTACTAAGATTTTACTATAAAAATCCTACTAAATAACATGGCAAGTTACATGACAGTTCGGCGTTCTGAAGTATCTATAGAGTCCGCAATTGTAATGTGTAGTGAAAAAAGGAAACAACATTTAAATAGCAAGTGCAAGATCGAGAAAAGGGGAATGATCTTTTCCTATGATGCTTGTCAAATTCTGGCAACTATATAAAAGCAAACTTATTATAATGAAAAGAACATTGAAATAGGATACACGGCACAGTGCGGAGATCCCGAATAAAATTCATCCACCCTTTTCATACTGAAGGTCATCTTTGTAAAGGTCTACTTCACCTATTAAGCTCAATTAAGAAATTGCATATCTACCAAAACTTTTGAGTAAAAACTAAGTAAAATATGTGACAAGAATCTCCTTTTAAGGTTGAATAAGGACAATTTACTTGTAAATCACAAATTATGGAAAGGAAAAAGCTCAACCATAATAATAAGTTATGGCCCTAAATGTAAAAATTTAGAGGTGCTAGTAAAGAAAATCAAATAACAAGGGGGAGCTGTTTCATTTGTTTTAAAGATTCCAGGGGTATTTCAAATACTGGTAACACTGCTTAGGGGTAGCTTCACCCTGACGGATCATCACTTTTTTACCATTTTTATTTTCATTGCATTTATTCTTGGTTAATATACTATAGCTCACTAAATGACATATGTTGTGCCATTTACAACATGAAGTGGAGTCACTGTAATGCAGAGCGGGAGTACCCAGGGCCAGTTTTTGGACTGACTCGAGATCCTAACCGGAACTGGTGAGTCGATACCTAGATGGGTCTAAAAACTAATAAGCAGTTTTCGATTTTCAATTTGTGGAACCAGCCTTTCATGGATGGTTTGAGATTCTAAGATAGACTGGGGTAGCTTCACCCTAACGGACCATGGCTTTTTTTTTTTTCCATTTTTATTTTCATTGCATTATTCTTGGTTAATCTACTATAGCTCACTAAATGACATATGTTGTGCCATTTACAGCATGAAGTGGAGTCACTGTAATGCAGAGTGGGAGTACCCAGGGCTAGTTTTTGGAGTGACTCGAGATCCTGATCGGAACCAGTGAGTCGATACCTAGATGGGTCTAAAAATTAATAAGCAGTTTTCGATTTTCAATTTATGGAACCAGCCTTTCATGGATGGTTTGAGATTCTAAGATGAGAACCAGCCCACTGTGAAATTGATCACCTTAATTCTGCCCAACCAACCCTATGCCCTATCTTACATTGGAAATGGGACAGGTTTAAGGTCAAATGCTTAAAATCCTATAGAGTCTGAAATGTATTGGAAGTTATATAGTTGTGGATTCTGATATCCAACCTAATATGTATTAATTACAAAATTGATCCTATTTTCTTGACATCTTTTAGGTTATTTAATAAATAAGTATACATATTCTAACTTTATCAGGATTTGAGATGGTTTTGAGATTGACCTGGCATATAAATTCAAAACTAGAATGTTTCAAATCATTTTACTCTCCGAGAAAACTAAAAATTCAATTTAGTGAACCCTTAAACAATCATCAACAATCATCATTGCAAGTGTATCTTTCTCCCTGTGTCAATGTTACATTGTAGATTTTTATGATTGTCAACTTGAATATATATACTTAATACTTTATGCGTTGAGTTTTGGCAATTAGGTTTTGTTGGTCAATTTAAGCCAACCTATAATGTTCTATTTGGAGATAACTTGTTATTAAAAGAACTATATGGCTGATTGATTGGGTATCCAACTAAGCGGGGTTTGGAATTTTATTCAAAAACCCATAACGCATTTGGGTATGTGCAGAAAGTTATTCCATAGATACGGGACGAAATTAGTTTATGAAAACGTAGATACTTCCCAAAAGCAGATTTACGTACGTACCATATTTACCACGCACGATGGCCCCATGAACGGGCGGCAAGCCTTGTATCCTCGATGGGTCGAGCGAGTGCAAAAGAAAAACCTGAAGCATCTCGGAGTTGCCGGTGTCGAGGGCCAGATACAGGGGAGATTTCTGATCCACGTTCTCCAAGTACACGGGCTCCAAATATTCCTCCACCAAGCGGTTTACCAGGTCAACGTTACGAGCGAGCACGGCCTCGTGCAAAGGGGTGTTTCCGTGTTTGTTCTTTATCGTCAGGATGTTCTTGACGTCGGCGCAGTCTCCTGCCCCGCCAAGCAACATATAGGCGGCTTCTGATGCGTTGGCCTTAGAGGCGATGTGGAGGGGGGTGTTTCCCCAATCATCCGTGGCGGCTATGAGGTGGGCACCGCATTGACCAAGCAGGAGCCTTAGGATGCTGCTCTTACCGGTGGCTGCTGCAATGTGGAGCAGCGACCCCCGCGACAGCTCCTGGACGTTGAAGATATCAGTTCGATGGGAAAGCCTTTTGATCTCGGAGCTGATCTCTTCAACATTGGCGCGTTTGATGACATCAGCCAGTTCTCTAGCAGCTGCGTGAACTTGTGCTCGATACTGCCGCTCCGCGGTTCGCACAGTTGTTTCTTCCTTGAGGGAAGCTCCTCCTTTATACTTCTGGACCTCCTCCTTGATTGAGGTGTCCATCCCAACCTTTTCCTCTGCTATAGATAGCCTTACGTCCATCCAGCCTAAGCGATGCAAGTGATGTAGTTGCTGCAAGGGAGCAAGGTTATTGTAAGGAGACCGAACATTAATTTAAATACAAAGTGATGTATTTAAATTTTTACAATAGTTATTAGTGGTCCTACAAAACTGTAACGTCCCGTTTTTGGTCAATTTCGAGGTTTAGTATTTAAAATTTTGGATTTAATTAGTGGTCCGTCGGCCTTGAGAGTCCTCTGAACTAAACCATGAAATTTTATTTTGGGAAATTTCCAAACTTTCGATAATTGCAAAGAGATTCCCCAACTTTTGAGTATTTGCAATTTGACCACAGAGAGTTGAATTATAACCCATAAGCATTTTGGTAATTTCACACCCCCGTAACCTCTGATTGGTCAACTCTCTCTCTCTCTCTCCCTACTCCACCGCCCAATCTCTCCTCTGTCCCTGCTCTTTGCTGGCCACCACCCAACTCTCTCCCCTCCCTGCCTCTTCGCCGACTGCCACCGCGACTTTCCTTCTTTCTGTCTTGCACGTCCACAAAGGGGACCCACCCCGCTTGGCCCAATTGCCACCCCCAACTCTCTCTCTCTCTCTCTCTCTCTCTCTCTTCCTCTCCCTTCTCCGTGAGCGACACCTCCCTGCCCCTATTTTTTTTACTCCTATAGTTCTGCCGTTGCTCACACTCGTCCGATCGCCATCCATCACTGATGCTCCTTCATCTGACCTCTTTGTTGCTGTCCCAATCGAAGCCGTGGCAACCGTCGTTGCCACAGTCAAAGCCGCTCAGCGCCACGATGACTCGGCCTCCCCTGTTTTCCCTTGCTCGCACCTGAGCCTCACCGCGGTCCCGCTCATCCATTCGCCGCTGCTCGTCGTTTTGTGGCCGCCTGTGTCTCCCCTCACTTCACCTAACGCCGTCCCAGCCACTTCTAGCCATCGATTTCAGCCCCAAGCAAAGTCGTCACTTTCCCCTATTTCTCTATTCACTACCGCTGTCGCTGTTGCTCGACGCCTCACCGACAACATCCCAGCCTGTCTTGAGCCGTCCTAGCCGCTATCCTCACCGCCAGACGCCATCTCAGCCGCTACTCTCACCATTTGATGCCACCTCAGCCGCTGCCTAGTTCCGAGCTTTTCTACCGGCCACTAGCCTACATCACTCCACCCAATTGATCGGCCACCTCGCTGCCACTGGAAACAATTGCTCGGAGCCTCACCGAAACAGTGCTGACGCCGTGCCAAACCGTCCATGCCCTCGTTGCACAAGTTACACAACATCGTGAGCTCATCGTGAGTTATCGTCGCCGATTGCCTCGGAAGCTTGTACCAGAACGTGAGTTTGCATTCTAATATTCGATTAGGATCTTTACTCACTTTAGCGGAAATGGATAGGTTGATTGTACTGATATTATGCATAATCGGTAATTAGAACCGGGTTGGGATCGATGATTAATGATAGGCATATCATGGGTAATTTAGACTGGGTAGGTAGTTGTTGGCCAAATGGTGACCAATTAAGGTGATCACGCCCATAAAATATTAAACAATGGATTACCGTTCGAATTAGGGAGTTGGGCGAATCCCTTGCTGAGGGCGGTGAGTAGTATAGAATAGTTTGACTTAAATTACATATGTTGTGTATTATATGTCTTGATTAATTGTTTTAGACTGGTTGTGAACCGTCACATTAATTGATTGGCACATGTGTTTGAATTTTAATTGGTGCTTGTTTGATATTGCTATGATTGATCGAGTAATTTGAGCTAGCACTCGGTCATGGACTGGTGAGTTGTTAGATAGGGGTTCGAGGAGACTATTGTGCCAGATTGAATGCTAGAAAAATAGATACAACCATGGATGGCACATAAGAGACTCGCGCATCGAGGTATATAATTAGGTGTTGATCCAGCTTGAGAGCCTGTGTAATTACCAGTGGGGCGAGGGAGTCAGCATACCTAAGATAGTGATGATCATTGGTACTATGGTTGATAGGTTAGTATACTACAGTTAGTACGCATGTGAGATGTGTGCATCATGTGAAAGTTGGTACGGCCAATTAGGAGCCCTATGGTAAGTGCCTTCCTAATTGGGATTTAAGGCGTAAACTCACTAAATTTTTTATCTCATTTGTTATGTAAACATATTTTACAAGTTATGAGCATGGAGTTCTTACTTGAGGGCCAGGTAAAATCGGAGGCCTAGTTGGGTGATTAGTACTATCGTATTCGACTATGGGTACAAAGACCATCTAGGAGTTCAATTATGTCTCCTAATGTTAGGTGGTGTACTAATACTAGATCAGGTATTTCTTCAGGGTGGGAGGCCCTTTGGTGATGGAGTAGGATCACCATGAAGATGCCCTTAGGGAGGGTACAATGAATGGTACCTGAACTGGTGGGGTGATAACCAATGGATGGCATGGTGATAGATCCTTAGGGTAGGATATCTCTAGCTCTGCCACCACTTTTTTTGGCTATAGCCCTATTCCTGTATATGGAGATTAGGTAGACAACTCCCCACCCACTCTTTTGATTGCACATAAATACACACACATATATATGTATGTATGGGCTTTATCTTCTTATAAGTCTACTTTTGTAAAATACCGGCCTCTTTATTTATGAGATGAGGGGTTCGTTTGGTATCTTGGATTTATTAGGGGAATTCTTTTTTAATTTTTGCTTCCGTTGTGTTTATTTATTCATTGTAGTTATTGGGTTGGCGACAAGTTTTGAGACATCACGAATTATCGACCAGTGAGAAAATCTTCGGGGACTATCATATGCTCGGGTCAAGGGCATGACAAAAACTTTATATGGATCCAAACAGAAATTTTTCTGGTTAAAAAGTTGTGGCACATGATCATCGAAGCATGAACAAATACAAATAATTAGTTGTGAGAATTTAAGTGCGAGAAATTAGTAAGACCCCTCGAATCTACGTGGTGGTTTAGGCCCAAGCTTCCTGCTCAACAAAAAGAGATCGATAAGGTGTTTCGCTTTAAACAAGCAACCGGCTACGAGTGCTCACAAAAAAAAAATTCAAAATAATGAATAAAAGGGTAAATTAGAGGTTTGCCCTTGAGAAAGTCTCTTCGAGAGGGAGGGAGGGAGGAGCTGGCCGACAAAATGCTCGCAGGCCACATCTCATAAACAACACATTCGACTTCCCAACACAACCTTTATGTCTTAAAAACAGAAATTGAAGCCTCATAGGGAAACTCAAGTGAATGAAAGATCTGGTCCAATGAAGAATGCTGCATTGGCTAATCCATCGGTCACCGCACGCACGTTCCCCTCGACAACTCTTAGAATCTTGCACACTAACCGCTGTCCTTGAATTGGTCTATTGGATTTGTCCAACCAGCAGCGATGGAAGAAAATCATGATGCTTTTTTTCTAGGGTTGGAGCTCGGAGATTTCCTAGTCATAGCTATTGGGCAATAGCTATTCAAATAAATGTGACAAGACTCCAATCCCCCAATTAGTTCTAGTCATAGCTATTGGGCATGATGTAAGAATATTTCAACACTCCTCTTGTTTGCTCTAACATGCTGGAACAAAAAACCGCCTCTCCTATATATAATATTTGTATTAAAATAGGAAATCCTATTTTAATCGACTCAAACTAAAAAACCAACTCCAATAACCTCCAATATGGATTTGTCGTTCCTACATAAGTTCGGTCAACCAAAAGTTGAATAGAGACTTTCCTAATCTAAATGGCATGTTAGGGGTTTGTATTGGGTTTTGCTCGTGGATTCAAATTCGATTCCAGGAAGGATGACATCCACAGAGAAAGTTTCCATCGACACTAGTGTTGCCACACCACTAGACGGGTGCTTAGCGGGTCCTTTATTTCGTCCCATTTCGTTCGGCCAGAGATTGGTCGCTTCAGGGATTGACTCTTCGGTGGAGAATGATCACATCGCGGCTCACGGGCGAAATGTTGCAAAGGCCAAACTAAAATTAGCAGGGTCAACCAGTGGGTTGCGGAGGCAAAAAGGACTGGAAAGAGAGGACACTTTGAGCCAACTAGAGAAGAATGGTAGTACTAGTGCAGTTGGAAGCAAAACTTGTTATATTGAAATATTAGGAACATTATTGAATAGAGAAAACCAGTTAAGAAAGAATATAATGAAAAGTGTGAGATCCAGCATGAATACTGATAAAGATCGACATTAACAAAGGAAATATAGGACAACTAACAGACTATAAAAGGAAAGGAAATATTGATCATTTTGAGAAATACTTACCTTCGAATATGAAAAGTTCCTTCTCCAACGATCGAAAGACGATATCGAAAAAAGACAACTTGTTCATCTCATGAAAGATAGACCAAAGCGGCCATTTATATTACATTATAGGGCTAAACTTGTTGTTCAATAAATCCTCGTGTGTTGCTCCGTTGCTTTGAGCCCCTTTGACTGATCCTATTCTTTGCGTACTATCGAAGCAAAGAGGATTCCAGATTCAATTACTCCTTCTGGAGGTTACTTTAGTAAATATGAAGGTAAGAATGTGGTAACTTTTTGGTTGCTCCACCACCAGCATCCTATTCGAATTTGATTGCCCCACCAGTAAAAATTACTTCAGCATAACACAACTCCTCCGTGTAACTTTAAGACCAGCTATTTACATATTCCACTGGCATTTCGATAGATGTCAAGATCATCCTTCATACTGATTGTTATTGAATATCAAACTTTAGTAATTATTGACAAATCAGCCAGTAAATTAATTTACATATCGTTAGAATGTTACTTGGCAACTCAAAAGCTTGACATCAAGTATTGGAACAGTATTCAACAAGCTATTTGCACTTTGGAATCAATTAGAAGTTGTCGAAGAAAAATTGGAGGGACCCGAGAAAACCCTTCAACAATACCAACGAATAAAGGAGTAGGAGAAAGTAATGCGATTTCTATTGATTCTAAATGACTCGTACCTACCATTTAGAATACATATTTTGGCCATGGATCCGGTCCCCTCCCTTTGGCGAATCTATCAACTCGCCATAGAGGAAGAAAGCCAGCCCCTTGCCACCTCGGACCATGCCAGAATCGGAGACGTCGTCCTGCTCGCAGCTCAACTGGGCCATAGATAGAGAGGAACAGTAGGCGACGGATCGTGAAGGGCTACGCTAGGGTTTATGGAATGAGGAAACAGAGGAGTTGTGCTAGGGTTTCCAGAGCGTGAAGCTGCGATAGGGTTTCTAGAGAACGGGCGTAGTGGCTTAAGGGATCGGATGGATTGCCAGGATTGACGCGATACAACGGATGGATGCGATCTTATCTTTAGATCAGACGGGTAGGATGTATGCGTGCGGTCTGGTTGCTCCATCAATTTGGTAACTAGATCGGACGGCTCACATGCAGCCACATCCTCTAAATCTGATGGATATTTTTTTTTTGTAGAAAGGAAATAAAGGAAAAGGAAAAATGTATTGCAAATATTGCAAACGCCCACATCACATTATGGACACTTGCTGAAAATTGCATGAGACATAGGGTAAAAGACCAAAGGAGGAGAGAATTTTCTATAATCAAGTGACAGGATGTAATTCAGATGAACCTCTCTCCGATGATCACATCCAGCAAATTGTGAAAGCTTTGCAACAATTTGAAAATTCTGACGAGAAGGCAAGTTTTTCAGGTATTTCATATTGTTAAGCTCCATATCTCGTAACACATAGATAATTGATTTAGGTGCTAGTGACCACATTGTCTGGACAAAGGTTTCTTTTTCTATACTAAGGATATTTTGAATCCCATATTTGTGACTCTTCCAAAAGGAAACAAAGCATTTGTTAGCAAAATAGGAACAATGCAACTAAGCCCATCTTGTCACGCCCCGCTCCGAGCGTGCGATAGTTCCTAATTTTCTTCTTCCTTTCCTTCGGTTGATGAGTGCAATATCCCACGACTCGTCGTCGACCTTCAAGTCTCTAACATAAGTGCGGGTCTCCATCTTGACCACTCCCATAGAACTCCCTTCCCAAACTCAACTTGTACCTGAAAAATGGTAAACAACAACAAGTTGAGATATACGTATCTTAGTGAGTCTACCCTCCTATGCTAGAACGAGGAACGCCATCGCATTAGGGTCCCTACTACCACTCTTAATGCTACCATAGCCACTGACCAGCCCAGCCCTAACTCCTCCAAAGATTCCGTTTCTCCATCACCCAACCAATCTAGAGTCCCTCTCTATGCTAACTAGGTCTACCTATGAGTCAATCAGTCTGCGACTGAGACTTGGCCCAAAACAATTGAACCTGTCAATTAAATTCACCACAGTAATAATAAAACTAATTAAACCATAAATAAATTGTAATTAAAGTAAATAACATTGTCCATGACCAACCTGAGACCCTAACTAATTTTCTTGACTTAAAACCGGATTCAGCGATATACCAGGGTCATTGACCACGCTGGTCCATTCAATCAATCACACCGACTCATCATAGTCCTGTCAATACCCTATTGGGTTCCATCGACTTTCACAATTGATTAGGGCCCACTAGCCTCCAAGGTAAATCGGGTCAATGACCATACCAGTCAACTCACGAGATCAAAATAGCTCATCGCAGTCCAGTCGACACCCTATCAAGTCTCATTGACTTCCACTCTGATTAATCTAATTCTTGTGCCTCATAGGCTTCCAAGCCCGTTTGTCTCGTATCTTGCAAATACCCACTCCACACTAGTCCCCCATCAATCAGTCAACCATATTCAACACCAACAATTAACTAATAAAACTCAATCATAAAATAACCACAATCCAATCACATGTCAACTCATCCAAATCAATGATCAATCATGAATTACAAATCATTCACAATCAATTGAGCATTCAATAACATTGAACAAATTAACACAATATGACATAATCAATTTTAGTATAATTTCCCAAAATTTTTAAAAATCAAATGCTTGGGCCCACTAATTAGGGATCCACCCAGGTTCCTAAATCAAATCTAGAATCTTCCATTCGATAAACTACGGGGGCCATCACGTTAATTGGCAGCCATTTACCCAACCACACAATTTTCACAATTTTTACTAAGATAACTCAAAATACTTAAATTTAATAAATAGCCCCTAATTAAGCAAAAATTTGAGTCAATCACTTCAAATTGCGTAAATGATCAATTCATCATTAGCCAGCTAATTATCAAATTTAATTGCAGCCAATAACTTTATATTTTTGCTCCTAAATTTCCGAATTTACAAATTGGCCCATAAAACCCTAATTTGGCTCTCTTATTGACCAAATTTAGTAACTTATCTCCAAAATCTCAAAATTACTCACCTAACTCTAACTAGCTACAAACCAAGATAGCTAATATAAATATTTGCCAATTCGCCCAAAGTAAAAAATTTTGCCAATTTACCCCTAATTGACCAAAATTACCAAATCACCCATAATTCCTCCAAAAGTAACCGATTAACACCCAATCACTCAAATTGACAATCAATTTAGCTCAATCAAATCAACAATTGTCTACTAAAGCGGTAAACAAGCCTAATTGAGAGATAGGAGGTCCACTCACCTCAATTTCTTCGCAAATTGATGATCGGCGATGGCAGCTTGCAGTGACACGATTCTTGCACTTCCAATCACACCCAAGCTTGAAGCGGCTTGCTAGACTCTAGCCCAACACCACGACAGCTTGGCAACGGCTCCGGCGAGCTTCCTAGCAGTGGTCCTTGGCCATGGGAGGGTGGCCAAGCTCATGGGTGAAGCGATGGGGACTGTCGTTTAGCTAATTGGCTTCGGCGATGCTCGAACAGTCCGCCTAAAGCACAAACAGTGTTGTTCGAGCTGGTTTTCCAACAATCAGATGGTGGTCCGAGGTTCAGTCCAGTCCTTTTCCCTTCTCGGGTTCACCCGCGCGCGGGTCAGGCCTGAACCTGACTCGGCCGCCTGACCCGTTCCTTTTTTTCTTTATTTTAATTTTATTCTGTTATTTTATTTCATTTAATAATTTTTTAATAATAATAAAAACAAAAAAAATTCTGCAATAAAAACATCTTTCATTATGTTGATTTGCTTGCCTTTTTTCATGTTAGTTTTTGTTTTATTTGCTTTTAGGTAGTAAGTTTATCAATTGGAATTGATTTTCTGATTTGCAACCGCATTATCAATTTTTTTATTTCGTCTATAAGGCTTTAGACGAGGTAATAAATTGAGCGGGAATGTAATTGATATTTTGATCTTTAAGGCTTAAGATCAATTTATTGATTCTATCTGCGAGAATTTCTTCGTTTTGATGTTATTTATCTTTGAAGGAATCTTGTTTATTTGAATTGCATGTTGAATTATATTTTCATGTTTAGATTAAATCACATTTATGTAATATTGCATAGCATGATTAGATTGCATTTTAATTATTGCATGTTTAAATTATATTTTTAATATTTTATTTCCAATCCAATAGAATAAAAAAGCACATGCATGTCTTTTTCCTTTTGTTTTGCACTATTAGTTATCGCATAAAATTTAGTTTAGGTACATTAAATTGCATGTTATTTAGGAATTGCATACAAATCCATAGCATGGTAAAACATTACATCTAGAAACTTAGGAATCATGTTAGAATTAGGTTTCTATATTTTACTAGTTAATTAATTTCTTTAGATAAATAAGAAAACGTCCAAAAAATGCCATTTTGCATGTCATTTAATTGCTTTAGTTAAATAGCATGTCACGTAGCTAAGTTAATTTAGAATTTGCATAATTCAAAGATGTTAGGTCGTGTCGCATTTAGAGTTAGATCTTCCATGCATCACATATTAAACTAGTCTTTACATTTTAGAATATTATCCATAGTTAAAATTTTAGTTTAAATTAGGGTTAAACGTAGTTTAATTCCTAGTTTAGATTAAATTTAACTATTGATAATTAGTTTCATTAAATAGTTTTGAAATCCATAAAATTGCATTTAGAGTTGCATTAAGATAGTTGCATATTAGGATTAGTTTTCTATTACATGCATTACACACATATAGAAAACCCCAAAAAGAATCTTTTTTTTTTTGTTGAATTGCTTTATCTTGTTTTATTGCTTTGCTTATTGTTCGGTTTCTTTGGGCATTTAAATGATTTTTTGCGCACCCGCGTGATCACCGTGCATGTTAGGGAATAAAATCATTTCAAGCTGCCTGCAAATTATTTTTTTGAAATAGAAGAAATAGGTTCTCAAGTCCCCGAATTCAAAATCTCTGGTTCGTAGGGGTGAACTACTCCCAGTATTTTATATGGGTTTCTAATCGACCCACCATAAATAGATTAGTGGCGACTCCAATTGAATTCAATTTTGCATGTTAAGAACTTGAACCTAAGTCGCGAATTGGTATGAGCTTGGAAGAGCTCGAGTTAAGTTAAACTTAGCAATCCATTAGCCGAACCCTAGGTGGTGCACCTTCGGGGAGGTCGCGACAACCTTCTAGGGAGGTTTGTGTGGTTACATCATCATACCTGATCAACCGCTTGACGACTTGAGTTCTGGATGGAAAAACACCTTTTAAGGTGCTCTTTGGGAAGAAACCCGACACTTATCATCTTAGAGTTTTTGGATGCTTATATTATGTTACAACTTTGGGAAGCCGTGACAAAATGAGTCCATGCGCATGAAAATATATTTTCATGGGATACCCAATTCTTCAGAAATGATATCGTGTATTTCACCCATCAACGGATACTTTCTTCATTAGCAGAGACATTATTTTCCATGAAAACACATTCATTTTTCAGGAATATCAATTCAATGGTGACTTGGCATCAGCTCCATTTAGCCATCCATTACTCTCTGCAGAAGATTTAGTTTGTGGACCACAATATGTGCATGTTTTTCCCCAGTTATCCTAGGACCTCCTATTCCAAATTCTAAGGAAGTACCAGAAGATCCAATGGACCCACCTTCATCTGTTAATGTGCAACATGAAACTACAACACTACCAGAACATGCTCTAGAATCCTCTCCATTGCCAATGCCAGAACAGGTTCCCCTTCGATGATCCAATCGAACTACTCGATTGCTCATTTGGATGAAGGATTATATCTGCTCATTGACAAACTCATCAGGTATATTATATCCTACTTCCTCATATGTTTCATTTGCTCAACTATCCGAGGAACATTTTAGAGTGGTTGGGGCTTGGATGGTTAGTACGTATGGGACAAGGACATCTTCCACGACCTTGATCACTAGAAGGATCGATAGTCACCCATGCTGTAACAATTGCAATGCTGAAAGTAGATGTTATGATTTGATTGAATTGGAAAGCCTTGATCTTGCTCAAATCATGGCTTTTTCTCCATTTTGATTGTCATTTCATCATTCTGACTTAATCCACACACAATGAATGAGGCTTTCTGAATGAAATTTGAACACATTAACATTACTCATTCATTTACGCTCATTTACACGCGACCTGTTAGACTATTTTCTATCATGGGAAAGTGGCATTTCCCTCACTTTTGTATTTCTCAAATTATTCTTGCATTACACCCATAACAACCGACTTAGCACTATCTTTTTACATAGCCATGTAACTACACGCCATTACATAATTATTAATTTGTTCTAAGTTGTTCGTGCAGTACATGTAATCATGTAAATCTAAGTTACAACAACCACGGTGCTGATTTGTGAGGACATGAACGCAGTGGCCGACAACAAAACAAGTCTCTTTTTGCCGCCAAAAGAGTTTCCGTCCATAATTCTAAAAGCTCGGTGACTTTTGCAAATTTATTAGGACTATCGAAGCCTATGCAAATATATTATAAGAAATCCTACGGATTTGCCTCTAAAGTGGTACACATAACTCTAATTTGTAAGAAATTAATTATTTTGGATTTCTGTTTCACTTACGTAATAACATGACTTTTGTTCAGCAAAAGAAAAAAACTTAGTCTTACTGAAATTAGTTTTCATGAGTTGCAATATTGTAATTAGGGGTGAGCAACTTGGACCGCCCAAACCTGAAACCGCCTGGACTGACCCGGACCGGACTGGAAGTGTCGGTCTAGTTCTCGGTTCCCAAAAGTGGAAGCGATGTCCCCGCAGTCCGGTTCCCGGTCCCTAGAAAGGACGGACCAGACCGGTTAATTTTTTTATTATATTTTATTAAAATCAAAGATATAAAAAAAGTGTGAAGATAAGTACTGTTGGAGCATTTATATAATCAAACATTCTAAAATTTTAAACAATACAACAACAATCTTATAAAGTTTAACAGGTTGATTGGAGTTAAATTATATATACTATGATTCATGTTATATATACCTGTACAAAAAGTCCCTCAAAAGAGATCAACCCCGGAAGACAAGAAAGCCATTGCCAAAACCCAGATCTCACAGACGATGGTGACGCCCGAAGAACATCAAAGAACAGAAGCAATGAATCGAGAGATTGAAGAACAAAACCTGAAGAACGAAGAAGGCAGAACTTGAGAAGAACAAATATGGTGTCGGAAGTGGAGGAAAATGCTGATGCCGATTCTCCGGAGAGGAAATTGCTATAACAAGGGACTTGAAGTGAGCGGACCTATTTCGCCGACACTGACGTGAGTGTAAGTATATAGAGATGGGTCGCTCTTTATCATCAAACCGTACGATGAAATAATGAAAGATACATATATCGGCAAACAAAAGCACCCTAACATTTCCTTGAAAGCTCCTCTTTCGTCCTTCTTGACCTCCTCCTTTATCGACTTGCTTGCTCCAACATTCTCCTCTTCCACGGATATTTCTATGTCCATCGAGCCTAGGCTATGCAAGCAATGTAGTTATTGCAAGGGAACAAAGATTGCGTAGGAAGACATTATATCATTGAAATATTAAATAATATATTCATCTATTTATTTAAACTTTCATAATAGTCAATAACAATACTATAAACTCATGTATGCCATCAGAGCAAATCATTCTGAATTTTTAGTTATTGCATAAGATTGTGAAATTTTTAATAGATAGGAATGGTTTGATGTGAGAATATAAAAGAAGGAAATTAATAAAACATTATGGACTTGCGTGCAATGGTTCGGCCGAGTGTAGCTAATCTCAAAACTTTTGTCAAATCTAAGTTCAAGCATTGAAATGAGGGTTATTAGGGCATTTACATAGTGAAACATCTCAAATTTTCGAAGATAATCGTCAGCGTTCATACAAAATCTTGCTAAGTGATTGGAGTTAAGTCCTCTAAATTAATATATAACTACGAACAACTATAATATACATATATATATATATATATATATATATGCATAATTTGATTTTAAGAAAAAAAGAAGTCTTTCACGTCATCTCTTGATGATGCAGCCAGCTCTGCAATCACATCAAGCTATCCAAAATAATTGTCTGTTCCCTATTGATCTCGATGCGTTACGATTCCAAATCCCCACCTTTCCCCCCTTCTTCTCCTTTTATCTCTGGCCAATGTCCTCGTTGTCGCACATTTTGGCTTCTTCTCTGAAAACTTAAGCCATTATATAAAAAGAATATATACAAAGCTGGCAACCATGATCTAGGCTAGTCTTTTCTTTTCTTTTTTATCGATGAACTTTCTATGTCCAAAACTTTTGAGCTAATATAACAAAAAATCCCAAATTTTATCTATTGTGACATGTTTACCCTAAACTTTTTTTATGAAACGAAAAACTCCAAACTTTTCCTCATGCAACACATTTACCCTAAACTATATCTTTTTTTATTTAGTTAATATCACGAAAAACCCCAAACTTTTTTACTTTACCCAAAAAAAACCCAAACTTTGTTCATTGTGACACATTTACCCAAAACTTTTTTTTTGTGACATCAAATACCCAAAATTTATATTTTGTGACACATTTACCCCAAATATATATTTTTATTTTATTTTATTTTATTTTTATTTAAAAAAAATAGTTTGTCGGCGAGCTCCGACTGCTGGCGGAGCTCTCCGGCCACTGCCAGAGGGTGAGGCCGGTGGCAGCCTCCCCAGCCCCCACCGCCCTCTCCTGCGGCAGGCGAGGCCCGGGCGAGGCCTGCCTCGAACAGATCTGGCTTTCATCAGTGCACACAATGAGAATCGAACGGGAGGGGGAAGGGGAAGGAGAAGGAGAAGGAGAGAAGGTGTGGGATTACGAAAATCCCTTGTACCATTCTTATGAACTGGCTTCCCTCGGTCATCTTCTCAACCGGAACACCATGGCCCTCTCGATGTCCTCGCCTGAGTCGGAGCCATCGTCTTCATCGAAGGACACAATTCCGGGTTCGCCATGAAAGCGGGAGCTTTATGCAGGCATGGATCGTTGGCCAAGTCTCGAGGCAAGAAGGTGTGGAAGAAGACAAGGGGTGGAGACGAGGTTGCTAGGATGTTTAGACGCGGGTTTGATGCTTTCGTCCATTCTGCAATGAAAAATAATTGATCAAAACAGAATAAACTTTTTTGCGTTTGATTTCTTTTGGTTGTTTTAGTCTTCCGGTTCATCGTCAACTCCACGAGGCAGCCTCGCCCTGTCAAGCCCCGATCTTTGAGCACGCGACGGTCCGTGATTTTCATTTTCTCTTCGGCCAAAGTATAGCGACGTCCCAGGTAGGTTGCTGGCCTTCAAGTTTCCAACGGAAGCGCGAACCTTCGCCCTGTCAACTCCCACAGAACTCGCCTCCAAAATTCAATCTCCAATCATGTACATCAAAATCGCGTGTTGTATGCGATTGGTGGCGACACGATTTTTCGAAGTTTTGGTCGCGCTTAAGCTTGCTATGAGCCTTCAATCACCAATCCGATTACACGGTTGTGTGGCCTAGCTTCAATGGACTCCGGCGGCAGCTCCGGCGACGGTCCGGCGAAACTCTGGCGACATTCGGCAAGGCTCCAATAGTGGTTTTTAGTGGCGATAAGGTGGTCGATCGACTGGGCATGACGGCGGGGGCATCAGGGCGACTGAGGAGGCTCGAACTCACTAGAAAATAGCGGCTCGGGACCCAAATCAGGGGCAGAACATTGCTGGTCGTGGCTGATTCCACGACGAAATGGCGGCCAAATGGCTTGAGACGGCACCTGGGCGCATGGGTCGACAGCAGGGACCCATCATGGCAATTGGCGAGCGGCAGTGAGGCGCGGCAAGGCATCGTTAATAGCATCGGCGAGCTTGACCCAAAACAAGCGTTTTGCAATCGAGGCGTTTGGGCTCAAATTGATGGCAAATAGAAGTCGGGTTAGCATCGGGGTCGGCTGAGGAGTGTCTTTGACAATCACGGAGTGGTCTGTGGCGGTGGTGTCGCACAAGCTCGGGGAGACGGCGATGAACAGCGAGCAAGAGCTCTGGCAAAAGCGGCTCCGGGCGAGCACATGGAAGGAGGAGAACGACGAGGACAAGAGGGAGAAGACAGCGTCGCGGCTGAGCTGAGGTGAAGTTCTGGGCAGCAAACGCGGCGGCATGGAGGTGTAACCAAGTCGCGCCAAGGATGGAGAAAGAACGACGAAGCAGAAAAGAAGAAGAAGAAGCCGAAGGCCTTGGCATCCACGTGAGGAAGAAAATAAACTAGGAAGAAGACCGAAGGAAGAGAGAAAGAGATGGGACGGGGGGTGGCGTGCAGCAGGAGGTGGCGTGTAGCAAGGGAAAAGAAAGGAGATAGAGAGAAAATAAAGAAAAGAAGAAAGAAAAGAGAGGGGAGAGAGAGAGAGAAGAAAAGTCAAAGAAGGGGGGGGGGAAGAGAGAGAGGAATTGTGGCTGTTACAAATCTTACCCCCTTAAAGAATTTCGTCCTCAAAATTTGCAACTCTCATTTCCTCAAATAGGTGAAGGCAAAGGTTCTTCATAGCTTCCTTACTTTCCCAAGTAGTACATTCGACTCCAATGTGCTGCCAAACGACTTTGATTGAAGGAATAATCTTATTCCTCCAAACTTGTTCTCTCTCTGATCCTTGATCCAATCGGTCTCTTTACGTATTGTCAATTCCAATCTACTCAAAACACAACACCGAGAACAAATCTAATCATCACTTTCCAATCTTAACTCTTCAGAGGTACCCCTAGCAATTCTCTTAGAATCATATCCAACGATTCTCTCCCTTTTTCTTTTTCTTTTTTGGCGTTCTCCTTCCAGTCGATCCTTCCATCAACACACTACCATCGTTAACAGAACTTTGGTCACCTTCTCGAGCAGTCATTATACCTCGAGAGATAAAATCCATAATATCTAAAGTCCAACATGCTTCCTCTACGCTACTCTGATTCCCATCATCCAAGTCAAGACACTTGACGAATCTCGCCTCATACTTTTCACTCAATGTCAACCTTAGCAGAGTCACATGGACTTGGCCACCTTCTGCACTTTGGCAATGCTCGAGAAATAATTCTCGCTACATGCTTTCACCATAGCGTTCTAAATCTAACCACTTCTTCAAGGAAAATCCATTCCCTTTGTGGTCTTTCACCTGTAGCTAGGTCATCTTTCCAATGAAAAATCCCATCACTGACACTTCTTCCTTCTTCTTTTTTTATTTCAACCTACGAAGCCAAGAAGGCAACTTTTGGCTCACACTTCAAAGAATTGTGGAGGTTTCATCTCAGAAACTACTCCACGTCAACTTCCTCATACAACGATAGTCTCTAATTCCGATCCATCCTTCTACTTAATAGATTCCTCAACCCCAACAGTACGGATTATACATTTGATAAAACAACAGTTCACAATCATCAATTGACCAGCAATTCACAATAATCACACAAACAAAGCGCGTAATCACACAGCGGCGCTCTAAACAACATGCGATCATACAATGATGTCATCACTGGCGCGCGATATACATAGCAACACCCTCTAGTAGCACACGATAACCAGCGGTGCTTTCTCATGACATGCGATAACCAGCAATGTCCTTATCGGCGGGTGATAACTAGCAACACCCTTTAGTAGCACGCGATAACCAGCAGTGCTTTCTCATGACATACGATAACCAGCAATGTCCTTCTCGGCACGCGATAACCAGCAACGCCCTCAAGTAGCACGCGATAACAAGCAATGCTTTCATCGGCGCGCGATAACCAGCAGTACTTTCATATGACATGCGATAACCAGCAATGCCATCACCGACCCCACCTTCATCGACGCGCGATAACCAGCAACATCGACTACTCTACGGGTCTCATGTCCATCAAATTCATAACACATCACAGTTATATAACAACATTCAAGTCAAGCGTCCGGCCATGCTGCACACGTCCTATACCGTTCCAACGCGGCTAAACACAAGACCACCCTAGTGGTCCCTAGTCAAATGTCCGGCCTTGCTGCACACGTCTCATATCGTGCCAATGCGGCTAAACAAATGACACCAATCCTAGAAGTTGCTAGTCAAATGTCTGGCCTTGCTAAACACATCCCACCCTAGTAGTTGCTAGCAAAATATCTAATATCGTCTCTAAAACATGTTCTATCATCCTCAATAATCCAATCCTTCCTTATCGCTCCATAATCCTAGTCCTCATAAGCCCTGACATTGCTCTGGTCTTAAGATCCTAGCTTATCACTCTGAGAAAGGTTCCTCGCTTCGATTCGAACATGCCTATTATGTTCAACTAATCCTCTAATCACAAACACCTCGCAAAGCAAGTTTTCCAACTTGCTCTTCCGGTGAGCATACTCCAACCTTATCACTCCAAGCTCTAACCGGGAACTTAACATATCAAGGTCCTAACCATGCTCTGATACCAAAAATTGTCACGCCATGATCTTTGAGCACGCGACGGTCCCTGATTTTCATTTTCTCTTCGGCCAAAGTATAGCAACGTCCCAGGCAAGTTGCTGGCCTTCAAGCGCGAACCCTTGCCCTGTCAATTCCCACAGAACTCACCTCCAAAATTCAATCTCCAATCATGTACATCAAAATCGCGTGTTGTATGCGATTGGCGGCAACGGGGTTTTTCGAAATTTCAGTCGCGCTCAAGCTTGCTATGAGCCTTCAATCACCAATCCAATTACACGGTTGTGTGGCCTAGCTTCAATGGACTCCGGCGATAGCTTCGGCGATTTTCCGGCGACAGTACGACGAAATTCCGGCAAGACTCCGGCAACGTTCGGCAAGGCTCCAATAGTGGTTTTTAGTGGCGATAAGGTGGTCGATCGACTGGGCATGACGGCGGGGGCATCAGGGCAACCGAGGAGGCTCGAACTCACTAGAAAATAGCGGCTTGGGACCCAAATTAGGGGCAGAACATTGCTAGTTGTGGCTGATTCCGCGATGAAACGGCAGCCAAATGGCTCGAGACGGCACCTGGGGTGTGGGTCGACAGTGGGGACCCATCATGGCAATTGACGAGCGGCAGCGAGGTATCGTTAACAGCATCGGCGAGCTTGACCCAAAATAAAGGTTTTGCAATTGAGGCGTTTGGGCTCAAATCGACAGCAAATAGAAGCCGGGTTAGCATCGGGGTCGGTTGAGGAGTGTCTTTGACAATCACGGAGCGGTCTGTGGCAGTGGTGTCGCACAAGCTCGGGGAGACGACGATGAACAGCGAGCAAGAGCTCGGGCAAAAGCGGCTCCGGGCGAGCACATAGAAGGAGGAGAACAACGAGGACAAGAGGGAGAAGACAGCGTCACGGTTGAGCTGAGGTGAAGTTCTAGGTAGCAAACGCGGCGACAAGGAGGTGTAACCAAGTCGCGCTGAGGATGGAGAAAGAACGACGAAGCAGAAAAGAAGAAGAAGAAGAAGCCGAAGGCCTTGGCATCCACGGGAGGATGAAAATAGATGAGGAAGAAGACCGAAGGAAGAGAGAGAGAGATGGGACGGGGGGTGGCGTGCATCAGGAGGTGGCGTGCAGCAGGGGAAAAGAAAGGAGATAGAGAGAAAATAAAGAAAAGAAGAAAGAAAAGAGAGTGGAGAGAGAGAGAGAGAGAGAGAGAGAGAGAGAGAGAGAGAGAAAGAGAGAGAGAGAGAGAAGAAAAGTCAAAGAAGGGGGAGGAGAGAGAGGAATTCTGGCTGTTACACGCCCTCGCCGGCCAAAGGGTGGCAAGCCCTGGCGGCCACCGGCGAGGGCTTCGCCACCCTCTTGCAATGGCCGGCGAGCTCTGCCGAAGCTCGCTAGTCGACTATTTTTTTTAAACAAAAAACAAAATAGAAAAAAAATAGTTTGTGTTAAATGTGTCGCATGAGGAAAAGTTTGGGGTTTTTCGTGTCACAAAAAAGTTTAGGGCAAATATGTCACAATGGGCAAAGTTTGGAGTTTTTTGTGGCGAAGCTCTCGCCGGCAGCCGGCAGCCGGCGAGGGTGAGGCTACCTCATGGAGTTGACGATGAACCGAAAGACTGAAACAACCAAAAGAAATCAAACGTAGAAAAGTTTCTTTTGTCATGATCAATTGTTTTTCATTACAGAACGAACGAAAGCATCAAACCCGCGTCTGAACATCCTAGCAACCTCGTCTCCGCCCCTTGTCTTATTCCACACCTTCTTGCTTTGAGACTTGGCCAACGATCCCTGCCTACACAAAGCTCCCACTTTCATGGTGGACCCGGAATCATGTCCTCCGGTGAAGACAATGGCTCCGAATTGGGTGAGGACACCAACAGGGCCATGGTCTTCCGATTGAGAAGATGACCGAGGGAAGCTAGTTCATAGGAATCATATAGGGGGCTTATGCAATCCCACATATTCTCTCCTTCTCCTCTTCCTTCCCCCTCATGTTCGATTCTCATTGTGCGCACTGATGAAAGCCAGATCTGTTCGAGGCCGGCCGAGCTCGAGCCTCTCCTGCAGCAGGCGAAGGCGGTGGGGGCTAGGGAGGCCACCACCGGCCTCACCCTCTGGCAATGGCCGGTGAGTTCCGCTGGCCAATCATTTTTTTAAAAAAGAAAATAGAAAAAGAAAAAAAATATAGTTTGGGGTAAATGTGTCACAATGGACAAAGTTTAGGGTTTTCATGGTATTAATCCAAAACTTTTACACTTGGTGAACACATGACGCCAATAATCTTAGAATTATTTCGAATTGAGATTATTTGTCTAAGTCAAAGGTTTAGACTTCAATCATATCATGAGATCAATAGTGTATTTTACATGCCTTCAAATAGTTAATCAACTTATCCAACTAAAGGGTTTTATTCGACTCTCTCGCAGGAGAGCTCTCTCTACCGTCATGCCAGCTATCCCTCCCACAAAAACCCTAAACCCTAACCCTAACATTCCCCCATAGACAACATCCCAAATTTCAAAACCCATACACCGAACCTCCCTCTATGCTACCCCAAGAACCCCGTAAACGCACCCACCCTATTCTTTCCTAAATCGTCGCAATACCCTAGAACATTGTTTTTTCTCCCTTAGCAAAACGAGCCAAACCCTCATAGCAAAACAACTTTCCAACTAAGACGCAGCCTTCCTTAGCAAGAGACGCAATGGAGAAACCAGAAGAGGAAGCCATTCATCTAGCAGCTCTATGCAGAAAACTAGGAAGCCTCTAGTCGAAAAGGAAGATAATAGCCTTTGACGAAGAAATCCCTGCAAAAAAGATTAAAGAATGTAAGCTCTCCCTCATCGGTAGACTTCACCAGAACCCTAAATTCAATTTCCAAGCATTCCAAAACACAATGAGGAAATCATGGAAAATGGAAAATGTGGAGATCTCCCTAATAGCTCCAGGTATTTTTGAATTTGGATTCAGATCTGGTAATGATAAAGACAAAGTGCTGGAACAGGGACCTTGGTCCTTTGCAAGCCATCTGCTACTACTTAAGACATGGGTACCCAACACCCCGCCTATTGCTACGATTTCAATGTCTGTGAGTTCTGGGTTCAGATTTTTGGCCTACCTACTGAGTGGATAACAGATAATGTAATTTTAAGGTAGCCAGTGAAATAGGAAGAGTATCAGCCACCAAAATCGAAGCTAGGGGTTACTCAACCTACAAAATAGGCAAGGCCAGAGTCATTTTAGACATATGTACGCCTTTACTGCAGGGCTCAATCATCAACAATAAAGGGAAAACACTATGGCTGGAGTTTAAATATGAAATACTTCCCCACTATTGTTATTTGTGCGGGAAAGTGGGGCACTATGCACAATACTGTGAAGATAACCCTAGCAATGATGAACACCTAGAAAATGTGACAAATTTCCCTTTTGGGTCGTGGTTGAAGGCGGAGGCCAACGAATTTAGCCTCTATTGGGAATTATTCTATGGCAAGAAAATATAAGAGATTATAGAAGAAGAGGTGGTACCTGAATCCCCTCAACTATCAAGCCAACTTGTGCTGTATGAAGACCCTTAAAAGCATACTAGTAAATTCACAGCTGCAGTGAAGGGGAAAGCCATCCAGCTAGATAAGTAGTCGGAAGAAACCCAAGAGATGATGTGGCTAGACACCCAAAGTGTTTTAAGCAGTAGCAAAGGCATAGTTATTGCAGATGCAAATGATGAACTCCTGGCAGAAAAAAGGCACACTAATTCTAAAACAATAGCCAGCAAGAAGAAAAGGAGGTTTTCTCCCTATGAAACCCAAACTCTTAGCAAAGAGATGCTAGATGAATCCATGCTAATGGAAACACAAGTCCTAACTTTAGAGGAAGTATACAATCGGGCTCTGGTGGCTAGCCCTAATAAGCTACCGGTTTATAAATGAAGTTCTTATGCTGGAACTGTCAGGGTTTGGGTTCTCCCCTGACAGTTCAAGCACTCTGAACCTTAGTGGTTCAAGAAAAACCCGCTTTAATGTGCTTACTGGAGACAAAGAACAGAGAGGAAGTCATTAAAAAAATGCAGAGAGCATTAAAGTTTCACAATTGTTATATTGTGAACCCTAATGGACTAGCAGGGGGTATAGCCATTCTATGGAACGAGCAGGTATCTGTCCAAATTGTAACTAGCTCAAAACATGCAGTTGATGCCAATTGTGAATTAAGGGAGTCAAGACAGAATATGCGCATAACCTTTATCCATGCACCTACTGATTTCCAACAAAGATTGAGGCTATGGGAATCTATTCAACACAGCACCCAGTATAACTTGCAGCACAACTCCAACCCATGGATTTGTATGGGGGACTTCAATGAGGTTCTGTATAGATGGGAAAAAACTGGATAGAGGACGGTGGAAAATTACAGAGTCAACGCCTTTCAAAGTTTCCTAAATGCGTGTGAGCTGATGAATCTAGAAAATAAAGGATGTTCGTTTACCTGGTCAAATAACCGTGAAGTTGACGCTCTGGTTAAAGAACGTCTGGACAGGGCTGTGTGTAACCTCACTTGGCGTATATCCTTCCCTACAGCTGTGCCAATCGCCTTACCTGCCATAGGATCAGACCACAGCCCTTTAATATTAGATCTAGCCCCAGTGGAAAAGAAGAAAAGGAAAGCTTTCAGATATGAAGTTTTCTGGGCAGAACATGAGGAGTATGAAACTGTCTTTTCTGACTCGTGGCTTTCTATCCAAACTGAAACACCTGATCTGCCATCTAAACTATTGAAAGTGACAGAATCTCTACAAGCCTAGAGTAAACAGAGATTTAGTAATGGCAACAAACAGATTGCAGACCTGAAAAGAGATATGCAAGAGATAACAAACACTCAGTATGAAGAGGAGGGGAAGAATAGACTCGAATGGCTGAAAAGGGAGATAGAGAGACTATGAAGGCAAGAGGAAATGTACTGGGGTATGCGCTCACATATCCAATGGCTGAGATGGGGCGACAAGAATACACAATTTTTTCACGCGACAGCGATGCAAAGAAGGCAAAGAAATAAAATAATTATGCTGAAAAATGATGTTGATGAATGGAGACGACAGCCACACCTCAAGGAGATGGTCAATCACTTCTTTCAGGAGCTCT
Organism: Melaleuca alternifolia; assembly: GCA_019926035.1. NCBI lineage: Eukaryota > Viridiplantae > Streptophyta > Magnoliopsida > Myrtales > Myrtaceae > Melaleuca > Melaleuca alternifolia. Next base: position 228,280 of record JAGKPW010000100.1, on the reverse strand, counting down.
ATACATCCGTGGGAACAAGAGATATCACACCAGTCCTAGCACAAATCCCCTGCACAATTAATGAAGACATGAACACAGCTCTGACGAAAGAAGTAACTAAGGAGGAAATAACCCAAGCTACTTTCCAGTTGGGTACTTTAAAAGCCCCAAGACTAGACGACCTTAATGGAAAATTCTTCCAGCATCATTGGAAGGATACTAAAACAAAGGTCCTTCAGGAAGTGCAGCACTTTTTCAGAATAGGAATTCTAAAACCTGAGATGAACCAAACCTCTTTCATCCTAGTCCCTAAAGTGCCAAACCTAGAGAAACTAGATCAATACCGTCCCATCAGCCTGTGCAACTTCAGTTATAAAATCATCTCTAAGGTCCTAGCTAACAGACTGAAAACCTGGCTACCGGACCTAATAGAAGAGGAACAAAGCGCCTTTGTGAAAGGGCCGCTAATACAGGACAATATTCTTATTGTTCAAGAAGTATTGCCCCAGTTACGAATCAAGAAAAGGCGAAGAAAGTTTCAGGCAGTCTTGAAAGTAGACATGAAAAAAGCTTTCGATCGGGTGGAATGGGATTTCTTAAAAAGTGCCATGTTAAAGATGGGTTTCAGTGAAGTTTGGGTGACATGGGTCATGGAATGCGTCTCAACAGTCTCCTACAGCATAAAGTTAAATGGGGAATCCCTACCTTCTTTCCAACCAACGCGCGGAATTTAGACAAGGCGACCCACTCTCTCTGTACCTATTCATCATAGTTGCAAACACATTATCAGTATTACTGAAAAGAGAATTCGCAAATGGCAGCATAAAACGAATTCAACTCAACCCCAAATGCCCAGTATTATCGCACCTTCTCTTCACAGATGATCTCATCCTTTTCCTTGATGGAAAGATTGTAGAATGCCAAAACGTGGCAGGTGTGCTGAACCAATACAGTATGGCATCAGGTCAGACAGTAAACCTGAACAAATCAAGTATATTCTTCAGCAAGGACATCCCTGAAATACTGCGTAGGAATATAACTTATGAGATGCGAATTCCTGAAATTAAGAAAACGGGGAAGTATCTAGGGATACCATCCGACTGGGGAGAGTCTAAAAAGCAAATGTTTTCATGGATCCTAGATAGAGTAAATCGGAAGTTGGAAGGGTGGAAGGAAAACCTATTATCCAAAGCGGGTAAAGAAATTCTACTTAAAACAGTGATTCAAGCACTGCCCCAGTACGCTATGTCTGTTTTCAAAATTCCTATTTCTATATGTCGGACAATAGAAAGGAAGGTGGCTGATTTCTGGTGGAAGAATGCAGAGATTCAAAAAGGCCTGCACTGGAAAAACTAGACTGCCCTTAAGAAACGTAAGGATGCAGGAGGTTTGGGCTTCAGAGACTAAATTGATTTTAACCAAGCTATGCTTGGGAAACAGGCATGAAGACTACAAATGAATGCAAACTCTATGTGGGGGAAAATTCTCAAGGGCCTATACTTTCCAGAATCTGACTTATTGCATGCACAGAAAGGACACAGACCTTCGTGGGGATGGCAAAGTCTGCACTATGGCCTACAAGCAATACGTGACTCATCTCGATGGCTGGTCAGTAATGGAAAAAAAAATCAAGATCCGTGAAGATAAATGGCTTCAGAAAGGGATAATTGGCGGCCCTGCAAATAGAGAAGATCCAACCTTCGTGTCACAACTCATGGTGGAAGAGGAATCTAAATGGATTGAAACAAAAGTGCTTGATTCCTTTGATGAAGGCACATCAAGAGAAATTCTGGCAATACGTCTCAACCCCCAAAATCGTGAAGACAGGATAATTTGGGAAGGCACAAAAATAGGAGTTTTCACGGTTAAAAATGCATATAACCAAATTAGGGCAAGCCAAGAACTCAAGCTAAACAGGCAAGCCTCGTCATTCTACCAATCCCCAAAAAAACTATGGCAGAGAATATGGACAGCATCTACCCCCCCCCCCCCCCAAAGTTCGTTTCTTTCTATGGCAAATCAGCAATAATGCAATAGCCACGAAGGAGAACCTTTGTCGAAGAGAAATTTTACCAGATAGCACCTGTCCAATCTGCCAGCAAGCCTCTGAATCCATTGAGCATACCCTCCTAACTTGTCCATGGACACAGCAGATCTAGAATAATCCCACAATCAACATCGATGTACACATGTTCAGTGTGAGCAGAATGGAAGAATGGCTGGTAAATTTCTTACATACCTCCCTTGATTTCGATTTCCTCGCCCTGTTACTCTAGAACATATGGAAAGCCTACAATCAACTCGTCTTCCGAGCCACAGTAGCAGATCCTCAACAGATTATACACCTAGCCAAAGCAAAAGAAGCAAGCTACAAGAGATGGCCACAAAACATATAAAGCAGAAGAAAGACCCAAAGTACAGTACCATCGGGATGGCTTCCCCCTCCGCCTGGCACAATCAAAATTAACGTCGACGGCTCCTTCGATCCTTCAACGGAGGAAGCTTCCATGGCCTGTGTATGCCGGGACGACAGGGGAATCCTCCTCGACGGACATGCTTGCTCACTAAGGGCTTCATCTCCCATCCAAGCAGAGGCGGAAGCAGTTCTGGAAACCCTAAAACGTTTTCACGAACTGAGAGAGCAGAAGTTGATAATTGAGTTAGATTGTGAGGATCTAGTGCGCATGATATGTGGAAGTGCAAATTTGATCTGTTGGGCAGCATATACAACCATCGCGGAAGCCCAAGAACGAGCTAAAGCCTTCTCCCAACTCCAGATAATGTACTGCCCGAGAAAGTCCAACAAAATTGCAGACTGGGCTGCTGTGGCCCAACGCAAGAATAGGTTTCCGAAAAATTGGGCCTTATACCCCCCCCTGGTCTGTTAGACTTACTTACTGCTGAATGCTTTTTAGTATCTTCCCGAACTTGTTTTGAAGGAAGTATATAATGAAATATCCTCATTCTGACCAAAAAAAAAAAACTTATCCAACTACATAAATATTCTCTTATTGTGCATGTATTTCCTATTCCTTTCAAACTTCACAAACCATTTCCGCTCTTTAATAACTCTCAATTTGCAATTTCTCTTTCTTGAGACTTTTTTTTTATTTCTGCTGTTTATATACTAGTTTACTTGGCAGTAGAAGCACGAATTTTGTTGGAGGTAGGTTCTACAAAATTAATTTCTATTTTCTTGAAATATCAATAGACCCCTATTAGTTCAGGATCAAGGCCCGAACAGATGTCTCTAGGCTTGGACTAATTGAGAACATATGATATAGGTTATTATAAAAAAAAGTCACAATGACCATGATAATGACAATTTGACACCCAAGCAGTCATATTATTGCGCCCTTTATTAGACAACCTGTGGTTCAGCAAGGGGGTCATCTAGACGTAAATCGTTAAAAAAGAATTGAGGTACCATCATACTTTTGGACGGACGATTTTACTTTTTGATTTTTAGAATATGAATTTTTTCCATGCCAATATATTTATAAAAGAAATGGTAAGTATCAAACAGTTATTAGTTCTAAAATAAATTGGCTGGTGATCTGGTTTTAAGTAATTTGCTGGTAATGGTAGAATTACACTTCATTTGCACTTAATGCACGTAGCCGATGCAAAACCGTCATTAAGTTCGATCGACCTCACATGACATCCACTCCATTGAAAAAGCCTTTTGGGTGTATATGCTTCCAATTCATGCGATGATGGTCGATTTCTTGTTTCCGGGATCAAATTGAACGCTGATGACTTTGTGTCAGAGAGGAAGATGGGATTAATGTAGAGATGGGATGTGGAAATTAAAGAAGGTAGGCCAGGGGGCTTGCGTTCATTTCACGTGTTGGGACGAGCGAGCTTTTCCACCTTTTCGGTCCAAAAGCATTGTTGGAATAATTTCCGTTTGCGTCTCGGGATGACAAATTCTTGAGATTATCTTGTCGACGGATGCTCCAGGAAATTGCAGTCGTGGCCAATTCATTCATTACCCGCAACTTTAGCAAAGTGCAGAACATTTGTGAGAGAGCCTCGTTCGACCAGTTTCAACCGGTGACACTCCTGATAATTCTTCTAGAATCTAACTCATCGTTTTCTCTTTTCTAGTAAAAACTTTGGGGTCTCAAGTACTGAGTATCACCATCCACCAGACCTTTAAGTGCGTTTTTATCTCAGAAGAGTTGACGAGCAAAAGTATCATGTCCGAGCTGCGGACATAATATGTTGATTTCATATATTGGACCGAAACCACATTCACACATGTGAAATATCATGATAACCCTAGATCTTAATTGAGGGATTACATGGTAATTATATCCGTCAAATGGGTGAAACAGATAACATTCATTAATTTATTGGAATTTCGGAGGTGGATTGTGATAGCAAGGAGAACATCTGTACGTTCCTAGAATATTAAGTCATTGTCGCGCCAAACAAGTTGTTCGATCTATTTAGTCAACCCACTAACAATGTATATATAGTTGTCTTGAATTTTATCATATCATAAAGAGATTTTGTACTCGGGGATTAATTTTTATGGGTGAATCAGAAAGGCCACCCAAATATTATATTTCTCGACAGCCCACGACTGTGTGGGCCCATGTCTCACATTACTGTACGGCCGAAGGCCCAAATTTTTTTGCCACAACGTGCAATTCACAAAGCATTCAGGCCACATTGCGTTTCGCATGTCACTATGTTTGTAAAACATAAACAAATTCTGATTTCATCATACGTATCTCTTAAACATATACATGGTAGTCGACCTCAATGAGTCTTAGGAAAAGTAAAACTCTGAGTGTTGCGCTATATTTCAACGACATACAAGTTTTGAAATCATAGGATTTATAGTGCCAGTTGTATTGTCGATTCTATTTGAGTGACTTCGTAGATCAAACTTTACCTCATCTTTTTCTTCTTTTTTCCTTCTTCAAATCGAACTTCAACTCTTCTTCTCCTACCGACATAAAAAAATAATCGTTTACGAGTTGATAAAAAATAAATGAACTAATTTTGTAAAAGGAAATAAATTGTTTATCAGAAACAAGATTGAAAAAAGAAAATTATATATTGCACTTATTTCTTCCACCTTAGTTTAATAAATTAAACTAATTTGATAAGAAAAAACCAAACCGATAAAGAAAAATCAATTCTACAAAGTAAGAGACTTATTGAGAAAATAATATGCGATACATATAATATTTATACATATGTGATTGGTATTATTAGTGGCGCCATGGGAAACAAAAAAATGTGGAGGACATCTTCACGATACACCGCTCCAATGAAACGCTTATCAAATGAGAAAAGACGAAGAATATCATTTTCTTTTCACACTGTACATATGAGATAGAGCTTGGGATGTCATGACAAACGTACCGTAAATTGGACTGATCAAAGGTAAATTGTTTGAGGTCACTCCGGACAATCGATTTCGTGGAAATGTGAGCTTCTACATGTCTGAAGCTACCGATTATGCTTAATTGATTATATGAATCAATCCGTGATTAGAATTGATTCTGTATTGATCTGTACAAAATATTCTTTCCTTTTTGTTGCTCACATTTTATACTGTAAAGATGAACTCTGTACAACCGTGGAATCCAAGCTAAAGTGCATATGATACAAAAAGTCTCTCTTTTAGTTTTCCTTTATTTCTGTCACATTCATCCATTCAATTGACTTGACACGTCACGTGATATATGTTGTACTATAAGTTTCGTAGAGCTATAGTTATTCGTTCAAAAATGTTTAACTAATAAGATGAAAGAGTAATCTAACATGCTCTAACACTCATCTTCACAAATAAGTTACACTTTGCCCCAAAATTAGAATGCGAGATCAAGAAGGCAACTACGCTATTGAGGGTTTGAACTGACAATAAACTGTTTCGGTACAAGTGAAATTATAGAAGACTACATCAACTGTTATAACAGCTTGAAACTATTAGAGGAAGACGATGGTGGTTTAATCCCAATACTTCAACAATAACCATTAAGCTAATGCGATAGAAAAGCAACCGTAGAATAAGCCAAATACACATTTATTTCTGTAAATCATAAATACTTCATCCACCGAAACTAATGATTGGGAGGATGTGGTGAGTCCTGACATTCCGCCGTCACCGATTCATCGATCCCTTGATTCACAAGCAACATCCGAAGGCCGACTAGCGGAGGTCTTGCTCGCCACCCTGTCTTCCTCCCGGTCATCCAAAAGGTTCGTCTTGGCTCTAATCAAATAAAGGTAACCGAGAACAAGCCAGCATTTCAGACGAAGGAGAGGACGACAGTCACACCGTAAGAGTTGAGGGTACTGCAACAATGAAGCGCCCGAGATAATGAGGAGGAAAAGGAGCCCCAAATAAAATATGGTGTTAGCAAGCCAAGGGAGTTTGCCCACGGTCAAGGTGACCCCAGTTAAGAAAGCACCGGACATCGCCGGGAGTGCAATTGTTAGCAGCTTTGCTGCGTAACGGAATCCAGCTATCACTATATGCTTGTCATCGTCCTGTGCATACATGAGGCTGATGGCCGCAATCGTTGCGCAGAGCATGGCGATGGTGTTGCAAATCGCAAAGGCCTGGAACATTCGCTTGTCCAGCATCGTAGCCATGCCCTGGCCGTTGAAGGCCCTGTCCGAGCCGTTAAATCCTCCGGGAACTGCGAAAGCAGCTGCGAAAGTCACGGTAGCCACAAGTGTTGCCACCACCAGACGGGCATTGATCGCATCCTTCAAAACGACCATCTTTGGTACATGTATGCGCCCCAATGCTATTGAAAGCCCTTTATCTCGAGCTTTCGGCCTAAGTACGGGTAAGTCTATGCTTCCAGCTGGCAAGGATCCCAACAATATAACTGCCAACAGCTGAGATAGGAAGCATAGAACAGTAAAAAAAAGATCAGATTGTTGGAAATGGATCCCCTGCAGTACTGCAGGGGTGACATGACTCCAACCACAATCATCCAATTGATTTTTTCAAAAATAAAAACAAAACCCCCTATTAATGGGGGCCGCCCGATTCCAGTACTACAGGAGATTATTACCATATCAATAAGGGTAATGAACTCCAAATTACTCATTTAAAGGGAAACTTTTACTTCTAAAGATGCAGTGTCTGCTTGTCTTGAAGAATTAGCACAAACATACAAGTTCATTTTAGATGAGAAAAGAGGCACTAGTGAAATGTATATGGTTTATTGTTGCCATAAGTTGACATTATGATAATGTTATGAGATTATGCCAATTTTAGATGGTCAGATTTGCCACGTTGACCACTCGCTTCTAATTATAATACGAGCAACAACGACAACCCTCCCTTCTTATAAATGATCATTTCTATAGGTCTAGTAACTGAGATGTAAAATTTATCCCCGCATTTGTCGGAGACATTTTACTGTTCTCCTAACCTGGGACATTCTCATGGCCACAAACTTTAACATCCTCCTGTTAAGGCTGAACCGGAGATTTGTAGAACATTGACCCTAGAGGTGTCTCGGCCATTTTAGAAGATTGATCAATGCTTCAACAATTATGTTCACAGGGAGACGTAATGATTTGAATACGAGAGCTGTGCTTAACTAATGTATCACTCTATAAAATTTCCAGTAAGCTAATAAATAAAGTCGTGACTGTTCATGTTACCAACCGTCCGCGCTATCCCACTTTTGTCGAAGCTATCTTGAGCAATCTTTAAAGCAGTCAAGCCTTCGTGGTTGAGAAGGACGGAGTCAATTCTTTCATCCTGCACGAGAGGAATCAAAGCGACAGGTTGTGAATGCATCGCGGCCAAGTGCAAAGCTGTGTTTCCAGCATGATCTCTTTCGTTTATCAGTGTCCTCATATCCGGATGTTTGAGTATGTATCTCACTGTCGAGGCTTGCCCATATTTTGCGGCGACATGAAGAACCGTTTGTCCCTGCTTGTTGCGCGAATCTGATACCGGTTGTAGCTTCTCGATTAGTTCGACATAACCCATCTTGCTCGCAATATGTAAGGGAAGATCCCCATCCATGTCCCTTTCTTGGGCCAAATATTCAGTTTCTGGTCGTAAGAGTTTGAATGCTTCGGTGTCATTTGTGTGAGCTGCTAAATGGAATACATTACCATCTTTGGAGTCGGTCATTGCAAATAGCTTGATATTCTTTTTGAGTATATTGGCTGCTAAATCTGCGATCAAGAGCTCCAAATTAGGGACCATAATAATCACAAGTAGGATCGATAGTTGAACGATGCTGGATTGCAATGCTGAAACTCGTTGTGATAATCTTGATCGAACATATCAGATGCTTCTAAAGGTTTATCTAACCCATTGTCGGGTGTAAACAATTATGGATCTTCGAGCTGTGAATCTCAAAGCATTGTGACTTTCCTTCTCAATCATGATGGAACACAGACATGTGGGACTTTAGATAAATTTCGAAATGATACCGTTTATGTATTTTGGTGAGACTTTAGATAAATCCCAGACCATTTATATACAAGGCAATGCGACATTGACATGTATGAAAACTTTACTATAAAAAAATCTTATTAAAGGACATGGCAATTGGTAATATTATGGCATTTTCATGTCATGAAGTATCTATAGATTGGGCAAATATAATGCATAAAAAAAAGGGAAACGACATATGAATTGCAAGGGCAAGATCGAGGAAAGGATGCCGGGATTTTCCTATCATGCTCGTCAAACTCTAGCAAGTGTCAAGCAAATTTATTCTATTGCCACGAACATTGCAATGGTCTCTGCGTAAAATCAAGAAATATTTTGCGCCCTCTTTAGAATTGAATGCCATCTCCTTCGTAAAGGTCTACGACACCTATAAAGCTCAAATAAGAAATGATATATTTATAAAAAAATCTAGTAAAAACTGAGTAAAATATGTGACCAGCATCTCTTTCTGAGGTTGGAAAAAGGTAAAGTTTATACATGAATCACAAGTTACAGGAAGGTAAAGGCTCAACCAAAAGAAATAGTTTTGGTCCCAAACGCAGAAATTTAGAAATGCTGCTGGTAAAAAAAGATCAATGGGAGAGGTGTTTGCATTGTTTGAAAATTTTTCAAGGATAGACATTCTATGTGGCACGACCGATGATGACATAGAAAATTTATATAATTATGTAAAAAAATTATGGTCCATTTCTTTTTTTTTTCTTTAATCTATTCTTGTCTTTCTTTCTTTTCCAACTCTTGGCTAAAGAGGTCGTCAGCTGACCCTCATCGTCCATGTGCAAGAGTCAAGGACATTTTTCGGATGATATGCCTTTAAGAATTTTTGGTATAGAAATCGCCATTTTTACAAAATTGCGAAAAAAAAAAGTTGGAAAAATTTTAAAAATGACAAATATTATCTATATCAGTGACAGTCATATCACATAGAAAGCAGGGGTGATCGGCTCCTGGGCAGTTCCTGGTTCCCTGTTATGGGGAACCAGGAACTGGACCACACTAGACTAGGCGGTCCGATCCGGTTCTCGCCCGGTCTGGTCTAGCTTCCGAGTGGATAATTATAAATTACCACGCACCATCCTAATTTCTTTTGATTTGGAAGTGCTGACCCAGCCGTAGGGTTGGGCTTCATACTCCTTGATCTCGCTCGGAAAAAGGCCTACTAACAGAGGCCCGAGACTCAAACTCCTTGGCCTAAGCAAACCCAACCGAACACAGATCTAGCGTGGGCTGAGCGAAGACGCTTGAGGCCCAAGATCGAACGTCCAGGGCCCTGCGGCGTTCTGGTTTGACCAAGGCAAAGATTCTGCCTCAAGGCTTCTACCGCCCCCTACTCAATGAACAACTTGTGGCCGGAGTCGAGATGGACGACGGCGCGAGTCCCTCACAGGCCCATGCTCCATTGCGACTCCTCAATCCATGCTAGAGACATTTGCGACGACCCAAAGAAAGACACTCCATCAAACCACACACAATCTTGTTTGGGCATTTCAACAAACAATCGGCACGCAAAGGAATAAAAAGCAAGTTTTGGGGCAAAACGAGGCTAAATAGCTACGCGGGAGGCACAATGAGCAAGCAGAGAGAAGACACAACATGCTACAAACAGAATGAGAGCTCGAAGATCACTTAAACAACAGCCAGCCAAATCGGTCCGTGGGTCCAAAAAAAAATCGAACAAAATGAGAGTGGTCAAGGAGCAGTGTTTCCCTCTTCAATTCAGGGGGTCGGCGGCTGTCGGAGGCGCTCAAGAAGCTTGAGCCAAGTCTCTGTTTGCCCGCACGAGACACCCTAATCAAGGTCCTCGGGACAAGGCAGAACAAACGTAAGTAAGGGCTTCCCAAGAACGAAAAGGACCAGGCAAGCCAAGACCAGGCATGAGACGCAATAGACGATGGTTGCGGACAGGTGGGTCTTTGAGAATCATAGTGAACGAACCCCATATCTCCTTCTTCCTCCTCTCCTTCTTCGATTTTTTTAGGTCCCCCCCCCCCCTTTTACCAACCTCTCTGCTTCTTGTTGCTGTCCTTTTTCTTAATCTCTACGTTTTAGAACCGCCTGGAAACGGCCGGTCCGCTGGTTCCCAGGTGGGCGGTTTAGAATGCTCACCCCTAAGAGAAAGCGTAGTTTTTTTACAAAGATAGCAATTTTAAGGCAAAAAAGAAAATAGAAAGATAGAAAAAGAGAAGAATAATGAGATTGCTTTGTGATTGATCTCAATCTCTTTGCGCCTTAATCTTGAGAGAAAATTATCATTGTATTCCTACTTTCTTTGAAATATAGTCTACGTGGTAACATGGCCCATGTTTGAGTAAATTTCAATAACAATTTTTTTAAGTGTATTATTCTAATTTTGTTCTTTGGCTCCTACATTCTACTTAGGAGGTTTGTTTATTTGTTTATATTTTTTTCTAGAATCAGTGTGCTATTCCTAACACTTATATCATGCTATTTCTGAATTGACAAACTACAGATATTTATGTTGAAAAATTCCTTCAGCACATCATTAATGGAATAAGTGGCAAATATTGTTTGTCCTAATCAATGCACATAGAATTGAGCATTCATATGATATGGCCGTAGGGGATTGAAGCAGGCAAATATGACGAGATAGTCGATCCGCCAAAATGCTAATTTGAAGAAAATGAGTAATCGCTTTAGGAATAAAATGGGCAAGGAGGCAAAAGATGGGATGCCGTCTACGAGTTTTTCAAAAGGTATATTAATTCCAACTAATCCATTAGAACGTAGATTATCATTAGATATAACTAAAGATATGAAAATTATTCACTTAATCTAGAAATTGATGATCAAAATCAAACATGTATTAATTAATTGCACGGATGAATTTTCCATCTAACATCACATTGATTCATTATTACGATTATATAACTATACAAAAATAATATGATATATCTTCATGAAGAAATTAAAATTAGGATAATTATGAAGAAACTTTTAATAGACGAATATAATTTAACAATGCTTAAAACCTTATAGAGTCTGGAATGTACTTGAAGTTTAATAGTTGTGGAATATGGTATCCAAACCTAATATATAATAACTACAAAATTGCTCTTATTTTCTTGACATCTCTTATGTTATTGAATCAGTAAGTATGCATATTCCAACTCTATTAGGGTTTAAGATGGTTTTCAGATTAAGCCAACATGTAAATCTGTAATCAGAATATAATAAGTCATTTACCAAACTAAATTCACTCGGGCACAAAATTACAAATATGATATAGTGGACCCTTAAACAAGACCACTTGTAATGTAACATTATCGTCAACAATCACCATTTCATGCCTATCTTTCTCCTTTTGTCATTGTTAGGTCCTAGAACTTTATAATTGCCGATCTTAATATTTGTACTTTACAGTTATTATAATCGAAGATCAGTAGTACGTGAGTCATTAGTAAAATGGTTGCGTATGTAAGTTTCAGCTGATCTTTTATGTTATAATGGGAGATAATTTGCTTATTAAGAGAATTATATCAATAATAGTTGCGAGTGCTCCATGGGAATCCAACTACTTTGATAACTATGAGAAAAGCCATAACGGGTTTGATGAGTGGGAAAAGTTGTCGCACAGATTTGGAACGAGATCAGTTTACACATTCGTAGATATTTTCCACAAGCAGATTTAGGTACATACCATAGTTACGTCGCACAATGGCACCATGAACGGGCGGCAAACCTTGTATCCTCGATGGGTCGAGCGAGAGAAATAAAACCTGAAGAATCTCGGAGTTGCTGCTGTCGAGGGCCAGGTACAAGGGAGATTTCTGATATGCGTTCATCCAGTACACGGGCTCCAAATCTTCCCTCAACAAATGGCTCACCAGGTAAACGTTATGAGTAAGCACGGCCTCATGCAAAGCGGTGTTTCCATGCTTGTTCTTTATCCTCAGGATGTTCTTGCCGCAATGGAGCTGTCTTGCCCGGCGAATCAACATATCGGCGACTTCAAATGCCTTGGCCTTCGTGGCGATGTGGAGGGGGGTGTTTCCGAAATCATCTTGGGTAACTATCAGATGGGCATCGCATTGATCAAACAGGAGCCTCAGGATGTCGACATTGCTGGTGGCTGCTGCAATGTGGAACAGTGAACCCCTCGATAGACCCCGAAAATTGAAGATGACAGAAGAATCAGTTTGATGGGCAAGCTGTCCAATCGTGGAACGAATATCTTCAACATTGGCACCTTTGATGACCTCAGCCAGTTCTCTAGCAGCTACATACACTTTTGCTGGATCCTGTTGCTCCGCGGTTCGCCCAGCTGTTTCTTTCTTCAGAGAAGCTCCTCCTTCATCCTTCTGTACCTCCTCCTTGATTGAGGCGTTCATGCCAATCTCCTTCTCCTCTCCTATAGATCGCTTTACGTCCATCGAGCAAGAGCTATGCATAGTAATTGAGTTACTGCAAGCGAACAAAGATTGTGTAAGCAGATGAAATATCAATTTCAATACGAAGTAACGCGTTTCAACTTTTATAATAGTTATATGGTCCTACAAAATTTTATATAGATCCAAACATGAAGTTTCTAGTTTAAGAATTGTTAGACGAGATCATGAGACATGAATAATTACAAATGATTTGTTGTAATTATTTAAGTGCAAAAAATCACTAAGATGCCATGTTGCATGGTAGTTGAGCATGAGGCACCTACTTTACAAAAAGAGATCGATAGGATTATTTACTTTTAAGTAAGTAGAAGACTATGAGTCCTTGCATAGAAAATCCTCAAAAAAAAAAAAAAGAGAATCAAAGCATAAGTTAAAGGTTCGCCCTCAAAAATGTCTCTTTGAAATAGAGTGCAACTGCCTCGCAAACGCTCTCGGTAAATGCTATTGGATCGAGCTCGGAGGCAGTGGTCGCATGATGGCGAACACAGGCCACGTCTCATTTACAGCTCTCGGCCTCCTAGAAACGGAGATTGAAGCCTCACAGGGAAATTCTAAGGTTGCGTTTGGTCGTCCGGATTTCTAAACGGGAAAGGACTGGATAGGATAGGATATAAAATCCATGGATTTCTGCATAACCCATCCAATGTTTGGTGAATTACGGATTGAAAGTCGGATATCATCATATCCTATCCAATCTTCTGTTTGGTGAATTATGGATTTAAAGTCGGATATCATCACATCCTATTCAATTTTCTGTTTGATGAACTGCGGATTTAAAGTCGGATATCTTCATATCTTATCAAATCTGTCATTTGGTGAACTATGGATTTAAATTCATATAATTTAAAAATAATAACATTAGACAAGTACAAATTTTTATTTTGGTAAAGTAGGCAAGTACAAATTTGCAGGTTTAATATTCACAAAATCATCCAAAATAAAATATCTTTTTCAAATTAATAGATTCTTATATTATTTTATGATTACACATTGTTCATTTTCGTTCCTTTGAAATAATCTTTTGATTACACCTTTAATATCAAACATCTTTAGATTAACCTCAATTTCAATATATTCACTTTGAAACATAAATTCTTTTTCTCTTTTACAAGTTTTTCATTTGTTTCCATTTTGTTACAAGTCCAATACCAAATCAAACAAATGCCCAATTAGAAGAAAGCATAAAGTCTAATGTTCATTCGTTTTTTTTTCTAGCTGTTACGAGGATGCAATGACAATTAATCACGTTAACGAACGATCTTTGAAAAATTCGCATTTATAAAGAAAATTATAGTTCGTCGCTTTCGTAAAATTTTGATGTGAATTGGATAGCTATCCAGGAGAAGGTTTCTACGTCGATACTTTGGAGAAGAGTTTGTTCAATTGAGTTTTAAACTTTTTAAGGGTTTTCTCATTTTTTATGCTAAACTAAAAATGTTTATTCAAAATGGAAAATCTAAAATTAGTTCAAGACTTATAGAATGAATACAACATAAAATAAATTGTCGTCAACCACCTAGACATTCTTTATTTTATTTTATTTTACTTTTTTGGAATTTTTTAATTTTTATATATTTTTTAAAAAATGCAAATTTGAATTTTTTTATAATTTTTTATTTTTCGTATTTTTTAATTCGAAAAAATGGACTTTGGGCTGGGTCGACGAAACCCGATTAACCCGAACCCAATAGAGGAGTTAGAGTCATTTGTGGGTAAACCACTGAGAAAGAAAAAAAGCGTAGGGTTTAATGTTTCAGATAAAATAAATCATATCCAACCTTATTCCACCCTCCTCCTTGGATTTTTATATCCGGTTTATATCTCTTCTATATCCGACCTTATCGTATCATAAACAGCTACCAAACACAAGATAGGATAAAACATATCCTATCATGGTTTTTATTCGGTCGACCAAACGCAATCTAAGTGAATGATACATCTGGTCCAATGAAAGAATGTAGCATTGGCTACCATGTACCGCATATAGTATGTGAATGGAAAATCTTCTTTTAGCCGACTCAAACTAAAAATCCAACTCCAACAAGGATCTATTATTACTTCATATGTTCGATCAACCAAAAGTCCAATGAAGACTTTCCTAATTTAAATCACATAATAGCGCTGATAATTTCTTTTGAGAGCTCGAATTCGAGTCCCGGAATGGCGAATTTGGTAAGGAAAGTTACCTTGGTCACTAGTGTTGCCACCAAAAGGCGCATGTTCAACAAAATCTTTACTTCCTCCTATTTCATTAGGCCAGAGACCAATCGCGCTGGGAATCGACTTTTCGGCCGGAGAGTGCATATATTGCTGCTCATGGGCGATGGCATGCAAAGTGCAAACTAGAATCAGCCCGGTCAACCGGTGTGGTGCGGAAGCCGGAAGGAGTGAAAAGGAAGGACACTTTGAGCACACTAGAGAAAGAGTGGCAGCCCTAATGCAGTAAGGAGCAAGACCTATTTTTTTGGCATGCTAGTGACATCATTGAATAAGAAAGAATTTAATGAAAAGCGTGCGATCCAGTGTCAAAGATTCAAGACGATTGACATTCACAAAGGAAATATTAGATAATAGCAAAAGAAAGAGGAAAGGAGGCATTAATCATTTGAAATCAACGGATCACCTTCCAATACGGAAACTCACTTTCTCCGACGATCTAAAGACGATGTCGAAAGCGGTCGGCAATCGCAACTCCCCACACCTACTTGTTTGCACAATGAGCCAAAATTGGTGAGTCGGGCATACCTCGCGGTTGCCATTTTATTGTACAATAAAGGGCTCCAGCCCGTGGTGAATAAATTCTTGCACATGGTTCCTTTTCGCTTTGAGTCCCTTCAACTGATCCTATTCTTTGCGCAGCACAAGTGCAAATAAGCAAAATGAAGCCATGTGCCTGATATTTACGCAGCCCTTAGCCTTGGTAATTATGTAGAGGATCATCCTTCATTCTTAGGATCATCCTTCATTCCTAGGACGAATTCATCTGCAGTTCAATTAAGAAAAGTGACACTTATGGTCCTCGTACTTTGGCGCTACATTATTAAGAGAATATTTAATTCATTTAATGTTATCTTTGAGCTATTCCTAAATACTTAATGTAATCCCTAAACTTTAGATTTGTTCAATTTAATTCCTCAACTTTTCACAACTAAATCAAGTCAAATTTTGTTACCATAGTTATGTTTACGTATAATCTAATCTATGAACTTTTTAATAGTGAAAGTAGTAACCTCATTTACAGTTGTATTGAGTTGATATTTCTACTATCTTTCTAATAGTTAAAGTGTCATAATTATTATATAATATCCACTTTAGAGTTATAACTTTTCAAGCGATCATTTAAATGCCTTCAGTAGAAAAACAATAACTTGAGTGCCTCCGGCGATAAATTCTAACAATTCATCCTAAGTGACTTTTTCAATAAAAATTTTATTCTTATGTCAATTTTTTTATAATTAAAAAAAGAGCAATGCACTACCACGATGATCTGACCTTGACAAAACATCTTTTATAAAGAAAGAAAATGTACTCTCTCTCTCTCTCTCTCTCTCTCTCTCTCAAGGGTGAGCATGGTCCAGTCCTACTCGGAGCTGAGTTGAACTTGTAACGCCCCGGCGTTACCCACAGTATGGATATTGTCCGCTTTGGACACTGAGTCCTCAAGGTTTTTTTTCTTCTCGGTCTATCGTCCATATTTTTAAGGGGGCCCAATGCCTTATAAGTTGGCCTCAGGACTCTCCTCCTAGGCGATGTGAGACAAGAGAAGTGCCCCCCTTTGAGCGCGTCCAGGGACCGAGGTGCGGACATACCGCCATCCCTCCTCCTTGCGCACCGCCGCCTGGATCGTCACACTCTCCCCCCCTTAGGAGCACAGCGTCCTCACTATGGCCCCACACGCGGTCGGGAGTTGGCTTTGATACCACTTGTAACGCCCCGGCGTTACTCACAGTATGGATATTGTCCGCTTTGGACACTGAGTCCTCACGGTTTTGTTCTTTCCGGTCTATCCAAGAAAACGCGTCCATACTTTTAAGAGGGCCAAATGCCTTATAAGTTGGCCCCAGACTCACCCCTAGGCGATGTGCGACAAGAGAAGCGCTCCTTTTGCTCACGTCCGGGGACCGAGGCCCAGACATACCGCCATCCCTCCTCCCCGTGCACCACCGCCTGGATCATCACAGAACCGACCGATTATAGACTACTTTCATGAGAATTAATCCGATTCCCAATTCCCATATTTGAGAACCGACAATAATAATATGATTCTTTGTTCCCTACAAGGCTACAAGGGACTAGATTGATTGGACTGGTAAGCCTTATAATCTTCTTCTTCTTCTTTATAATTTTCTTCTTCTTCAAATTTTTAAAACAAACGTTTGTGGTAGAGGGACAAAACAAAACCTTAGTCTCTTTTGGTCTCACTCTTCAGATCGCTTGCCTCTCCACTTTGTTGCCTCTAGCCTTAAACACGCGCGCGCGTGCAAACACACATACTCTCTCTATCTCTCTCTCATCCTTTTTTCATACTGCAAACATAGTGAAGGCGAGAGCTTAGAGGGAAAAAATTAAGGTTCAGTGCTGGAGGGACTGTCGGGGCTAAAGGAGCAAAATGGGTTGCATTAGCTCCACACGAACTGCTCTATTCCTGGAAACTAACATGCAGAAACTTATGAATGGCTACTTGCGGGTTTTGTTGTCATGAAAACCCTAATTCTCTTCTTCCCACACAAAAGAATCAAGTGCAACACAATCTGACGATTAAGCATCGTGAAAAGATAAGATACCCACTAAATTAAAAAGAAGAATAAAGCTTTTCAAAAGAAAGCACCCCAATTAGCAATGAGAATATCGAATGGCGCGAGGTAAAAGCTGAAAAATCTGGAAGTGGGAACGAAAGGTTAAGGCATCGAAGTGAGTATCTGCACTTGAAGCATTGTCTATACTTTGACTATTGCAGTAATATTCAACTTCGTCTTCAATTGGTTCACCCAATCTTGAGTCGTTTTTCCTACTCTTGCTCTCCATTGCAAGTTTCATATGGTAATTTTGCTCCAAAATCCTTGGATAGGAGTTTAGGGTTAGAATAATAGACTCAATGAAGATTCCTTGTGGCAAACATGAGGAAGACATCCTCTTTTAAGTCAAATAATGTTGAGTTCACATTGCCAGAGAGCCAAGTCAGACCACGATGACTTTATTAGGAAAACCAAAAATCTGAGCGTCGAGTGATGCTTCAACGAGGGATGCAATCGCACGACAGAGAAATCAAGGCCTCTAAACTGATTTAATTGAAGCTTAGCGCATGTGATGCTCGGAGAAAACCGTGCACTATTGGAGGTTTAGTATCTTAATCAAACACAAATCTCAATTTCGACTTTCCCAGACAATTTCAGTCCAGTCGTTGGAGAATGTGCAACGACACCTGTCTCTCCTCTGATTTTGAGCGCTTGCGATTTGGGATTTTCATTTTCTTTGACGGGAATTTATTTTGATTTTAATATAATAATGATATAATATAACATAGGTTGTTTATACCAATAAAAAACGTGATCTCGTAAAAGATAATTGACCTTTTCACACTGGAAGACCAACCTTCTCACTCGTATGAAGAAGATGGGATGCAGAAGCACAAGGCATTTTTGCTACGACTACTACGAGTCAAGTCTAACTCGTTTGGATTTGGCCCGGCTCAACATTTTTATCCATGTGATTTCTCGAGTAACTACACTTTAAAGAGTTGATAAATAATCGATTTGGCAATCGTTGTATTTGTATTATTAATTGATTTGGAATATTTGTTGAAAAAATAAACAAAGGAGGCTCCACATCTTATTAGCGCCATCTTTCATGAGAACCATTCGCAACATCAATTAATCTGTCAAGCATAAAATACT
The DNA here is from genome assembly GCA_019926035.1 of Melaleuca alternifolia. Taxonomy (NCBI): domain Eukaryota; kingdom Viridiplantae; phylum Streptophyta; class Magnoliopsida; order Myrtales; family Myrtaceae; genus Melaleuca; species Melaleuca alternifolia. Next base: position 209,543 of record JAGKPW010000100.1, on the reverse strand, counting down.
TCTTTTCTTTTCTATGCAAAAAAACAAATTATGATCCTCCCTTAATGAAATCAAACAATGATTCCCAACAGCTGTTGAAAGTGACATACACATTATGATATCCAATGTGAAATATGGCTAGACCCATGAGGGCCAAGGCACCTTGGCCCCCAACATATCATATTTAACAAGTGAAGTTATATTCTAAGACTTTTAATAAATACAATCAAAATTTAAAACGTGTCAATTTGGTATAATCAATTTCTTTCATTAATTCCCTTAAACTTAGCTAATGGCTAATGCTAACTTGATTTTTTAATTATTTATTATTTTCCCCCACTTACGTGATATCTAATATAGCTAAAATTAAGTTGCTTAACCCAACTGTTATCAAAATTGGATATAGAAATAAGCTAAGTTTAAAATAAAAAAGGAAAAACGGCGAGGGACACAGATTTTTTATAAGTTGTGGCCTGGGTTAGATTGCGATGCTGAAACAAGTTGCAATAATTTTGATATAATAAATCAAATGCTTTTAAAGGTTTTTGTAACCCTTTTTCGGTTCAAACAATTTTATCCCTCTTCGAATTATGGATCTCGAAGCACTGTGAACTTCCTTCTCTAGCGTGATGGAACATGGCCTGTGAGACATTAGATATATTTTGAATCACCTTTTATATATTTGAGGGAGATTTTAAGCAAATTTCAGACCATTTTCATATAAAGCAATGCGAAATCTGTACAATGATGTTCCTATAAAAGTTTTAACAAATCACATGGCAATTTATATGGCATTTCCAGGAAAAATTGTCCAAAAAATCTTAAAACTATTGCCCTTTTTTTTATTCAGTTATAGACCTTTCAATTTTATCAATAGAGTCATCAACCTTTTTTAATTTGGCAATTGAGTCCATTTGATCGATTTTAGATGAAAATCACTAACATCGATACTAGCTATCTTACTTAACATAACCAACGCTAATGTGAATAATTTTCAACATATATTTTTCTTTTTAATAATTTTTATACTTCTTGTTTTTCTTTCCTTTTTTTCCCCAAGGCTAGCGAGAATTATTGGCTAACCCTCTCCAATCATAAGCAAGGGTCAATAAACCCTCACTAGTCATCGGGCAAGGGCATTGCCACCCTCACGAGGTCTAGGTGAGGCGCCCAATCCTTACTCATGGCTAACGAGGACTACTAGTGGCTGTTGATGGTTGGGCGGCCCTTGTCGGCCTTGGAAGAAAAACAAAATAAAAAGAAAGAAGAAAAAGAAGAAAAATATATACAAATTGTCAATATTAGTATTGGCCGCTCTATATAATGTCATCGATTTCCAGTTATACTTAGTCGGATTAACTCAATTGGCAAATTGTCAAAAGATTTATAATTAAATTGACAAAATTGAATGAGTTCTAAGAATGCAATAGACTTAGGATTTTTTGAACAATAATCTTGGCATTTCCATGCCATGAAGTATCTATGGAGTTGGCAAATATAATGCATATTGGGAAAAACAGGGAAACGCCATTGAAATTGCTAGGGCAAGATCAAGAAAAGGAAAATGATTTTCATATCATTATGTTCGTCAAATTCTAGCGAGTACCAAGCAAATCTATTCTATTGTCAAGAACATTGCAATGGCCTCCATGGCATCGTATCGAAATCCCTATTGAAATTCTTGCATCCTCTTTAGTATGAAAGGTCTTCAACACCTATTGAGCTCAATTAAGATATTACGCATTTACCAAAACTTGCGAGTAGAGACTAAGTCAAACATGTTACCAGAATCTTTTTCTCATATTGAAAGAAGTACAGTTTATAAATCACAAATTTTGGGAAGGAAAAAGCTCAAACAAAATAAGTTTTGGCTCCAAATGGAAGAATTTTAGAGGTGCCCGTAAAGAAGATCGTATAAGAAGAGGTGTCAGATATATTTCAAGACGGCTTCTTTTTAATCTTGGAAGTTTCATTTGTTAGTTATTGGATAGTTATTAGATTATAACTTGCATTGGTTGCATTTGGCATTGTTATTTTTATGTAATATCTTAATTGTATCTTGCGATTGCAAGCAATAGTCAACATAAATCATCTTACAATTACTTTCATTTAATTAAAATTTCAATTCCCTCGATGTTATATATTACCGTGATATCATAAGTTTACTACTGAGTAATAATTTTTCTTATTCTCCATTATGAATCATATAAAAAATCGCAAATTCTATGCAATGTTGAAGTCCAATTCTTTAATATCATATAGTCGAAATAGCAAAATATAAGTTAGTTAACAAGATGAATACTTATAAAAGTAATTTAGTAACATGAATCTGATATGGTACATGGTAGGTATATGTTAGATTGATATATGAGTCAATAAATGTTTGGTGTATATAAATATGTCAATTTGGATAGCATCATTTTCAATCTGAACCAAATTTGACCCAATTTATCCATTTGACAAGACTAATGACGAGAAAGCAATGCCATTGCAAGTCAATGGCATTGCTATCATGATGAAAGGAATGTAAATTAATCATACAATTTTTTGGACCAGACATATACCGATATTTTTGCTCCGTTTACTGCCAAACAAATAAGATGAAAATAATGTTAAATTTCCATTCTACTTGTCAATACCAGCCAACGTTAAAATGAAAGCAGATGTTATAGGAGGAAAAGTACAGATCCAATTAATTTTTCCACAATCCCGCCCCCCCCCCCCCCTCTCTTTCTTGAGTTAGGTGCTGCGATTCATTTTTGTCTCGCCCTATGACTAGATTTATGCGTCAACTGCTCACTAGAGTATACCTCAATATGAATCAAACATCCAACTCATTTGCATGCATAGAAATTGAGCGCCAATTGCCCATGCTAATTCTGTAAAACACATAATGCAACCCCTCTAATCTCAAAGAAGCAACATATACAAACAGTGCATGTCTATGCCATTCGATTTAACGTTTGGACAGATTGTTTGATCAGAATCCTTGCATCGCTCTAAAGCCAAATTAAGAAATTGATCCGTTGTTCGTATATATGCTCGAAAGGCTTGGTTGTAAACACTCGTCAGATTCATTCAAGTCCCGCCATGCCGAAGTTCCTTATAGTTAGTTTGGGAAGGAGGGAAGTGGGGAAATGAAAGGGGTGTAAAGAGTGGGCTAAAAATTGAAGTTTTGTGAGGAGTGAAGAGAAATTTTCATTAAAAAAATGGAATTTCTGGTTTGATTCCAGAGCGGAAAAACAGATGAAATGAGCCACTCATATATTTAGTTTATATAGCATGCCACCGGATGACAAGCATTAATGTGAAATTTTGTGTAATGTCTAAAAACTCATTCTATTAGACGAAAGAGCGATTTAACTCAGATACTTTAGCATTCCTTTTCAAGCATAGGCCGGAGTTTGATTTAGAAAAAAACAGGAGAATATATCACCTAGGAGGCAAGTAGGGCCTCAAATGGGACTATATCCAAATAATAAAAGTTTAAGCTATTTGAGTAAAGAAACAGGATTTTATTTAAATACTTTGACAATCGCCATTAAAATAAAAAGTGGGACAATTGCCAAATAAGTCCTAAACATTTTACTACTTTGCCGATTCAGTCCTAAACCTTTTTTTATACCAAATCAGTCCTAAACCTTTTGCAACTTTACCATTTAAGTCCTTCCGGCAGATTTTGGCCGGAAAATGCATACTTGGCGACAACGTGGTGGACCGGACCTCGCCGGTGACTCACCAGCGGCGACGTGGCACAAAAAAAATTAAAAAAATTTCGAAAAATTCTAAAAATTCCAAAATAAAAAATAACAAAAGGGGAGGGCCGGAGCCCTCCACCTGTGGCCGCCGCCCCATCATCGGTGGGGCGGTGGCCATGCCCCCAGCCCCGCTGGCGTCCAGATCTGGATGCCGGTGAGGCTGGGCGAGGGTCACCGGCCCTGCTTGAGGGCCGGCAATCCCTCGCCTCGCCTAGGCGAGGCTGCAGATCTGCAGCTGGGTGAGCTCACCCCGCCCAGATCTAGGCGAGGCGAGCCTCGCCCAGCCCTCGCCAGCCAATGGCGAGGGCGGCCCTCGGTCGGGCTAGCTCGCAACCTTGCCCAGCCCCGCCGACGTCCAAATCTGGACGCCGGCGAGGCTGGGGGCATGGCCGCCGCCCCACCGATGATGGGGCGGCGGCCACAGGTGGAGGGCTCCGGCCCTCCCCATTTTTATAATTTTTTTGGAATTTTTCGAATTTTTTAGAACTTTTTTGTGCCACGTCGCTGCCACGTCGTCGTCAGCGAGGTCCGGTCCGCCACGTCGTCGCCACATATGCATTTTCCTGCCAAAATCCGCCGGAAGGTCTTAAATGGCAAAGTTGCAAAAGGTTTAGGACTGATTTGGCATAAAAAAAAAGGTTTATGACTGAATCGACAAAGTAGCAAAAGGTTTATGACTTATTTGGCAATTGTCCCAAAATAAAGCAATAGGAAAGCAAGTACAGAATGAATGAAAAACACCAAAGTGAATATATGTTCGTTTATTTGAACCATAGATAATATCGAATAATCACCTGAAATTAGTGACCATGACGATGTGGCCCGTCCCCACATTTCGCTGTCGCCGAGTCGTCAATCCTTCGAACATTAGCACCATCCGGAGGCTGACTAGCAGGGGTCCCGCTCATCGTTCCGTCGTCTTCCAAGTCATCCAAAAGGTACGTGTCAACATGCCACCAATGGATGCAAGCGACGACAAGCCACAATATCAGACTACGAATAGGACGATGATCACTCCGAAGTAAGGGAGGGTACTCTATCCATGTAGCACCTGAGATAATTAGGAGGAAAACGAGTCCCAAATAAAATATGGCGTTGGCAAGCCAAGGGAGTTTGCCCGCCGTTAAGGTGACACCAGTTAAGAAAGCAACGGACATAGCCGGAAGTGCAATCATTAGCAGCAGTGATGAGTACTGGTGTGCAGCTATTGCCACTTCGACGTCATGTTGCTGCGCATAGATGAGGTTGATGATGGTGGTCATTGAGCAGAACATCGCGATAGAGCTGCAAATCGCGAAGGCATCGAACAATCTGTTGTCCAACATAGTAGCCATGCCTCGGTCATCTTTAGAGGCCGTATCCGAGCCGTTAAATCCTCCGGGGACTGCAAAACCAGCTGCGAAAGTCACAATGGCCACAAGCGTTGCCAGCAGCAGACAGTATTAATCGAATCCTTGATGTATTCCAGGTTTGCCCTCTTTTCACGCAAGCATATCGAAAACGCTTCATCTCGAGCTTCTGGCCTAAGTATAAGTAAGGATCTGCTAAAAGCTATACCTTTCCCAATTGTCGGGCATGACAACATGAGCAATGTCAACCGCTGAGATCGGGAGCATATAAGAAGGGGAAAAAAATGAACAAATCGTTACCATATCGATAATGGTAAAGAACACTGTGAGTAATTATTTAAAGGGAAACTTTAACTTCGAAAGATTCAGCATCCGCTCTTTTTCTTTAACTAATTAACATTAGAGCACAATTTCCTTTTAGATGCAAGAAGAGGCATGAATTAAATGTATATGGTTTGTCGTTGTCATAGGTTGACTTTGTCATAAATTTATGAGATGATGCCATATATAGAGTGGTCACAATTTGCCATATTGACCCTTGGCTTTTTAAAAAAGAATGCAACACAACCCCCAGCTTCTATGCATGACCGTATTTGTAGGCTCAATTAATTTAAGATATATATATATATATATATATAACGAATTATCTATCATTAGTTGGAGATAGTTAACTTGTTTCTACCCACGGACATATTCATGACCACAATCTTTAACTACCTCCTATTAAGATTAAATTACATATTTGCGGAACATTAATCCTAGAGGAGTCTCGGCTATTCTAGAAAATTGATCAGTGCTTCAACAATGCTATCGATTTGGAGACATAATGATTTGAATACGAGATCTACAGTCAATTGAGGGATTAATCTATTGAAATTTCCAAATAAGTTGATAAATAAAAGGGTTAATACTATTTTAAAAAATCATAAACTATGTCAAATGTGACAAAAATACGCCAAACTTATTTTGTGTCATTAAGAACCTCAAAATTGATCATTATGATGTAAATACCCCAATTTTGTTTCTTAATCTCGAAATTATACTAAAGTGAAAAATCCCTAAATAAAATTGTAGTGGATGGTATATATATATATATATATATATATATATGTTTTAGTTTGGATTTTTTTTAACAAAACAAATTGTCGTATTTGTAATACAGTAATCGTGTTTAGGGTTTTTGAGGATACAAAAAAATAAAATTAGGGATGTTTGTGTCATGGTGGCATAATTTGAAGTTTTGGAAGTATTTTCCCTAAATAAAACAGTGACTAGTCACGTTACCTACCTTCCGTAACGTAGGCTCCCTTCTGAAGCGATCTGGAGCAATGTCAAAAGCAGTCAAGCCCTCGCGGTTGAGACGGCCAGGGAACATTGTTTCATCCTTCACAAGAGGAATCAAAGCGGCGGGCTGTGAATACATAGTATCACAGTGTGGAAGTGTGTTTCCAGCATAATCTACTTCTAGTATCAGCATCCCCAGTCTTGAACTTCTGACTATATATCTCACTGCTGCAGTTTTCCCATATTTTGCTGCGACGTGAAGAACGGTTTGCCCTTGCCCGTTCAGCATTGGTGATACCGGAAGTAACTTCTTGATTAGTTCAACATGACCCATCTTGCTCGCAATGTGAATGGGAAGATCCCCATTCATATCCCGTTGGTGGGCCAAATATTCGGTGCCCGGTCCTAAGAGTTTGAATACTTGGGCCATATTCAAGTAAGCTGCTAAATGGAATACATTGCCGCCTCTCGAGTCGGTCATTGTGAAGATCTTCCTGTTTTTTTTTAGTATCAGGTCGGCTAAGTCTGGGATCAAAAGCTCCAGATTAGGGATAAGGCTATCTTCGACACAACCTAATCACTACTAGGATTGATAGTCGCCGATGTTGGATAACTTAAATGCTGAAACTAGTAGTGATAGTTTTGATCGAATAGGAAAGCGTTGATCTTGCTCACTTTATGGCTTTTCCCTGTTTGAATTTTCATTGCATTATTCTTACTTGGTCTATACAGTGTTGATGACATTACATATACCATCAATTAGTAAGGCTTTTTGAGCAATACTTCAATACATGTAGCATTATACCCTCATTTATGCACAGACAGACATAACTCGTGAGAATTTCGTATTTCTAAAATTATCCTCGTATTGCACCTAGAACTACCCATTTACCACTATCTTTGAACATAGCCATCCAAGTAAAGGAGTCTTTATTGGAGAATTAGGACAGCTTTATTCAAATGGTGAAAGTCCTGTATAGTTTTGGGACGTATTTGATGATTTATAGTTGAAAATTTTGATATCCAAACCTTTATATATATATATATATATCAATTACTAAATGCTCTTACTTCCTTGATATGTCTCAGGTTATTTATTTAGCAAAATTTTATATTCTAACTTTAGAATTTGAGACGGTTTAGGATTAAACATTTAAACCCATAGATAAATCTATAATCTAAACACGATAAATCATTTATCAAATTAGATTATTCTGTTACAAAAGTAAAGATATAATATTGTGAATAGTGGGGTTACTTCCACTATAATTTGGATGGAACCACACTTTTCACCAACGTAAATGAAGTGTCTAAAATATCTTTATGCTCCATAGTCAACTATGTAATTATTTTGATATTAATGGCTATGGCCACGGTTCTTTCTTCTCGCCCCTCTCTCTTATAGTTATCAGTTTCCTCTACAGTTTCATTTTCCTCTTCCACTATTCTCTACGTCCTGTCTTTGTCCTTTTCTTGTCAGGTAACAACAGTTTCGTGTTCATACAAATATTAGGTCAAAATATTATCTTTATTTGGTTTTTATGTGAACTAGTCATCAAATAGCGCCTTTGGCACATTATAACTAATAACAAACATACTGGTACATGTTTCCTTAGTTAATAGAAGATCAGACTTAATAGTTTTATTAGGAGAGTAATGGTGTATGATTCAAACTTTCCCCCCTTTTAATTAGATTGAAGTAGTACTTACTTTTCTTGATCCAGCATTTTCTTCGATTTATGAAAGCTTGCTTCGTTCAAATAATATTCAGGAAAAAAGGGGGAACCAAATTTTAATGCTGAAATTTGTGTACAATGCAATATTTATATAGATCGTCATTTAATGATAGTATAATGCGTTTGTACTAATATTCGTTTTAAAGGTCAATGGCCTATTAGCCTTGATCTTCATTGCAACCGGATAAACGAGCCATCCGATTTCCCTAGGATAATTTTGTGGTTAAAATCGGTCCATCACATGACTGGTTGCGAGCACCTAATGGGTATCCAACTACTTTGATAAGCAAGGTACTGGGATTTCATGTGAAAACCCATAAGGGGTTGGGATCCAGATCCTTGACTTCCATCCCCAACTGTCTGATGGATTTTATAATAATAATAAAATTAATTTCTTTCCAGAATATTAGATGGCCGTGGGGAAAATAAAGTTACTCTTTCCATTATAGGATATCAGTTTCCAACGAGTTGGGTTAGGGCAGAAAATTGATGTACGGATTTAGAACAGGATCCCGATCACCTAACCTGGAGGGCATCCAGGTCAGGTGACCTGCATGTGGGAGCCGTCCGATTAAATAGGGGGGAGGGGTTTGTTTTTCTTTTTTTGTTGTTGCAAAAAGCCCTTTTTGTCCCCGGCCGTCCGATGGGGGCAAAACTCGGTCACCGTGACCTGGTCCGTACCAGGTCACATGATCCGTTTCCTTTGGAACGAGGTCAGTCTACACATTTATACCTCCAGCAGATAGATTTAGGTACTTACCAAAGCGTGCATGCAAGATGGCACCGTGAATGGGCGGCAAGCCTTGGATCCTTGATGGTTCGAACGGGAGCGAAAATAAAACCTCGTGCATCTGAGGCTCTTTGGAATCGACGGCCAAGTACAGGGGAGATGCCTGATCCTCGTTCTTCCAGTACACGGGCTCCAAATCTTCCTTCAACAGGTCCGGCACCACGTCGGCGTGACCCTTAAGCACGGCCTCGTGCAAAGCGGTGTTTCCAAGTTTGTTCTTCATCCTCAGGATCTGGTTCTTGTCCTCGATGTCGGGGAGGTCTCTTGCCCGGCGAATCAACATCGCAGCAGCTGTAGATCTCTCAGCCTTAACAGCCGCGTTAACCGCCGTGTGGAGAGGGGTATCTCCCCAGTCATTTTGGGCGGTTATGTTGTAAATTAATGCGGAAAACTAACCAGAATTTTGCAATTTACGTCAACGCGAAATCGCCAGAAAAGTAAACGAGAAATAATAAGGACACCAGAAATTTACGTGGTTCGGTCCGAATGTCGGTACCTACGTCCACGGGGAGAGCCAGCAATAAAATCCACTATAATCGGAGAATCGGATTACAATCGCTCAATACGGTCATGTTTCTTGCACCTAAATTATACTCAATCCCAAGTGTTTACAATAAACAACTTAATCGGATACACGAATAAACTCACGAAGTTTCTAGCGGCTACGCATCACTTCATGAGGAGAAAAACAGCCCTTGCGTTTGCTACTGTGTAGCTCTTGGTCTCTGCGCGTGCGGCTACTATCTCAAGCTTCTGTTCGTGCGGCCACCAAAGAACAAGCTATATATATTACCCAGGAAAGAAACCCTTCTTTCCTTTTGTTTATACACCCATGGGCCCCACGTTCCAAAAGAAAAGAAATCTGCATCTTCCTGTTTGACTTGTTGACTTCTTTGTGGGATTTCTCTGCGGCCACCGAAACGCAAAAGAAAAGAAACTCTTTCTCTCCTGGATCCCGCTTATTTTTGTGGTGAAAAGCAATCCACGAATTCCTTGCATAGAATTCTGATAAAGCAGATAATATCATATATAATATATTATGTGAGTCCCTTCTTGGACAAGGAAACTTTCTTTATTTGTGTTTCCTCTTTTATGTAACTTTTCTAATTTAAACTCGAGATACAATTTAACAGGTTATGAGATGGTCAGAGACATAATCAAGCAGGAGCCTCAGGACGTCATCCTTGCCGTTGGCGGCCGCAAAGTGGAGAAGTGAATTGCCCGTTGGGCTTAGGCAATTGACAATGGCAGACCGATCCGCTTCCTTGGCAGGGCTTTCGATCTCAGCACGAACTTTTCAACATCATCGTGGATGATGATTTCTCTAAGTCTTCGAAAAGCTGCAAACCCGCCTGCTGGATCTTGTTGCTCCGCGTTTCGCGCAGCCGCCAATGCATCATGGATTCTCTCCCTTCGTTTCCTCCAGATTTCTTCTTCATTCAAAGAACCCATTTTATCCTGACATTTCCTTCGAAGCTCCTCCTCCATCCTTCTTGACCTCCTCCTTGATCGAGTTGTTCGTGCCAACTTTCTCTTCTTCTATAGAAATCTCCACGTCCATTTAGCCTGGTATATGCAAGTAATATAGTTACTGCATTTGAACAGGCTTTGTGCATGGAGACGTTATATCATTAGAATATTAAATAGTAAAATCATCCGATTATTTAAACTTTCGTAATAGAATATTAATAAATGCTGCAACGTGGAGAAGTGAACCACTCCATAGCCCCAGGAGATCGAAAATGGCAGACAAATCGGTTTGATCGGCATCCCTTTCGATCGTGAGAATGAACTCTTCGACATCGGCGCCTCTTCGAGCAGCTGCATACGTTTTTGCTGGATCATGTCCCTCCGTGGTTCGCGTAGCCGCCAATGCTTTACTCATCTTTCCCGTCGACTTCTCCAGATTTCTTTTTCCTCCGAGGAATCCATTTTGTCCTTCAAGGATTCCATGGGAGCTCCTCCTTCATCCTCCTTAAACTCTCCGATCGAGGTGTTCATGCCAACGTTCTCTCCCCCTATAGATAGCTTTACGTCCATCGAGCCTAAGCCATTCGAGTAATGTGGTTATCGCAATGTCGCAAGGGTTGTGGAAGGAGACAAGGTTATCTGTCTTCTTGTTCACTCGCCATAAGTAATTGGCGTATGCATAGTCGACAAGAGCAATAGGCCTACGCCAATCACACCCAAAATCCTCAACAAATGAATCAAACAGCAAATTACAGTTATCTCTCTTGGAGAAAATCTCTTTTACGGATCTCTAATGCTCCGCCGTGAGTTGGGCGTAATCAAACTACGAATTTATGTTTTTAAATCTGGCGCAGCAAAATACGTATCTAATTATTATGTGCCCGCTAATTTAACTGAAATAGCAAAATTGAGTGAACATTTATCGATTGGGCACGCGCCTGATGCACCACAACCGCCTGCACCTTGTGAACAATTGGACAGGGGGGGGGGGGGGGTTCCTTGAACCATAAATAAAATCCCCTCCTTTTGATTACGTATATTTTCACGCATTAACTTTAGATCAAATCTCAATTTAAATGTGAAGATGAGTACTGTTGGAGCATATACATAATAAACATTCTAAATTTTTTAAACAATACAGATCTTACAAAGTTTGAGGGGTTGATTTGTGTTAGATCCATATATATACTTTAGAGATCCATTTATTTTATATATACTTCTACAAATAGTGCCTCAGATTATCTTTTAGAGATCCAGCTCACTATATGTGTTGACAAAGTTGAGTTCAAGACAAACATACTGCAAGCATGTATAATGCATGAAGGAATAAGTCTCTCACATTGCATCTGCATGCGCACAACCTAATCTTGATGTTGTTCTTGTCAATTTAATTAGTAGCTAACTAACAATTACATCTTGACTTAATTTTTGCCACAATTTCAGTAATTCAAGCTCCAATCAGTCAAAGTTGTGTGTATCGAGTAGTCAATTGTGTACTAAACCTCATGATACATATACAATTCGAAAAAGGCAAAACAAAATTCTTATTCAAGTTAATGACCCTTATTGACATATAACGACGTGACAACCTTGAAAGAAGAATTTGAATTTAAATGTAATTACTACATCTTTTGCATGATCAACACGTTCAGTACTAGGCTGCTAAAACGTTGGATTTCTTATAAAAGATTTAAGCATAAACAACGACTCTTACCATTGAAGAGAGCTAGCTTCTATTTCCACTCTTGAACAAGGTCAAACTTCAAGAACAGATACCTTTTCATGTGATTATTTTTTTATTTTCAATTACGTAAAGAGAAGCACAGGAGCACCAATATGAATCAACGAAATGTTTTGTAGATTACTCATCTTTCATTAAGCGATTATGCACGCGCATTACATTGTTAATTCCATGAACAAGATTGTGTAACACTAACACAGTAACACAGTAAATAGAATAGCGCATTCAGGAGAGATCAAGTAGTGTATCAAAAGCCAACAAAAGAATTGTATTCAGTACTTTAGCAGTGTAGCAAGTTAATTACACAGGTAGGTTTTAGAGAATGACACATGTAATTTCTCTTAATCTTTAGCAAGAAGTTTTATTCTATGAGCAGGTTTATATTTCCATTTCGAGACTGTCTGCGTAGGGAAAAACTATGAACTTGTTATTGTAAACAGTTATTCTAGTGTTGCTTGGGTGTTCTTTTTCCCCCTACATCATAAGAATGATGCTTTGCATGCATTTGCTAAGCTTGATAAGAAAGTCCAAAATGAGAATATACTTAGCTTTTCATGCGTTAGAAGCGATCATGACTTTGAATCATATTGTGACCATTGGAGATTTGTTTGTAAAACAAACAAAAGTGCTAGTTTCCTTGTCCCACATAGAGAAAGTGGGAGGAAGTGGGAGGAAGTGGGCCACTTAATAAGTATGGGGTTCCTTAAGTGCTGAAAGATTAATAAGGTATGGGCTAGACCCCATCATACCTATGTGCGGGTGCACGAATAATTGCGTGATTTTGACCGCGGTTCGCAGTTTAATTAGCATTAATCCATTTGTTATTTTATTTTATTTTATTTTTCAAAGGTTATTTTGTTTTGAGAAGTTTTGGAAATTATTTATAAATTCAAAATTTAAATTATTATTATTTAATTATTCCGAATTTTGTTTGTGTCTTTTCAAGACAACCTTTGAAAAGAATACTTGTTCGGTTTGCAACCTTTCCCGAAGAGTTGCATTTGTTCATTTTTAACTTCTTACAAATTGACTCCTTTGTTCAGTTTTTTAGAGTCTTCTTGTGAAAAAACTATAGCCATTTCTTTCAATTGTTTCCAAGAGAGACCCTTGAGAAATACTAGAATTGTTTTCTAGTATTCTCGAAAGAGACTTTATTGTATTTTGGAGGATATTTGCCAGTGACCATTAGCAACGTTGTGGGGCAAATAAATCCTTAAAGAATGTGATATTATGCCTCAAAGTCCGGCTTGATTACTCAAAAGTTCTGACTTTATTGTTCTACCCAATTGGAAGCCATATTTGAACAACAGTGACAACTATGGAATTGAGCACAATTTTTCACTCCTTATGCACAGCAACAAAATAAATGTCTTTACCACAAAATCAAAGAGGATTGTGTGATCTTCCAAATTACAAAATGGATTACAATATTTGATTCACAGGTTTTCCTTTTTTCCGGGATATCACGGATTTTGGACGCGTTTTGTAGATTTTCTAGTTGTGTTTTGATAACTTAAACCTTTTATCAAAATCTTTCCTTAATTTTTCTATTTGGTTATTTTCTAGATGACAACTTCCTTATAAAGAGGCGTCTACGATATTGTAACAGTCACTTCTTGATTCGAAATGAACATTATCTTTTGGAATTCCTTCGAAGTGTTACTTCCTCTTCATCATTTGGTATCAAAGCAAGGTTTCTCCCTGCGACAATGTCCCATAACGTGAATTGAAACACCTCCGTAGCTGAGGGCCATGAGCCTGTTACACATAAGGAATTTACCCAGTTTGTCAAGGAAACTCGACAAGCTCAGCGAGACCACCAACGGACAATGCAAGACTTACTTGTTGCCATCCAACGGTTGTCTACAAACCCTAATCCTAACCTTGGTGATCTTCCAGCCGAGCATATTCCTGTCGCTCGAGTTCCCGAAGTAGCTATGGAGTGAAGGGCGAATCTTTCACAACGGCGTCAAGACTATGTTGAGGATTCCAAAGAAGAATATGAAGAGAATTTCCAAGACATGCCCATCCGTGAAGGTCACTGCTATGGAGAATTCCAAGGAGAGCATGTTCATGGGGGTCGTCAACATGGAGGATATCAGCGATAGCGCGATCAATATCAATTAAAAGTCGACCTTCCTACCTTTAATGGCAACTTAAAACATTGAAGAATTCCTAGATTGGCTTTGGGAGGTTGAGAAGTTATTCGATGCCATGGAGATTGAAAAGGACCGCCATGTGAAGCTCGTGGCGTATAAATTGAAGAGCGGTGCCTCAGCCTGGTAGGAGCAGACACAACTCTCCCGACGTCGACAAGGAAAAGCACCTATTAGAACTTGGAATCGTATGAAGCAGTTGTTGAAGCTTCGATTCCTTCCTGTTGACTTTGGAAAAAAATCAACTATATATCAACTTGCCTAAATGCAGTTTTATGACAAGTGAATTGCTATTCTTGGGTTACATTGTTAGTACAGATCCTTTGAGTTGATGAGGCAAAGGTTGCTGCAATTCAAGAATGGCCTACACCCAAGACTGTTGGGGAGGTACGAAGCTTTCATGGACTGGTGAGATTATATCGCAGGTTCATTTGTAATTTCAGTACTATCTTAGCACCTATCACTGAATGTTTGAAGGAGGGGCAATTTCGCTAGAATGATGCAGCTGAGGCAAGCTTTGCCTTAATAAAAGAGAAATTGTCTATTGCTCCTGTTCTAGCTTTGCCGAATTTTTATAAGCTTTTTGAGCTAGATTGTGATGCTTCAGGATTAGGAATAGTGCTCTCACAAGAAGGTAAACCGGTTGCGTATTTCAATGAAAAATTGAATGAGGCTCGTCATTGATGGTCTACTTATGAACAAGAATTTTATGTTGTGGTTTGAGCTATTAAGAATTGGCAGCCTTATCTCTATCAACGTGAGTTTATACTCAACACTGATCACCAAGCGCTCAAGTACATCAAGGGCCAAAAACATTTAAACAAGATGCATGAGCGTTGGGTTTCTTTCTTGGAACAATTTAATTTTGTGCTTCAACATAAGGCAGGTCATCTAAACAAAGTGACGGATGCTTTAAGCCACTGAGCTGCATTTCTAGTTACCATGAAGAACGAAGTAGTATGATTTGAGTCTTTATGCGACCTTTATCCAGATGATGAAGATTTTCGAGATACTTGGGTGAAATGTCAAGCTGCTGGTTCTACTGGTGATATGATTATATGCAATAAATTCTTAGTCATCCAGAATGGCTACTTAAATTTACTGAGCGAGAATGTTGGCGACGTTCTTGAGAGGTACTTGGGTATTTCATTAATCTCAGGTAGACCCACCGAAAAAAGATTGTAAACCTTTTACATAGAAGATTCTCAGTAGAGTAATTCAATAAAAAATGAAATAGAGAAAAAAAAAAAAAGTAGGCCGATGTCCGATCAACTCTGGAACCAGCTGGTTCATTTCCAAGCAAGCTTGAGGGTGAGCCAGATCTAGGGTCAAATCTTAATACCAAAAATTAAGAATCGAATCCGGCAAGGTAGATTGTATATTTTTGATCTGGAATGAACTTATTCTAAAATTGATAACCACTACATCCTGCAACCAGTTTTCTAAATATTTTATTTAGAAATATGAACATTTATCTTTAGTAAAATTCTCGTGGGAATGATGCCCATATTCATGATTCACCAATTCGATATCTGCTAGATGAAGTTTTCTTCGACGAAGGAAAAAAAAGATATAGCCGACTGTAGTATGTTTCATCTTCCCTGCCCCTTCTGCTTTTTGCAGATTCTTTTAGCGCTTGGACCCGCCGCTTGGTGTTAGCTATTGACCTCACATTCTTGGTGCTTTTCCAAAGTCAACTTCAGGATCAAACATACCGAATGTATTAATTCATGAATGTATGAACACCTCACATTGCATCTGCGTGCGCACAACCTGATCTTGATGTTATTTTTATTCCTACAATTAGTAGCTATTTCTCTTTTGCATTTTTACTTCATTTTTTGTCACAATCTCAATAATTCAAACTCCAATCAGTCAAAGGTTCTTGTACCAGGTAGTCAATGGAATCATATTCCTCAGAATAACATAGCCAATTGTACGAGTAATTCGGATTTCTAATAGGAGAGTTAAGCCTAAAGAAGGACTTTCACTGATTAACTGGGGTGGCTTCCATTTCGCCCTCTGAAGTAGGTCGAACTTCAAGAACGGAGACTCTTGCATATGATTTTTATTGTTCCTTTTCAATTATGGCAGCCACGGCACAATATGAATCACTGAATTGATTTGTTAGGACCGACTTTCAATTTCCTACTATTCTGACTAGAATTATTGATGACTAACTGTGGTTGTGATCGCCTTGGTTAATGATAACTTTTCCATTGTAGTTATTTTGCTAGAATATGCTTTGCAGAAGACTCTTTTATTATGAAAAAAGATGCCTTTTCTCTAATGTTTTCATCCTCTGGATATCTTATGTTACTAGTTGTTGATGAGACAAAAAGGGGGAGAAGCGTATATTCAGGGGGGGTATCACTCTATTTTCACATATTCCAGAGGAGTTTTTTAGATAAATGTAACGCCTTTGGGAGAATTTAGGTATCGTGGGAAGGTTTTTGAGTTCTTATCATTTGTAAGCTTGCCATACCTAGTTTAGTGTTGTTCTCAAATATTAGCAAGAGCTGCAAACTCATTTGTAAACATATGAAAGAAGTGGTTCTACATACAAAGAGTACATACATTCATCTGGGTGAGGAACAAAGTATCGAGCGAAGTTTGTGGAAATACTCATAAATGCCTCTTACGGTTTAGAAAGAAGATCTATTGAGCTATGTATACAATATGTGAGAACAATTGTTGGAGGGTTCATTAGTCACTTAGTGCATAGCCGTGTTGCTGTAGAAGGAAGCCAAGTTTTGCGCGGCAATAGGTTCTACACTTGTAACAAGATTGTATTTATACTCTTAGCATAACTAGTAAAATTTGGTATATATGGGCTACTGGACTTGAGAAGAGAAGTAGGTGTCCTCAAATCAAACCTCTATAAATCTCGTTTGCAATTTGCTCTTTCCCTAAACTTTTTTATTTGTGCTATTTATATATTAGTTTACTTTGCAATAGAAGCACGATTTTTATTCTTGTTTCTCGAAAAACAAATTCATCAAAGCTCATTTTAATTGCAAAAAGAACATGTGATCGCAAGCAGGCAAATTTGAATACTTGAATGTGCATGCATAGTTCAGTAAGCAGCAAACTTTTAATGTTCGAGGATGCAGACAAGAAAGCAATTGCCAAAACCCAGATCTAACAGGATGTGTACAAACAAAGAACATCAAAGAGCAGAAGCAATGAGTCAAGAGATCAAAGAACAAAACCTGAAGGATAAAGCAGGGCAGGATTTGAGCAGAAAAGTATGTAATTGGGAGTGGCGGCCGACGCTGATGCTTATTTTCCATGCTGGGGAATAGAAAGTCCGACAGTTAAAACGACTCGAAGGGAGCATACGCATAACGCCAACAATGATTGGAGTGAAGTCAACAAAGATGGGTCGCTCTGAACCTTCAAACCGTACGATGAAGCTACTTTACTTGACGACGGTCGATTAATTTTTTACCTTTACAGCTGGTGAAGAAAGGTGCGTTACTCCAAATCATTAAACTGTACGATGAAGCTACTTCAGGTGCACAGTGGCTGGTCACATCCAATTTTTCTTTCTTCGCCTTTACAGCTGGTCAAGAGAGAGCAGCAGCTAAAAGAGAAAGAGGAGTGCTCTTTCACTAAAAATATATACTGTTGTTGAAAAAGATTGTCAAAAATTTCAATATCAGACAAAAGAAAAATTCATTCTTTTCTCTGTTTGTTTGTGCCAATTCAAGTTAAGAAAAGCTAATGGCGTAAACGTTTATCAATGTTATTTTTGGATAAAATTTCTGATCAGTAATACGATTTTTTATTTTTATTTTCTGGAAATGTATAGACAATTTCTGGTTCTTATTAGGTGGTCTAATTGACCATGATGACTTTATTAGAAAAACAAAAATCTGAGCGTCGCCCGAAGCTTCAACGAGGGATGCAATTGCACGGCAGAGAAATCAAGGCCTCCAAAATTATTTAATTAAAGCTTAGAGCATGTGATGCACGGTGAAAATCATGCACTATTTGAGGTTTAGCATCTTAATCAAACACAAATCTCAATTTTGAATTTATCAGACAATTTCTGTCAAGTCGTTGGAGAATGTGCAACCCCACTCGTCTCTCCTCTGCTTTTGAGCGCTTGGCCCTTGGGATTTTTACTTTCTTTGAGGGGAATTGATTTTGATTTTGATGTCGTCATAAGGTATTTAATTGGCCTTCTCACTAGAAGACCAATACCCTTAGCCGTATGGAGAAGGTAGGACATCGAAGTAACGAGGTTTTTTGGCTGCGAGGACTACAAGTCAAACATAACTTGTTTGGATTTGGCCTGGCTCAACATTTTTATCCATGTGATTTCCTAAAGAACTAAACTTTAAAGAGTTGACAAATAATCGATTTGGCAGCCGTATTTATGTTACGAGCTTCCATCGTCATAGTATTGTCGCAACCTCCCTAAATGGTGCACCACCCAAGAGGTTGGCTTAGCATGAAAAAGTCTTTAATTAGGAGTTGTCACTAATCTATTTACGATAAGTCAATTATAAACCTATGTAAAGTATTAAAATCTTACTTTACCTCTACAAACCAGATATTTTAGGATTGAAACTTGATTACGTTAGATAAATCCAATGCTATTTCGGTGCCTTTTATTTCATAAAATGTTTTGATAGGAAGTTTCAATCAATTTTAATTCTAACCACTTAATATGTGCGGTAATCATGCTAGTATGTAGACATTTGTTAACACTTAATAAAGAAAGTATTAAATAAATTGTAGAGGTAGGGAAGTGTGCGAGGTAAGCATTTGCAATGTCAATAAAAAAAAATTCAATCAACAATCATAATATGGTTTTTATTGATAAGCATTAGCAAACAATCACTCTTTTGGATTTTCATTTTTTTAAATGAAATGCAATGCATGAATTATGCAATTACTCTAAATGGACCACACTAGGAATGACATGCATAATATTCAAACTAATTTAACATGAAGTCATTTATTTAAATGACTTAATTCTAATGACATGTGACGTGAGTAAGCATGCAATTAGTTAATGTGGTGCAATTTCTAGCATGCAACATATATGGCATGAAATTCTAATGGATTTAATCTAACATGCAATTCTTAAATGACATGTGAAATTATTAAAATTGACATGCAAAAATATTACATAACATAACTAGTGATTAATGAGCCTATCATGCAATTCCAAATGGTTAACTAAGCTTAATGACATTGTTCTAGATAAAATTTAATCATCAGACTGAACATGCAATTTATGTGGCATGCAAGAATAATTAAATTAAACATTAGGCTATATGACGCATTTATTAAATGGAAGACATACAATATGACTTGTGCAAATATGAAATAGGCAACATGGCATGTGCGAACATGATATGCAATGTGACATGTAAGTATAATGATTTAATTTATGATGCACCTTACATGACAAGCAAGCTAAATTAGACAAACCTGAACATTAAATTCTAATGTGATGCATGGACTAATGCTATGACATGATTATATGGAAAATTATATGATATGTGCATGATGAATTTTTGGTATTTTTCATATGAAATTCGGAATAAATAAGATGCTATCTAATCCATTTCTTAGAAATGCGTTTTTGTTTTTAAAATTGAAATTATTCAAATTCTATCCTAGGAATGCAACTAGATAAATGAAGAAACAAACTTAATCCTAAAATGACAATATTTATGATATATATTTAAAAATGCGAAATAAAAATCTATCATGACTTAACCTAAATCCTAAATAAACTAGGAATCTAATCTATCCTATCTTAGAAATTTATCTAAATATTTTAGGAAATTTTATGTTATCTTAACAAGCATTCACTAAAGATAATTACCTAATTTAAAGAGGAAAATACTTTTTAGAGCAAAAGATAGCAATCAGCATCCACAAATCAAGCAAACATTATCCGCAAGTAATTATTTTGCAATCAAATACTATCCGCTAAAGGTAAAAATTTCTAATTTAGATGATGGAAAATCAATGTTGATCCCGCAAGGTGGGGTGAGGTGCGCAAGATTTTTTGTATCGTCATAAGTCGGATCTTATAGTGGAGATTAATCCAGCAATCAAGGTATGTTGTTAAATTAGGAAATTACTCTCTTAATAAAAAAAAGACTACATCAGGAAATTTACGGATAATATTTTAAGTAAAAAAATTTTGGCGTAAATTAAGATAATGAATATCCTAAATTAGGCAGTTAAACCGAATAATTTGAGAATTAAGTAAGGATAGGATTTTTACCTAATTTGAAGATAGGTACGGATTTGTTACCCAAATTTGAACGGCAGACAAATTGGGAAACGACAACCGGTGGTAGCATGAGTTGTGTGCGAGGGACATCGACAGCGGAGAGAAGTGACTCACACGGGTGCTCAATAGCAAAGGGGGACGTCGGCCAAGGGGTTGGTCACGATGATTGGTAGCAGCGGTAGCAGAGTAGAGACGCACCATGTGAGACCAGCGGTGGAGGGCGGCAACAGTATGCAGCTTCAGGTGGCTCGGCGGGCAGAGGTGATGCAGCAATGTCATGGCACGGTGGCAAGCGAGGCGAACAGCAAAGGCAGGGTAGCAACGACGTTAGCACGGCGAACTAAGGGCCAGGTGGTGATCGGCAGAAACAACGAGGCGGCAAGTAGGAGACTGGCTGTTGGGACGAAACACTAGGGGTGCGCATGACAGCAATTCTATCCAGAAATATAATTCTGGATAAAATTAGATTTTTCTGATTCTGTTCTAGAATGAGTTTCCAAAGAAAGAAACGTGTTTGATACGGTTAAAGAATTTCTATTCCAGAATGAGAAATCTGTTTGATGTGGTAAAAAAAATTATTTTTCTGTTTCTAATTCTATTTTTGTTTCATTTAAAGAAAATTTTTAATTTTTTAGATTGCAAGATCAAATACTTACTATTTAGCCCAAAAAATTGACAAATTTTTTTACATTTTCTATTGTGATTGAACTCCGAATTCACTTTAGTTGCATAATTCATAATATATAATAATTCCCAAAAAAACTAGGAGAGAGAGGAGGATACCCAATATTGAGGTAAGGCATTTTTCCTATGGGTTTTGCTTGGCAATCCGCGACCATATTGGCCAGACTTAAATTGGGAAATTGATGTTATTTACTAGTATTTTTCTAATGTTAGAAATTTAATTTTCCAAAAAAATTTGGGATTTCTAGATAAAATTTTAATTTTTTTGAATTTTTAATAATAGAAAATATGTATTGTTTTTTTTTTATTTTTTAATAATTTTTTGAATTTTTTTTAATAATTTCTGAATTATCTAGATTTTTTTAGATTTTTTAGGTTTTTTATTAGTTTGTTAATTTTTTTTATTTTTAATTCGAAAAAGGACTTCGGACCGAGTCAGGGCACGTTCGAAGGAGAGGAGGGCGAGAGCAATTTGATTAGGGCAAAACATGAAGAAAGATTGCTAAAAGAGAATGGATTCTCAAATAGTGCCCGAGAATGAGAAATGAAAAAAATTTCATTTCTCATTCTTGCCCTAAAATTAATTATGGATGGGAAATTTATTCCATAATTAGTTTTTCGACAATTTCTTACCAGACAGATGAGAAATAGGTGCCTGTCATGCGCACCTTAGGTGACATGGGCGAGGGAAAACGAGTAGCTCGGCTAGAAAATCCTAGCTGGAGTGATGCGCGGAGTAAATGCCAAGCAACTCAAGCTAGTCGCGGAGACACGGCATTGAGCTGAACAGTGGTGGCAGAAGCGGGGCCACAGTGAAGGAAGTGCAGCAAAAGCAGGGCATCTAGGCGCAACGACGGCGGAAGTGGGGTTGTAATGATGGAGCTACAGAAGCATAGGCGAGCGATGCAAGGGGGATGGTCGGCCACAGGGAAAGCTCGTGTTTTTCTCTTCGTCTCATGTTTTTCTCTAAGCTCCATTCGTTTCACAAAAAATAACTTCCAACAAAATATTTTTCGGATTTTCCGTCATTCATTTCACGAAAAAAAGAGAGTCAAGGAATATATTTTCAATCAATGGAAAAATACATTCAAAATTATGGAAAATAATTTTCATTTTTCAGAAAATAGAAAATATTTTTCATTTTCTTTGTTTATCTTTAAATATCGTAACCTCTTACAATGTGCCTCGACCTCGCTCGAGACCAGCGAGCTAGCGGTCTCTCGTAGTCAACTCGCAGCCTCTAGAGGCAAACTCGAGGTTTGCCTTGGCTTGACAAGTTCGTGTCTTATGGTGACAAGTCAGGAGCTCGTTAGGACTTAGCGAGGTAAAACAAAATAAAAAATAAAAGTTTAATTTTTTAAAATTTCCTAAATTTCAAATGAACACCTGAAAATATTAATATTTTTCAAGTAAAACGAACGGAGCCTAAGTATGCTCTGCAAATTGTGATTGCCAACACAAAACCCTAGCATAATTAGGGGTATATAGGAGTTGAATTTTGTAATTAAAGACCTCGAGTTTCTAGTATTGACAAAATTGACCATAAAATCTGAAATTTCTTTCAATTAAGTCATGGAGGGCCAATTTGTACAAATTCTTTCTAATTTAGGCTGAATTTACCTCGATTATAATTCAAATCATCTCAAACTAGAGCTGAAAAATTCAATCCGATCTTCCTAGGTGTTGATCGAAAATTTTTGGAGCACAGGCTCAGTTTGCTCAATTATTTTTAATCCATGCCATCATCAATTTGATGTTTATGTTATCATGAATATTTAAAAACTAGTGGAATTTGATATATGTGGGCTACTGAACTTGAGAAGAGGAGCAGGTGTGCTCAAATCAAACCTCTATAAATCTTGTTTGCAATTTTCTCTTTCTTTAAACTTTTTCATTTGTGCTATTTATATATTAGTTTACTTTGCAATAGAAGCACTATTTTTATTCTTGAAGATTACTTTTTATTTTTCTCAAAAAACAAATTCAGCCTTCTTAGTTGCATGTTCGGGCCTACCAAATATCTCTAAGGATTGGAATAATTGGGAACATATGATATTGGCAAAAAAAAGTTATTATAATGATAATCATGACATTTCGGCACCCAAACAATCAAAATAACGCCATGTCCAAGGCAGCCTCTTGTTCAGTAAGGACAGTTGGGATTTCACGTAACAAGTATAGGCAAATAAACAAAATTGCAGCGGAAGAAATAACCTATACAAGTATCTCCGAAGGGGTTGTTCATACGTTTTAATCAAAAATCATATTAACAATAGGGTTTCAACGAATTACCTCTCATAGCGTGTCCAAAATAACTTGGTTCAAATGTTCTCGTATTGAGCCCCACAATCATCGAACCCCTAGTTCAGACACACCTCCAATTGCTCGTCGAATGGAAAAAGAACTCTCTCGGATAACCAACACTTTGAGGATAGATCTTTAAGCAAATATTCTCCTCAGATTTGACCGATATAAAATATCCATCAGATATTCAATAAGATTGAATTCTTAGTTTAGTATCAGATCTTCCAAACGATAGATATAGGTATAGACGATGCATGTTATGATATCTACCCAGACTGTGCGAATGACTTAACCAGACGATGTATGTTTTGACATGGTCTAGACGGTGCGATAGTCTGTCTTCTTTAGCAAATAACACTTGCAAAAGAAACTGTGTTTTGTTGACTTCAAAACAATATAAAGAGATTCTCTAACAATAATAATCAAAGGGGCGAAAGAGATATATTCATCAATATATTGAAATTCAGGAGAACATCTGTATGTTCCCAGAATATCAGGTCATTGTCATGCCAAACAAGTTATCTGATCTATCTAGACAACCGACAAACAATGTATGTATAATTGTCTTGAATTTTTATAGTATCATAGGAGATTTTGTATGCGGCGATTAATTTTTATGAGTGAATCAGATAGGGCCATGCAAATATTATATTTCTTGATAGCCCACGACTGATGTGGGCCCATATCTGACAGTCCTGTACAGCCGAAGGCCCAAAATGTTTTGCCACAACATGCAAATCTTTATAAAACATTCACGCCACATTGCATTTCGCGTGTCGCTATGTTGGCAACACATAGACAAATTCTGATTTCATCGTGCACATCTCTTAAAACATATATAATCTAGTCAACCTCGATGAGTCTCAGGAAAAGTACAACTCTGAGTGTTGCGTTATATTTCAATCACAAATGATTTTTGAAATCATAGGATTTATAGTGGCGGTAACATTGTTGGTTCTACCTAAATGATATTACAGATTGAACTTCAACTTTTCAAGCGACAAGCTTTTAGTTAATGGGTAATTCGACCTCAATGGTTTTCTTTATAAATAATATTTTCTTTTGTGTTGAAATTTTATATGATAACATTGACAGTTAAGACAATAGCACATATCCTCTCAAGATAAAGTACCAAAAAAAAAAATCTTCAACCTATTGCAATTGTACCAATCACTCTTAAATCTTTTTTCTTTTGCCAATTCAATCTTTCCGATAAATCTTGGCCGGTTGACGCTGATGGGGTGCCACCGGCACTAACGTAAACATTTTAATATTTTAAATTTAAATTTAATTTTTTCTTAATTTTTTCTTTTCTATATCTTTTTCCCCTTTCCTCTTTTTCATCTTCTCCTTCCTCTAGCCAGTGAGGTTAGGCAAGCACTAGCGAGGTCGACGTCATCAACTTCGGTATGAGCTTTGCCACCTCATCGGATCTGGTAAGGTTGAGCCTTGCCTAGCCATGGCGAGGTCCCTTTGGCTAATCGTTAAGGTCCAATAAGTGGCTAAAGTTAAAGGAAAGAAGAAAAAGGGATGTATTATTGTAAAATTCATAGAGCTAAAGTCATCCATTCAAAATGTCTGAATAATTAGGTGAAAGATTAATCTAAAATGCTCTAACACTATGTCTTCATGAGTAAGTTAGACTTTGCCCCAAAATTATAACGTGAGAATATGTAGGGTTGTTAGGATATCTGAGGGTTCGAACTGACAATAAACTATTTTGGTACCATATGAAATTGTAGAAGACTACATCATCTATTATAATAGCTTGAAACTATTGGAGGAAGACGATGGCGGTTTAATCCCAATACTTCAACAGTAACCATTGTTGACACCTAATTTTGAATTTGCATCGCATGGTTCAAGGATGATCCTACCACGTGTTGTCGCACGTGTAATCGGGGGAGTTTCTAGAAGGTGTGGAATTCAAATTGTGATAGAGATTTTTTTTTTTAGTTTCATGATGTTTGATAGATAAAACAGAGTTTGAGTTATACTCGATCTCTAAAGAGATTTGAAGCTAATGGATATGCACCAATCTTTTAAGGGATTCACATAAACTCGATCTCTTCAATTTTTGAAATTTTTTGAAGCAAACTCCTCCACTCTATAAATAGATGGATATGTGGGCATTCGAGAGGTGGCTCTTTCGTGAAAAAATCAGAACAGAAAAGAGCTGAAAATCAAGTCTTGTGTGGTCGTTCGTGAGAAATTGTGAGAGCAGAAAAGAGAAAGGGGGAGTCGAATAAATTCTCCTGGAAGTCTTCTGCTGCAAAGTATTCCTCTGGTCACCAAAAGGAGCAGTTGAAAAGTCAACAAAGGGGTGCTCCAGAGAGAGAAACTGAAAGAAAAAGGGATAAGCTCTTTCAGCGAGGGAAAAAAAGGAATTCTGAAGATCTATTTTGCGGATTTGGATCGTCTGACTAGGTGCTTCCTAGTCAGGGTGACTAGGTTCTAATCTCAGCCGTCGGTTCTGATCCGACGACTGAGATTAACCAGCGGGAGTAACCCTTAAAAAAATCATTTTGAATGTTCATTTTCTCTCCCCCGCCCGCGTCTCTTCATTTTTCAATTTTCTCATCTCTCGCCTGTCTTTCCGTTCTTCCCCCGACGCTACCTCCCTCCGAGGGCCGCGACACTACCTCCCTCCGACGACCGCGACGCCTCCTCCTCCCGATTTGGCCTAATATTTTCTCCGCCTCCCAAAACCCCACCAAAATCTATGGACGATGGGTGATTAACAACTCGATCGCCCACTTGAAACTCTCTTCTGATTCTCATCGATCTCTCCAATGGTGACGATCCCATCGAGAAACGTGAAACGCCTTCGCTTCCCGCGATGGTGTCTCCACTTGGTGAGCAGACCCTCGGAGCCATCGCCGCCGCTTCCTAGGGTTGCTCGGGGCCGGCCCTCTTCGATCTTCAGTTTGGTTTGTGTTTATAATTTTCGATTTTACATAGATGCTCGCTTCGTCTGGAATCTGCTCGAGCTGGAAGAAATCGGAGTTGTCCCTCTTGTTCGCTCGTATAAAATGTTGGAGCAGATTTTGAAGGAATAGTTGCTAGTTCGGATCATTTAGACCGACTTCTCTTATTTTGGGTTACTTTGGCTGCTTATCGTGTTCTTTGATAACGTTATTCTGCCTTTTGTATTTGTCTTTTTCAGCTCATGGTTGTGGGTGTTGGATTAAGGTCGGTGGCACTCTAGCACAAGTGCACCTACCGTTGGTTCCGGAGATTCGGAGGCGAAAGCTCCCCCTGAGACTATTCGTGCAGGGAAAGGCAAATCCGAAGGATCGCAACAGGGCAATGATGCTGGAAAACCAGTACGCGGAGGGGGGAATGTACTGCACTCTCTCCTTCCTGCTGTTTTGACATTTTCAGTGTGGAGAGATTACTCGAGTATGCTGCCGAAAATGATGAGACGCGTGTTTGCGTGGTTCTTTGCAACCCATTTTGTGGTTGAGTTTTCCTCTGTTGATTGGATTGATCTTTTACTATGACAATGAAAAGAAATGGCATAGTGAAGGTAGATTACTATGGTGAGTTGGTACTTGCGTACATTTTTGTGGGTTTGATGGTGGGGTTTCTTTTTCAAAATTGATTCTTGCTTCTGCTGATATGGAAAGTACTTGTCTTGTTGTGATATTATGATCTTTTCTTGTGTTAGAGTTTCCTTGGCGAACTGGGATAAGTTTCCGTGCCCTTGTTGTCTCTACATATCTCATTGGCATATTGATGTCAATGCATTTGAGTAATTTAGTTAAGCATTGATGTATTGGATATTGTCTGTTTAACAAAATATTGGATATAATACAAGGGTTTCTAGTGGTTTTCTTTCTTTTTAAGTTCATCCATAATCAACTTGTTATAATTCCTTGAGGATTTTAGGCATCTATAATAAGATGCAGAAGCTGACGGCTGCAGTTGATAAAATAAGTGAGCTCCTGATGATTTCTTGTACTTGTGATTTGGTAGCTTTCATAATACAGAGGGATCGTCATATTGGTGTCATTTGATATGTGACACCCTATCTTGGACTGAAACAGTATCTTATTGGATAAAAAAACCTGATTTCATATGACTATTGATGCTTTTCTTGCCCTGCTATGAAGACTACTCACTATCTGTTCTACATATTTTCATTCACTGACCTCTGTTTTTTTACATAGTAAATTGACATTCTTCGATGCTTCAATGCATTTGCATTTTAGTGCTGATAAACACTTGGTCTGTAATCTTTAAAAAAAAAAAACACTTGGTCTGTAGTTAGAACTTGCTTGAGGGGAGCTCTTCAATTTGTTTGTTGGCATTCTAAACGTCAAAGATATCATGCCTTCAATTTGTTTGATGCCTGCAGAAGAAAAAGCAGGGTTTGACATTGTACCTGTCTTAATCTCTGTTGATCCTAAGAAAGATGTTGTCAAGCAGGTCCATGAATACGTCAAAGGCGTTGCATCAGTGCTGGAAATATGTCTTTCCCTTCATATAATCTTGTTAGCTTACAGGAGAGCATGACTTAATTACATTTTATTGTACTTTGTTGCAAAGTTCCATCCAACTTTAATTGGCTTGACTGGTACTCCAGATGAGATAAAAAAAAGTTGCTCGTGCATATCGAGTCTACTATATGAAAACAGCAAAGGAAGACTTAAATTATCTAGTTGATCACTCCATAGTCATGTATGTAGTACCCTCCCCGCCTTTGTTATCAATCTGGTTGCTTACTTTTTTTAATCAGTGATTACTACTGCAGTGAGATCAGCTTGTAGTAAATTTTGAACAAATTTTTTTGTGTCACTTGATGTTTTTGGATCTTCTTCTTCAAATTATCCAAGTTGGATAATCAACATGGATACTTTTACATCTCTCTTTCCCCCCTCCTGTGTTTCTTGGAGTGCTTAATGGGTTGATTTTTTGCTGGACCTCATTATAGCCGTTTTGCAGGTACCTAATGGGTTCAGATATGGATTTAATGAATGTTTTCAGCAAGAATAATGACGTTGATGCCCTTACAGATGGTGTTATCAATGAAATAAAGCAATACAAAGAGCAAAAGTACATTATTCTTTTGAGCAGCAAACACGGGTTAACTCAAGGAGTTCTTTCAAGCATGGCGGTGAATGTTGCTTTCATCATTTGCTAGTTTCTATCTACTGACTAAAGGCTACAGTGATGCCGACTTGGTTTCGGAGTTTGCTCCACTGTTGGAAATACTGATACCCCGAGGACATTTCTTTTGTAAGAGCAAAGATACCTTTGGAACTTCCGGCTTTTTATCTTTGTAATACAAATTAAAAGGAAGATTATATTCGCGTTCTCCTATTGCTAGAAGTGATAGCCTTATATGTTTTTGGCTATTTGCTGAATAATCTGATATATGGGAGTACAACAACACCTTTATGTTGCCATTGGTTTATGGTGGCTGCACGGAGCGCAAGATGCTTTGCTATTGGTCCTGCAATTTGTTTGCGGTTGAGTACCAACTCACCATAGTAATCTACCTTCGCTATGCCGTTTCTTTAACTCACCATAGTAATCTACCTTCAATATGCCGTTTCTTTAAAAGATCAATCCAATCAACAAAGAAAACTTAGCCATGCCATTTCTTTTCACTATCATAGTAAAAGATCAATCCAATCAACAGAAGAAAACTCAACTACAAAACGGAACCGGGCTGGACCTAATCTCCTCCCCAAAGAAATCGATTGTCTCCGGAAGCGACATGCACGCCGTCGGCACGCGATCTCCTCTGTAGGCTTTGCATACATAGCTCACGAAATCCGGGAACTCCTGGGACAGAGAGAGGTATAACCGAAGTAAGTGACGATGACGACAACGACAATTACGACCAAAATTACAATTGAACTCATCCATCCTTGCGTTGATTGTGCGTCGTCCGCGCATGTTTGGGCTTATATCAGACAGAGATGTGTTAACTAACCTCCTGGAGTGGCTGACTGTTAACGAGGACCCACGGGACAAACCTGTGCGGCGGATTGAGGCGAGCGGTTTCCTCGGCGTTCCGCCGCTCGAGCTGCCACGGACAGTTTCGAAATTTTCTTCTTTGAAGTTCAGATTGCAACGTCAAAGACATAGGAGGGATCTGAAAGGAAGAATTTTTTTTTTTGGCTATGAATTTGTAATTAGACCAAGCACAATCACCTTCTTTCCAAAGCCTCCATTATAACAGTCGACCGGAGCATTGCCGAGGCCCGTCATGCCCAAGCAGTCGCGCCACTCGCCTTGTCGGCCCTGCAGGGCCAATTGCTCCACGCAATCTGATGAATCGAACAGATTCCAGACGAAGCGAGCATCTATGTAGAATCGAAAATTATAAACGCGAACCAAACTGAAGATCGGAGAGGGTCGGCCTCGAGCAACCCTAGGATGCGGTGGCGATGGCTCCGAGGGTCTGCTCACCAAGTGGAGACACCGTCGCGCGAAGCGACGGCAGTTCGCATTTCTCGATGGGATCGTCGCCATTGGAGAGATCGATGAGAATCCGAAGAGAGTTTCGAGTGGGCGATCGAGTTGTTAATCACCCATCGTCCACAGATTTTGGTGGGGTTTTGGGAGGAGGAGAAAATATAGGCCAAATCGGGAGGAGGAGGCGTCGCGATCGTCGGAGGGAGGTAGCGTCAGGGGAAGAACGGAGAGATAGGCGAGAGATGAGAAAATTGAAAAATGAAGAGACGCGGGCGGGGGAGAGAAAATGAATATTCAAAATGATTTTTTTAAGGGTTTCTCCCGCTGGTTAATCTCAGCCGTCGGATCAGAACCGACGGCTGAGATTAGAACCTAGTCACCCTGACTAGGAAGCACCTAGTCAGACTATCCAAATCCTTTGCTTCATCATCCGAGAAGTTCTCTGCGCTCGTGTCGACGTCCAGCAAGCGATGCTCAAAGAGTGATGTTGCCTCGTTGACGTGTTCGCGGTTCGTGAAGCAACGTCCTTGAAGCTGCGATCCATGCAACTCACAACGACCAACCGCACACTACAGACCAAACCTTTGCGCTTCCGAAAATCCTTTGCTGAGCTGATTCAACGCCACGAGTCCATGCATCAAGGTTCTGAATTTGAAGGTTGACTCACATATTAGGTGATGATCCTGACGTTTTAAGTTCAAATTGATGAATTTCATTACCTAATCGTGTTTGTTTTTTCGAGTATTGATGCGTATTCCAATATTGTCATGTGTACTCGAATTAGATTCTAATCCATGATGTGCCTCGATCGACAGTCCGATTTCATGCTCGAGATATAACTCACGATCGCACGGAAAAAGAAATCGACCAATCCGATCTCATGCCCGAGATACGATTCGTTGATTTTATTTGTTTTCAAATGGATTTGGTGCTATAAAATTTTTACATCTTGCACTATGGATAATATTCGCGTTAGATTTTATAGGTAGATAGGTTTTACTTATATTCTTTTCTAACTCAAAAAATACCAAAAAGATTTCTCTCGTCAGTTTTAAGTTAGAAAAAGTAACTTTAGTTAGAATTTGCATGCTAGGACCTTGTCTATGGTAAAGATAATATCTTAGTTTAAATTAGGGATTAAGATAAGTTAATTTCTAATTTAAATTAGATAATCTTTAACTATAGACAACTAGTTTCATATATTAAGTAATTTCGAATTTCATAAAAATATGTTTTTTTTATGTAGCTTAGAATGCATAACACTAATAGGTCATGTGCATGTCATAGAGTTGCATGTAATTGTATGTCACGTAGAGTTAGGTACATATTTGCCATATAGTTTACATATTAATTTCATCAATTAGGAAGATTTCATATCATTCATGCATGTTAATTAGAAATTGCATTTTTTAAGACATATTAGAATAATAGGTTAAACTTGCATCAAAACTAGGTCCATTCAATGCATGTCATGTTAGATTTAGATTCATATTTTTACTAGCTTATTTAATTTTAATAAATAGGTGTTCTCATTTTAGATTAGCAGCATGTTTAGTCTATGCATTTATTTATTTCGTTGGAAAAACTCAAAAATATCATTTGCATGTCATTGCATGTTTTAGTTTAATTAATTTACATTCCATGAGAAGTAGTTTAGCTTAAAAATAGCACATGGCATGACATAGTTGCATTTAGCTTTAGCTTTTCATTATATGCATTGCACAATAAAGTAGTCCATGCATGTTAGGGAGTTTAGTTAAAATCAATTCATGTTGCCTGCAAATTATTTCTTGAAATAAAAGAAAATGGTTCTCAAGTCCCCGAATTCAAAATCTCTGGTTCGTAGGAGTAAAATACGACTCCCGATATTTTACATGGGTTTCTAATCGACCCACCGTAAATAGATTAGTGGCGACTCCCTTTTGAAATTGACTTTGCATGTTTAAAAAGTGAAACTTAAGTCGCGAATTGGTATGAGCTTGGGAGAGCTCGAGTTAAGTCATACTTAGCAATCCAGTAGCCGAACCCTAGGTGGTGCACCTTTGGAGAGGTCGCGACAACCATTAAGCTAATGCGATATAAAAGCAACCGTAGAATGAGCCAAATACACCAAGCTAAATACACATTTATTTCTGTAAATCATAGATACTTTATCAACTGAAACTAATGATTGGGAGGATGTGGTGAGTCCCCACATTCCGCTGTCACCGATCCATCGA
Source organism: Melaleuca alternifolia (assembly GCA_019926035.1). NCBI lineage: Eukaryota > Viridiplantae > Streptophyta > Magnoliopsida > Myrtales > Myrtaceae > Melaleuca > Melaleuca alternifolia. The sequence goes on along the minus strand of JAGKPW010000100.1, from coordinate 177,379 downwards.
TCCTTGATTTACAAGCACCGTCCGGAGGCCGACTAGCAGAGGTCTTGCTCGCCATCCCGTCTTCCCCCTGGTCATCCAAAAGATTCGTCTTAACTCCAATCAAATAAGCGTAACCGAGAATAAGCCAGCATTTCAGACGAAGGAGAGGACGACAGTCACTCTGAAAGAGTTGAGGGTACTGCAACAATGTAGCGCCTGTGATAATGAGGAGGAAAAGGAGCCCCATATAAATTATGGTGTTAGCAAGCCAAGGGAGTTTGCCAACGGTCAAGGTGACCCCAGTTAAGAAAGCACCGGACATCGCCGGGAGTGCAATTGTTAGCATCATTGATGCGTAACCGAATCCAGCTATCACTATACGGATGTCATCGTGCTGTGCATACATGAGGCTGATGACCGCAATCATTGCGCAGAGCATGGCGATGGTGTTGCAAATCACGAAGGCCTGGAACATTCGCTTGTCCAGCATCGTAGCCATGCCCCGGCCGTTGGGGTCCCTGTCCAAGCTGTTAAATCCTCCAGGAACTGTGAAACCAGCTGCGAAAGTCACAGTAGCCACAAGTGTTGCCACCAGTAGACGGGCATTGATCACATCCTTCAAAACGTCCATCTTTGGTAGATGTATGCGCCACAATGCTGTTGAAAGCCCTTCATCTCGAGCTTTCGGCCTAAGTACGGGTAAGTCTTTGCTTCCAGCTGACAAGGATCGCAACAATATAACTGCCAACATCTGAGATAGGAAGCATATAGAACAGTAAAAAAAAGATCAATTTGTTACCGTATCGATAAAGGGCAATGAACTCTGGATTACTCATTTAAAGGGAAACTTTTACTTTTCAATAGGCAATGTCTGCTTTTCTTGAAGAATTAACACGAAAATATAAGTTCATTTTAGATAAGAAAAGAGGCACTATCCCACTTTAACATAAGAATTAAGGCTGAACCGGAGATTTGTAGAACATTGACCCTAGAGGTGTCTCGGCCATTTTAGAAGATTGATCAATGCTTCAACAATTATGTTCACAGGGAGACGTAATGATTTGAATACGAGAGCTGTGCTTAACTAATGTATCACTCTATAAAATTTCCAGTAAGCTAATAAATAAAGTAGTGACTGTTCATGTTACTTACCGTCCGTGCTATCCCGCTTTTGTTGAAGCTATCTTCAGCAATCTTTAAAGCAGTCAAGCATTCGTGGTTGAGAAGGCCGGAGTCAATTCTTTCATCCAGCACCAGAGGAATCAAAGCGACGGGTTGTGAATGCATCGCAGCCAAGTGCAAAGCTGTGTTTCCAGCATGATCTCTTTCGTTTATCAGTGTCCTCATATCTGGATGTTTGAGTATGTATCTCACTACCGAGGCTCTCCCATATTTTGCCGCGACATGAAGAACCGTTTGTCCCTGCTTGTTTAGCGAATGTGATATCGGTTGTAGCTTCTCGATTACTTTGACATAACCCATCTTGCTCGCAATATGTATGGGAAGATCTCCATTCATGTCCCGTTCTCGGGCCAAAAATTCAATTTCTGGTTTTAAGAATTTGAATGCTTCGGTGTCATTTGTGTGAGCTACTAAGTGGAATACATTGCCATCACTAGAGTCGGTCATTGCAAATAGCTTGACATTGTTTTTGAGTATCTCGGCTGCTAAATCTGGGATCAAAAGCTCCAAATTAGGGACCATAATCAGAACTAGGACCGATAGTCGCCGATGCTGGATTACAATGCCGAAACTCGTCGTGATAATCTTGATCGAACTAATCAGATGCTTCTAAAGGTTTATCTAACCCATTTTCGGGTGCAAACAATTAGGGATCTTCGAGCTGTGAATCTCGAAGTATTGTGACTTTCCTTCTCAAGCATGATGGAACACGGACCTGTGAGACCTTAGATAAATTTCGAAAAGATACCGTTCATGTATTTTGGCGAGACTTTAGATAAATCCCAGACCATTTATGTACAAAGCAATGCGACATTGACATGTATGAAGACTTTATATAAAAATCTTTTTAAAGGACATGGCAATTGGTAATGTTATGGCATTTTCATGTCATGAAGTATCTATAAATTGGGCAAATGTGATGCATAGGAAGAAACGGAAACAACATATGAATTGCAAGGGAAAGATCGAGGAAAGGAAGACGCGATTTTCCTATTATGTTCGTCGGACTCTAGCAAGTGTCAAGCAAATTTATTCTATTGCCAAGAACACTGCAATGGCCTTTGCGTGAATCAAGAAATTTTTTTGCACCCTCTTTAGAATTGAATGTCATCTCCTTTGTAAAGGTCTACGACACCTACAAAGCTCAAAAAAGAAATTATATATTTAAAAAAATGAGTAAAAACTAAGTAAAATATGTGACCAGAATCTCTTTCTGAGTTTGGTAAAAGGTAAAGTTTATGTGTGAACAACAAATTACAGAAAGGTAAATGCTCAACCAAAAGAAGTGGTTTTGGTCACAAATGTAGAACTTTAGAGATGTTGCTGGTAAAGAAGATAGGCATTCTACATGGGAGAAGTGGTTTTGGTCACAAATGGGAGAAGTGTTTCCATTGTTTCAGAATTTTTCAAAGATAGGCATTCTACATGGCACAGACGACGATGAGGTAGAAATTTTTTATAATTATTAGAAAAAATTACGATCAATTTCTTTCTTTTTTTCTTTTATCTATTCTCTTCTGACTCTTGATTAGAAAGGTCGTTGTCTGACCTTCATCGGCCATATGCAAAAGTCAAGGACATTTTTCAGATGGTATGCCTTTAAGAGTTTTTGGTAAAAAAAATTGGCCATTTTTGCAAAATTGCAAAAGAAAAAACCAGAAAATTTGTAAAAATTACAAATATTATTCATATCAGTATCAGTCATACCATATAGACAACGTAGATTTTTAGAGAGATAGCAATTTTAGCACAAAAAAGAAAATAGAAAGAAAAGAAAAAAAGAGAAGAATAATGATATTGTTGTAACGACCGCGCTCGGTCCGGTTCGCGAATTATGGCTTAATTGGGATTTTTCGGGAAATTGGATAATTTTCCCCGGTATTTGAGAAATTTGGAAAAATCTTCAAATTAATACAAATTTGAAGTTTAAAATTTTATAGGGGCCCAAAATATCTTAAATTTCAATTTGGGAATTTTCAGAAATTTTCCAGGAAATTTTTGGAATTTTAAAATTATTTTTCCAATTTTCGGAAAATAAAATACATTATTTTAATTAAAAAAATCCCAAACCGGCTAGCGAACCGGCCGGTCCGACCGTGCACGCCGCCGGTCCGACCGGGTCGGACCGGGTGGCACGTGCCCCGCGCCCCTCTCTCTTCCTCTCTCCTCCTCTCTCTACGGCATTAGGTCGAACAGTTGATGGACGTCCATCAACTGTTCAACCCGTCGCTTCCACCGGCCGTCCAGCCCTGCAGCCACCCACCCCTGACTTGGAGAAGACCGCCGGAGGGGACTGCAGCCGTGGGGGAGGCGGCACGTGGCCGGCAAGGCCGGATTTGCCGGCCACCCTCACCCACCCCACTCGGCTTAAAGCCGAGTGGGCAAGGGTTTTCGGGGGAGCGTTTCACCGAGTTTCTGGCTTCATCTCCAAGCGTTCTTGGTGTCCTCTCGAAGCTGGTGACTTCCTCTTCCAAACGCCCCCAACCTCCGCCGCCGTCTCGCCATGTGTCGCCGGGAACAGCCAGTTGCAGGAGGCTTCGCGGCCAGCCTTCCGGAATTTTTTTCTGGAAAAAGCCGAGACCGCTTGCGAGCAGCCGACTTCACGGAGCCGCCCCGCCGTGCTCCGGCAGCCCCAGGCCGAGCCACCACCGCCGTTCAACACGTCGTGGTGTAGGCTTCCAGATCCGACCAGAACCAAGCTCCGGCGAGACCCCAAGGCGACGTACGGAGGTGGGTTCCGAGCGTCCACGACCAGCCGGAAAACCGCAAGGAAGGGGTCACGATCCGATTCGTGACCCAGCTGATCCGATCCGTGAACCAGCCACGATCCGGTCCGTGACCCAGCCGATCCAATCCCTGACCCGCGCCCTGATCCATCCGTCCGATCCGTGCACTGATCCGTCCGATCCGTGCACCGATCCGTGCACGACCCGTGCCTGATCCGTCCGATCCGTGCACCGATCCGAGCCGACTCGTGCACGACCCGTGCCTGATCCGTCCGACCCGTGGACCGACCAGGCCAGCAGAGGAGGAATCGGGCCCCTGACCAGGCCCAACAGCCCGACCCGGCCAGCAGCCCCACGGGCCCAACTCGTGGGCCCGACCCGTGGAAGCCAGCCCGGCCCATTTTCAGGCCTAGTCAACAGCTCAGGCCCACTCGGCTTGCCCGGAGGAAAGGAAAAGAAGGCCCGGCCCGAAAAAAAAAAAAAAAAAAAAAAAAAAAAAAAAAAAAAAAAAAAGGAGAGGAACTTCAGCAGCAAGCTTGTGGGAACACTCTCCAGGTGAGTGGATCCTAACCTCTTACTAGGCGCATCTCCGTCTTAGTAGACTTAGCGGGTAAAATTAGAGCGATTAGAACGGCTAGGGCGATTCGAATTGGTTTAAGCATAAATTGCTAATTGTGTAGACTTGGGTTTCATGCTTGATTAATTATTAGCCTAGTCGAGTAGATGGTTGCTTGTTTGGACCACGACTAGTGATCGGGCCAACTTGTATTGGTCAAGGGTGTCCCTTCTTGTGAAATTACGAGAACACACTCGTGCTCAGTTCAAACTGGGAGTAGTCCGATCGAATTTCCCGCAATTCTGCGATTGGAATTGGGACTTACTCGAACTGGTGGCTTGGGTGTTTGAATAGTATTTTACACTCCTTTACCGCTTTATATTATAGTTTAATTTATCATTAATGTTATTTACTTAGATGCATTTAAATTATGTTTTTTTTTCTCTTTCTTTCTTTCCGCCTAACTAATTAGTTAAATTTTATAGCTTACTCCTTAATTTCGGTCGTACTTATTTAATTTAGATTGCAATTTATTTACTTTCTCGCTTATTCATGTGGTTGAGTTAGACGTTACCCCGCGACCCAACTTAGGCACCCCGTTTGGTTGTCAATTAGTAGAGAGTGATATGTTCCGATTGTGGGGCCATGGGATGTGAGATTAAAGGTAGGTCTTACCTAGTTCTGCCTGATACCACTCGGAGACTGAGAGGGGATGGGACGTTTCAAGGACCCTAGGACTGGGCTGTTCCTAATATAGGGTTATGGTTTGCTCACTGAGACCGTGGAATCTCACCCCACCACCCCACCACACCAGGACCTCAGGATGGACACGGATAGCTCCGACTCGGAGGACATGGTGGTGGAGGACCACCTTATGGATTGGCCTTCCGAGGAGGAGGAGGCTCAGGATCAGCAGGTGCCGGACCCTCAGGATCAGGAGGAGGATTGGGACCAGGAGCTGGATCGACTGCTGGAGATGGAAGACCCGGGGTCCGATGAGGACCTGGAGGACATCGGGGGATATTTGCCGCCGGATATTCCCTTTGACCCGGATGAGTTACCAGAGGACGGGGAAGAGTACGAACTAGGAGCGATACCTGAGGCTCCTCAAAGTATGGGAGAGATCATAGACACAGATATCCAGGAAGACGGGCTGATCGTCGAATTCCACCGGGAAACGGGGTGGATCTGGAGCACTAGGAGGGATATTTGGTACCCACACCAGCACGTCAGGGTCTACTCGGGGTTCCAGGAAACCGAACTAGAACTCTTACATGAGAAGTGTGAGGAGCCACAGGGGGGCTACCTGTCAGGCTTCGAAGACCCCGACGGAGGGGACGACTCAGAGGACGGCACGGTAATCAACGAGAAGCCACCGTGCGTGAGGACTTGGCCCAAGCCCCCGACCACTCCCTAGGATAGCATCAGCCCTCCCTACCTTAGACCGCGACTTTTGCGTGTATAGCTGAGCGGTGCTAGTGTACGTAGGTTTTTGTATGACTCCCTTTTTGGATCACTCCCCTCTCCCCGCACTTGTGATGTGTACCCCTTTTTTTTTGTAGAGAACCTTCTGGTAATAGAACTGACGGTGATTATGGATTGCAAATTTGATGTTTATGGGATGGAAGATGTTTCCTTGAAAGTGTTGTATTTATTTGGATCCTGAAGTAATTGCTACGACCTCGAAATCGGGGCGTCACAGCTTGGTATCAGAGCGAGGTTGTGACCTAGGAAAAGGTCACCTAATTGGAGTGATAAGGAGCGACGTTTATTCAAGATGAGCAATTTGGCAGCACACTCTACCGAAACCGTGAACCTTGGTTAGGTCTGACCACTAGGATAGGGGACCAGATTGAGGTTAGCTCAAGACCCCCACTTGACCTTAAGTTTGGTGTCAATTATTTAGCTGCGTTGGCACGGTATGGGACGTGTGCAGCAAGGCCGAACATTGGCTAAAGACCATAGGGCTTGGTCTACGCCCGACTCGACCTGGGCGGTATGGGACGCACAGGACGAGGTCAGGCGTGTGACGTAACGTCTGGTTTAGCTAAGTTGGCACGGTCTAGAACGTGTGCAGCAAGGCCGAACCTGGACTTGTAGTGCCGGAGGGCACGTGGCCGTTGATTGGCGTGGCGAGGCTGGGCCTCTGCTGTTGTGACAATGATCACCCTTTTGAGAGGGTGTGGTGTTTCTGTCACCGCCTGCGTGGCGAAAGTGCGTGGCACCGAGTGAGGGTGGCCACTGACGCACTGAAGTCGAGTTCCTGACGAGGTTTCGACTGGACCCGTGGGGTCGTGTTGTCCTACGGAGTTAGGACGGGTGTTGATGGTGGTTTCCAACACCGAGTGTTGATGATGATTTCCAACACTGTCATAGTATGTGATACTATGTCTCCTTTTGAGGTCAATAGGGTGTTTTTAAACGATCTTATCTTGGTAGATCTAGCTATAATGCTTACCCCTGTTGAATTCCTCAAGGAGTGACGAAAGTATTGCGATGCTGTAACAGGAAGACCAGATGGTCAGACCGCGGGGGAGACCTCCGCGCAGAAGGGCGACGATTGGTCGCTTCGGGGTGGGGGAAGATGAACCCCAAGAAGATCTCCGTGTTGAGGGACTCGTGAGAACGGTAGAGGACCTACGAGAGGAAGTCCGCCAACAAGCAAGAAACCAGGACGCCGCGATCGCAGCTGCGGTGAATGCCGCCTTAGCTGCCATGCGGAATGAGAACGCTGCGGCGGCTCAGGGACCCGCCGTAAGAGCTGACGAGCGGGAAGTTGAAGTTCCGACCCCTGCTCCCTTAAATGGTGGTGCAAATGGGGAGAGGAGAAAGCAGAGGCAGGTCGGACAATTCCTAAAGATGAAACCCCCAGTCTTCACAGGGATGGGAGACCCTGGAGCAGCAGAGGAATGGCTGCTGGAGCTTGAAAAGATCTTCGAGGTCATGGAATGTTCAGACGAAGATCGAGTGACTCTCGCAATGTATCAACTGCAGGGGAATGCCAGACATTGGTGGAGGGTCACTAGAGGTATCGCCTTTCCTGGAGGCGCAGTACCTAACTGGGAGGTTTTCGTTGAGACTTTCAACGAGCAGTATTTCCCCGAGGCAGAGAGAGACGTGAAGCTCGCCGAGTTTCAGAGACTGCGGCAGAATAACCTGACAGTGCTGGAGTATGAGGCACAGTTTACCGCCCTGGCCAAGTATGGCAAGAAATTGATCGAGGATCCAGTGGACAGGGCGAAGAGATTTCGAGAAGGGCTGAAACCCGAAATCAAATCCCAGCTTGCTCCCTTTTACCTGCGGGATTACAAGGAGGTGTTCACAAGGGCTCAATGGGTCGAGAAGGACCTAAATGAAAGAGCAGCTACGTCAGGGTCGCGATCGTTTGCAGGTAGAAATACCAGTAACTTTCGGCAAGGGAAGAAGCCGACAGCAGGGACGAAGAAGCCCTTTTCAGCAGTACGAAACGGGGGAGTCAGGAAGCCCCCCTTTCGTCAAGGAAGTTGGTGCCGACAGTGTGGGAAGACTCACCAACCGGGACCCTGTCCCCCGAGGAGCGAGGGATGCTACGGGTGTGGCCAACTGGGCCACATGGTCCGTGATTGCCCCCAACGCGTAATGAGGGCGCAGCCTCAGCAACAGGTTGGGCAGCTGGCAGGTCTAGCACCGCCTCTTTTGATGGACCGACCCTCGGCACAGGGAAGAGTCTATGCGGTGACCAGGCATGAAGCACAGAACTCGGGAGGAGTCATAACAGGTACCGTCTCCTTACACCGCAGTCCTGCTTATGCCTTGTTCGACACGGGGGCTACCCACTCGTTTGTTGCTGAGCATTTTGTGGAGTTAGTAGGGTTGCATGTGGAACCCTTAGCCGTTGTTTTGAATGTCTCGACACCTCTGCATGTTAGTATGCTGTCCGTTAATGGGTGTAAGGGCTGCGAGTTAGAGCTCAGCGGAGTTAGAAGTTCGATTGATTTGGCGGTTTTAGATTTGCGTGATTACGATGTTATTATTGGCATGGATTGGTTGACTAGACAGAAAGCTACGGTGGACTGTTCTAGGAAACTTGTAAGGTTCCGCCCGTTTGAGGACTCGAGTTACGAGTTCCTCGGGAGTCACGGCGGACCTTCAACCGCAGTTATCTCTTCTTTGGAAGCGACGCGGTTGTTAGAGGATGGCTGTCAAGGCTATCTAGCTAGCGTTGTTGACACGACGGTCGAAGGACCAGTGTTAGAGAAGATCGCTGTAGTTCGGGAGTTTTCCGATGTTTTTCCAGAAGAACTACCTGGGTTACCCCCAGAGAGAGAAGTAGAATTTGCTATTGAAGTGCCTTCTGGAACGGAGCCGATCTCCAAGGCTCCCTATCGGATGTCACTCTCCGAATTAAAGGAGTTGAAGGTACAAATGCAAGAACTACTGGATAAAGGATTCATCCGCCCAAGTGCGTCACCATGGGGTGCGCCGGTCCTCTTTGTAAAGAAAAAGGACGATCCTTAAGACTTTGCATTGACTACAGGCAACTGAACAAGGTGACAGTCAAGAATAGATACCCGCTACCCAGGATTGACGATCTATTTGATCAGTTACAAGGGGCTAAGGTCTTCTCGAAGATTGACCTGAGGACGGGATACCACCAATTAAGAATTAAAGAGGAAGATATCCCGAAGAGTGCCTTTCGAACTCGCTATGGACATTACGAGTTCACAGTGATGCCGTTTGGGTTAACCAATGCTCCAGCTGCCTTCATGGATTTGATGAACAGGGTGTTCAAGGAGTACTTGGACAGGTTCGTCATAGTCTTCATCGACGATATACTAATCTACTCAAAGAGTTCAGCAGAACATGAGCAGCACCTAAGGATAGTACTTGCAGTACTACGAGGACATGCACTCTACGCGAAGTTTAGTAAGTGTGAGTTTTGGCTAGATCGCGTAGCCTTTTTGGGACATGTGATCTCGGCAGACGGAATCTCCGTAGACCCTGCAAAGATTGAGGCGGTAATGGATTGGCCGAGACCTGCGACAGTAACGGAAGTTCGTAGCTTCCTAGGTCTGGCGGGATATTACCGAAGGTTTGTAGAGAAATTTTCAAGCCTATCCCTACCCTTGACAAGCTTATTAAAGAAGGATAAGAAGTTCGAATGGACGGAAAAGTGCGAGAGGAGCTTTCAAGCACTAAAAGAGAAGTTGACCACTGCACCAGTCCTAACCATTCCTTCGGGACCAGGTGGTTATGAGGTTTATAGTGACGCTTCATATCAAGGTCTTGGGTGCGTTCTAATGCAACACGGTCGAGTTGTAGCTTACGCATCGAGACAGCTGAAGCCCCACGAGCAAAACTATCCGACGCATGACCTGGAGTTAGCCGCAGTGATCTTCGCGCTCAAAATTTGGAGGCACTATCTGTGCGGAGAAAAGTTTCCAATCTTTACGGATCATCAGAGCCTCAAGTACCTGTTCTCTCAGAAGGAGCTGAACATGAGACAGCGAAGATGGATGGAACTCCTAAAGGATTACGACTGTGAGATCCTATACCACCCAGGGAAAGCGAATCGCGTGGCAGACGCGCTTAGTCGCAAGTCCTCATTGACTTCATTATTGGCCAAGGAATGGCAGTTGTTTGAGAAAGTACAGAATTCAGAGTTCAAGTTTGAGGTTGGACACCTGACTTGCTTAATGGCCACCTTAAGGATAGAACCTCAGATCAGGGCCAGAATTAGAGATCTACAATCTTCGGATCCCTTTCTAGTGGGCATCTTACAAACCGAAGAAGGACTGATGAAACCTGGTTTCCAAATCTCCGAGGACGGAGTCCTGAACTTTCGTGGGAGGCTATGTGTGCCCGACAGTCCTGAGTTAAGGGATGAAATTTTGTCAGAGGCACACCGCAGTAAATATAGTGTTCATCCGGGTAACACCAAGATGTATCAGAACCTGAGGCCCCACTACTGGTGGAAAGGAATGAAAACGGACGTGGCGAGATTCGTGGCCAAGTGCCTGACGTGCCAACGGGTGAAGGCACAACACTGTAAACCTGGAGGCCTCTTGAACCCTTTGGAAATTCCAGAATGGAAATGGGAGCATATCACGATGGATTTCGTGACCGGGCTACCGAGGAGCCAAAAAGGTCACGACATGATTTGGGTCATAGTGGACAGACTAACCAAATCTGCTCACTTCCTAGCCGTGCGAAAGAATCTTCCCTTAGACCGGCTAGCAGACTTATATGTAGCTCAGATAGTCAGACTACATGGAGTGCCGGTAACCATTACCTCTGACCGTGATCCAAGATTCACCGCTCATTTTTGGAAGAGTCTACAAGGAGCCTTGGGTACAAGATTACAGTACAGTACGGCTTTCCATCCCCAGACTGATGGACAGTCTGAGCGGACCATTCAGACTCTAGAAGACATGCTGAGGGCGTGCGTCATGGATTTTAAGGGAGGATGGGAAAGTCAGTTACCCCTGGTGGAGTTCGCCTACAACAATAGCTTCCAGCAAAGCTTAGGGATGGCACCCTTTGAGGCTTTGTATGGACGAGCCTGCAGGACTCCGGTATGTTGGGACGAAGTCGGAGAACGAAAAATTTTGGGACCCGAGCTGGTACAACAATCGCAGGATGCAGTGAAGTTGATTAGACAGAGGTTGAAAACGGCTCAGAGCCGACAAAGGAGCTATGCGGATCGAAGGCGACGGCCTTTAGAATTTCACGAAGGAGAACACGTTTTCCTAAAAGTGTCGCCTAGGAAAGGGATATCTCGTTTCGGAGAAAAAGGCAAGCTGAGTCCCAGGTTTGTGGGACCCTTTGAGATTTTGGAGAGAATAGGCCCGGCAGCCTATCGACTAGCCCTACCACCGAACTTGGAACAGATTCACAACGTCTTCCATGTTTCCATGCTAAGGAAGTATGAGCCCGACCCTTCGCATGTGTTAAGCTACGAGGACCTTGAGCTGGATGGACAAATGTCCTATGAAGAGAGGCCAGTCAGGATTGAAGATCGGAAGGAGCGGAAACTCCGGAACAAGGTTACACCCCTGGTCAAGGTGGTATGGCAACACCACGGCTCAGAGAATGCGACCTGGGAAAGCGAAGAACTCATGCGACAACAACACCCTCAACTGTTTGAAGACTTAGAAGCAGCAAATTTCGGGACGAAATTTCTTAAGGGGGGTAGATTGTAACGACCGCGCTCGGTCCGGTTCGCGAATTATGGCTTAATTGGGATTTTTCGGGAAATTGGATAATTTTCCCCGGTATTTGCGAAATTTGGAAAAATCTTGAAATTAATACAAATTTGAAGTTTAAAATTTTATAGGGGCCCAAAATATCTTAAATTTCAATTTGGGAATTTTCAGAAATTTTCCAGGAAATTTTTGGAATTTTAAAATTATTTTTCCAATTTTCGGAAAATAAAATACATTATTTTAATTAAAAAAATCCCAAACCGGCTAGCGAACCGGCCGGTCCGACCGTGCACGCCGCCGGTCCGACCGGGTCGGACCGGGTGGCACGAGCCCAGCACGTGCCCCGCGCCCCTCTCTCTTCCTCTCTCCTCCTCTCTCTACGGCATTAGGTCGAACAGTTGATGGACGTCCATCAACTGTTCAACCCGTCGCTTCCACCGGCCGTCCAGCCCTGCAGCCACCCACCCCTGACTTGGAGAAGACCGCCGGAGGGGACTGCAGCCGTGGGGGAGGCGGCACGTGGCCGGCAAGGCCGGATTTGCCGGCCACCCTCACCCACCCCACTCGGCTTAAAGCCGAGTGGGCAAGGGTTTTCGGGGGAGCGTTTCACCGAGTTTCTGGCTTCATCTCCAAGCGTTCTTGGTGTCCTCTCGAAGCTGGTGACTTCCTCTTCCAAACGCCCCCAACCTCCGCCGCCGTCTCGCCGTGTGTCGCCGGGAACAGCCAGTTGCAGGAGGCTTCGCGGCCAGCCTTCCGGAATTTTTCTGGAAAAAGCCGAGACCGCTTGCGAGCAGCCGACTTCACGGAGCCGCCCCGCCGTGCTCCGGCAGCCCCAGGCCGAGCCACCACCGCCGTTCAACACGTCGTGGTGTAGGCTTCCAGATCCGACCAGAACCAAGCTCCGGCGAGACCCCAAGGCGACGTACGGAGGTGGGTTCCGAGCGTCCACGACCAGCCGGAAAACCGCAAGGAAGGGGTCACGATCCGGTTCGTGACCCAGCTGATCCGATCCGTGAACCAGCCACGATCCGGTCCGTGACCCAGCCGATCCAATCCCTGACCCGCGCCCTGATCCATCCGTCCGATCCGTGCAGATCCGTCCGATCCGTGCACCGATCCGTGCACGACCCGTGCCTGATCCGTCCGATCCGTGCACCGATCCGAGCCGACCCGTGCACGACCCGTGCCTGATCCGTCCGACCCGTGGACCGACCAGGCCAGCAGAGGAGGAATCGGGCCCCTGACCAGGCCCAACAGCCCGGCCCGGCCAGCAGCCCCACGGGCCCAACTCGTGGGCCCGACCCGTGGAAGCCAGCCCGGCCCACTTTCAGGCCTAGTCAACAGCTCAGGCCCACTCGGCCGGCCCGGAGGAAAGGAAAAGAAGGCCCGGCCCGAAAAAAAAAAAAAAAAAAAAAAAAAAAAAAAAAAAAAAAAAAAAAAAGGAGAGGAACTTCAGCAGCAAGCTTGTGGGAACACTCTCCAGGTGAGTGGATCCTAACCTCTTACTAGGCGCATCTCCGTCTTAGTAGATTTAGCGGGTAAAATTAGAGCGATTAGAACGGCTAGGGCGATTCGAATTGGTTTAAGCATAAATTGCTAATTGTGTAGACTTGGGTTTCATGCTTGATTAATTATTAGCCTAGTCGAGTAGATGGTTGCTTGTTTGGACCACGACTAGTGGTCGGGCCAACTTGTATTGGTCAAGGGTGTCCCTTCTTGTGAAATTACGAGAACACACTCGTGCTCAGTTCAAACTGGGAGTAGTCCGATCGAATTTCCCGCAATTCTGCGATTGGAATTGGGACTTACTCGAACTGGTGGCTTGGGTGTTTGAATAGTATTTTACACTCCTTTACCGCTTTATATTATAGTTTAATTTATCATTAATGTTATTTACTTAGATGCATTTAAATTATGTTTTTTTTTCTCTTTCTTTCTTTCCGCCTAACTAATTAGTTAAATTTTATAGCTTACTCCTTAATTTCGGTCGTACTTATTTAATTTAGATTGCAATTTATTTACTTTCTCGCTTATTCATGTGGTTGAGTTAGACGTTACCCCGCGACCCAACTTAGGCACCCCGTTTGGTTGTCAATTAGTGGAGAGTGATATATTCCGATTGTGGGGCCATGGGATGTGAGATTAAAGGTAGGTCTTACCTAGTTCTGCCTGATACCACTCGGAGACTGAGAGGGGATGGGACGTTTCAAGGACCCTAGGACTGGGCTGTTCCTAATCTAGGGTTATGGTTTGCTCACTGAGACCGTGGAATCTCACCCCACCACCCCACCACACCAGGACCTCAGGATGGACACGGACAGCTCCGACTCGGAGGACATGGTGGTGGAGGACCACCTTATGGATTGGCCTTCCGAGGAGGAGGAGGCTCAGGATCAGCAGGTGCCGGACCCTCAGGATCAGGAGGAGGATTGGGACCAGGAGCTGGATCGACTGCTGGAGATGGAAGACCCGGGGGCCGATGAGGACCTGGAGGACATCGGGGGATATTTGCCGCCGGATATTCCCTTTGACCCGGATGAGTTACCAGAGGACGGGGAAGAGTACGAACTAGGAGCGATACCTGAGGCTCCTCAGAGTATGGGAGAGATCATAGACACAGATATCCAGGAAGACGGGCTGATCGTCGAATTCCACCGGGAAACGGGGTGGATCTAGAGCACTAGGAGGGATATTTGGTACCCACACCAGCACGTCAGGGTCTACTCGGGGTTCCAGGAAACCGAACTAGAACTCTTACACGAGAAGTGTGAGGAGCCACAGGGGGGCTACCTGTCAGGCTTTGAAGACCCCGACGGAGGGGACGACTCAGAGGACGGCACGGTAATCAACGAGAAGCCACCGTGCGTGAGGACTTGGCCCAAGCCCCCGACCACTCCCTAGGATAGCATCAGCCCTCCCTACCTTAGACCGCGACTTTTGCGTGTATAGCTGAGCGGTGCTAGTGTACGTAGGTTTTTGTATGACTCCCTTTTTGGATCACTCCCCTCTCCCCGCACTTGTGATGTGTACCCCCTTTTTTTTTTGTAGAGAACCTTCTGGTAATAGAACTGACGGTGATTATGGATTGCAAATTTGATGTTTATGGGATGGAAGATGTTTCCTTGAAAGTGTTGTATTTATTTGGATCCTGAAGTAATTGCTACGACCCCGAAATCGGGGCGTCACAATTGTTGTATAATTGATCTCAATCTCTTTGTGTCTTGATCTCGAGAGAAGATTATCAATGTATTTATGCTTTCTTTGAAATCTAGTTCGCGTGGTGACGTGGCCTATTTTTGAGTAAAATTCAATGTTAAATTTTCTGGTTTATTCTTCTAGTTTTATTTTTTATTGCCATATTCTACTTAGGAGGGTTGTTTACTTGTTTATATTTTTCTAGAATTGGCGTGCGATTCCTAACACTTATATCATGCTATTTCTGAATTTGATGTTGGAAAATTCCTTCAGCACGTCATTAATGGACTAAGTAGCAAGTATTGTTTGTCTTAATCAATGTACACAGAATCGAGCATTCAAATGATATGGCTATAGGGGATTGAAGCAGGCAGATATGATGAGATGGTCAATCCGCCAAAATGCTAATTGGAAGAAAATGAGTATTCGCTTTAGGAATAAGATGGGCAACGAGGCAAAAGATAGGATGCCGTCTACGAGTTTTTAAAAATGTATATTAATTACAAGTAATCCATTAGAACGTAGATTATCATTAGATATAACTAAAGATATGAAAATTATTCACTTAATCTAGAAATTCATGATTAAAATCAAAGATGTATTAATTAATTAATTACACGGATGAATTTTCCATCTAACATCACATTGATTCATTATTACGATTATATAACTATACAAAAATTAAGATGATATATCTTCATGAAGAAATTAAAATTAGGATAATTATGATGAAACTTTTAATAGACGTATATACTTCAACAATGCTTAAAACTCTATAGAGTCTGGAATGTATTTGAAGTTTTATAATTGTGGAATATGATATCCAAACCTACTATATATTAACTGCAAATTGCTCTTATTTTCTTGACATCTCTTCTGTTATTGAATCGGTAAGTATGCATGTTCCAACTCTATTAGGATTTAAGATGATTTTCAAATTATACCGACTAGTAAATCTGTAATCAGAACATAATAAGTCATTTACCAAACTAAATTTACTCAGTCACAAAATTAAAGAAATAATTTAGTGGACCCATAAACATGACCACTTTTGATCTAACATTATCATCAATAATACCATTTCATGCCTATCTTTCTCCTTTTGTCATTGTTAGGACCTAGAACTTTATAATTGCCGATCTTAAATATCTGTACTTTATAGTTATTATAATCGAAGATCAGCAGTACGTGAGTTATTATTAAAATGGTTCTGTATGTAAATTTCAGCTGATCTATTATGTTTTAATGGGAGATAATTTGCTTATTAAGAGAATTATATGGATAGTTGCGAGTGCTCCATGGGAATCCAACTACTTTCATAATTATGAGAAAAGCCATAACGGGGTTGGATGAGTGCGAAAAGTTGTCGCACAGATTTGCGACGAGATTAGTCTACACATGCGTAGATAAATTCCACAAGCAAATTTAGGTGCATACCATATTTGTGACGCACAATGGCACCTTGAACGGGTGGCAAGCCTTGTATCTTCGATGGGTCGAGCGAGAGCGATAAAAAAACCCGAAGCATCTTGGAGTGGCTGGTGTCGAGGGCCAGGTACAGGGGAGATTTCTGATCCACGTTCATCCAGTACACGGGCTCCAAATCGTCCCTCAACAAACGGCTCACCAGGCCAACGTCACTAGTAAGCACGGCCTCATGCAAAGCGGTGTTTCCACTGTTGTTCTTTATCCTCAGGATGTTCTCTCCGCTGTGGAGCTGTCTTGCCCGGTGAATCAACATATCGGCAACTTCAAATGCCTTGGCCTTGGTGGCGATGTGGAGGGGGGTGTTTCCCCAATCATCTTGGGTAACTATGAGATGGGCATCGCATTGATCAAACAGGAGCCTCAGGATGTCGCCATTGCTGGTGGCTGCTGCAATGTGGAGCAGTGAACCCCTCGGTAGACCCCGGAAATTGAAGATGACAGAAGAATCTGTTTGCTGGGCAAGCTTTTCGATCGTGGAACGAATATCTTCGACCTTGGCGCGTTTGATGACCTCAGCCAGTTCTCTAGCAGCTGCATGCACTTTTGCTGGATCCTCCTCTCCTATAGATAGCTTTACGTCCATCGAGCAAGAGCTATCCATAGTAATTGAGTTACTGCAAGGGAACAAGGATTGTGTAAGCAGATGAAATATCAATTTGAATACGAAGTAATGCGTTTAAACTTTTATAATAGTTATTATGGTCCTACAAAATTTTATATAGATCCGAACATAAAGTTTCTAGTTTAAGAATTGTTAGACGAGATCATGAGACATGAGTAATCACAAATGATTTATTGTAATTATTTAAGTGCGAAAAATCAATAAGATGCCATGGATTTGCATGGTAGTTGAGCATGAGGCACCTACTTTACAAAAAAAGATTGATAGGATTATTTACTTTTAAGTAAGAAGAAGACTATGAGTACTCGCATAGAAAATCCTCCCACAGAGAGAGAGAGAGAGAGAGAATCAAAGCGTAAGTTAGAGGTTCGCCCTCAAGAAAGTCTCTTTGAAAGAAAGTGGAGCTGCCTCGCAAACGCTTGGGTAAATGCTGTCGGATCGAGCTCGGAGGCAGTGGTCGCATGATGGCGAATGCAGGCCACGTCTCATTTACAGCTCTCGACCTCCTAAAAACGGAGATTGAAGCCTCACAGGGAAACTCTTTCTTGCTTTAGGATTAACATCACTGAAGGCGATTAACATTAACAAAGGAAACACTAGACGATTAGCCAATAAATGAAAAAGGAAATCTCAATCATTTTGAGAAGTGCATACCTTCTACTACGAAAACTTGTTTCTCCAACAATTTAAAGACGAGATGTCGAAAGCAGCCAACTGGTTTACCTGACGAAGGATGAACTGAAGCGGCCATTTTATATCGCATTAAAGGGCTAAACTTGTCGTTCAATAAATCCTCATCCATAGTTGTTTTCTTGCTTTTACCCTTCAAATGATTTTATTCTTTGCCTATCATTGAAGCAAAGAGGCTTAGAGATTCAATTATTCCTTTTGGAGACAACTTTGGCATATGAGAAGGTAAGAATGTGGTAACTTTTTCATTGCTCCACCGCCATCATACCATTCAACTTCAATCGCCCCCCTGGTGAAAATTTACTTTGGTATGACGCAACTTGAGTGTAACTCTAAAACCAGCTATTTACATATTTTGATGGCATTTCAATTGATGCTAGGATCATCCTTTGGGCCACTTATTATAACATGACAAAGCTCAGTAATTATCGACAAATCATTTGTAACTTAATTTAGGTATTGCTAGAGTGCAACCTGGCAAGCTTGAAAGCTCGATATCGTGTATCGAAAGACTAGTTTTTGCAGGTTTGTGTGTGTTTCTCTCTTTTTCTTTTGTTTTCTAGCCTTTTTGTTAAATTATATTTCGAGTTTGAATTCGGATTACGATTTGTTAAATCAAATTTTGTTGATAAAGATTTCCCAAGAAGATTCCTAATTTGGATGAAGAAGCCTATCCTTTCTTGGACTCCTTAGAGCTGCACAAAAGAAGAAATAAACCAAAAGAGAAAATAAAGATTATATCTTTAGTTTAGAAAGCTTCCCAAAAGTCAAGATTTTGTTTTTGCGCACACACAATATAAAAAGGCTATGAAAGAAAGAAAGTTTGGCTTCTTGACGCAAGTCCACAATTCACGAGTTTTCTGAAGTCGAAGTCCTTAAAGCCTCGCAAAACCTCAAAGGAACATGAAGATTTATATACGTGAACTAAAGACAAATGCTGGAGTTCTTAATTTTGGCGTACGTAAAGTGTTTCTGTTTTGAGCTCGAACGCGTGGTAATTTCCAAGTAAGTTGTGTTATTCCACTTATCAGCGAGCGGAATCCCCGTCTTTCTATACATAGTATTTATTAGTAGTTGCTTCATACTTTGATTTCCCTGAAGACATATGGGCAGGATCCTCAAAATATTCGACGAGTGACACCCCGCTCTTCGAGCATGCGATGGTCCATAAATTTATTATTCCTTTCTTTGGTATATGAGTCGCCATCCTTTCAGTTTCCAACTAAAGCGTGAATCTTCACCCTGTCAACTCCCACAGAACTCACCTCCATCACATCGCTTCTTCCTGACATTCGATATCCGGCCATAATAGACCGATCTCATCCAACCACACCACAATCCATACAATCACCCTAATAATTCTACTAAGTCAATAAACATGTCTAATTAATTTTTAGAAGATCTACTCACATCAATTTGAGTCTTCGAGCGATTGGTGGCGGTACGCCAATTTTTTTCCTATTTTCTTTTCTTTTTCCTTTTTCTTTCATTTTCTTCTTTTCCTTTTCCTTTTCCTTTTTCTTTTCTTTTCTTTTCTTTTCTTTTTCTTCTTGGGCCAAGTTGGGCTGACTAGGGCCCACTATCCCAGGCCCAACGTTGCTGA
Source organism: Melaleuca alternifolia (assembly GCA_019926035.1). Classification (NCBI taxonomy): domain Eukaryota; kingdom Viridiplantae; phylum Streptophyta; class Magnoliopsida; order Myrtales; family Myrtaceae; genus Melaleuca; species Melaleuca alternifolia. The sequence continues at coordinate 158,154 of JAGKPW010000100.1, read as the reverse complement.
AGGAAGGCCTACGCCTAAGGGCCTCCGGCACCGACACAGACACCGGGAGGGTTCCGGCGAGACTCCGGCGACCGATTTTTGGTGGCGACGAATTGGTTGGCCAGTTGGGTGGTTCGGCAGAGGTGGCTAGACGGCTGTGGACGTCCGAACGGCGGCTGGTCGGTGGCTTCGACGACTCCCAAGTGACCCATGTGGCCGGGACGACGCACGCAAGGGCTGGATGAGGCAAGACGTCGCGATGGTTGTGCGGATCCGGCGACGCCGGAGCGAGGCTACGGCTGCGGTTGCGGTTGGGACGGCGTGGATGGCGAGATTCGGTCACGGGTGGCTCGGTTTGCTCGAGCCGAGACCCATGAACAGGAGATCTCGGACTCATGGCGTAGGGCGACATGGCGACGTCCACGGCGGCAGGGGGCGAGTTCCGGTGCTCCTCAGTCCATCTCGCATGATCTCTCGGTGAGATGCGCAAGGAAAAGAGGTGGCGGCTGCTAGGGTTTGCAGGGGGAAAAGCTCGCGCGCGGGGGAGGAAGAAGAAGAACAGTAGGGGAAAGAGAAAAATGAAAAGAAAAATAGAAGAGAGAGAGATAGATGGGACGAGGGAATAGGGGTAGAGGGGAAATAAAGGAGCGGGGGGGGGGGGGGTAAGAAAAAGTCAAAGAAGCAGGAGATGTGCGGCGGAAGAGGGGAAAATAAAGGAGAGAAAGAGAAGAAAGAAAAGAGAGGGAATAAAAGTCAAAGTTAGGGCTGTTACCTGACGACTTTAATAGTACTTCCATCTACTCTACCATCAATTAAATCTTACAACGTTATTTGATTTCTCGTCAGTTACTAAACTAATGGCACAAGTTTCGTGTTTAAACAACATCGGTTAAGGCAAAGACACGTCTCGCCCAAAGTAACTTTGGCCTTCGCTAATACTCTCAAGACGAGCTTTACCTAATGCAAGTGAACGAAATGATTTGCCTACATTAGTTAAAGTTAGTTGAGTAAAGTATTGGAATACCGCAAAGCGCAGTATAGGAATTCTTCATTTACTTCTACTTAGGATAATCATTATTTTTTCCTAATGCTTAATCCACTGTCTACGCTTTTTAAGTCTATTCAATATGCCAAACTTTAGATTGATTAAGGACGCACTTTTGGAAATTTGAAAACGTACGATTATGCACAGCTTTCGCAGCTTTCAGCCAACTTTAAAATTGAAAGCAGATGTTACAGAAGGCAAAGTACAGGTCTAGTTAATTCTCCACAATCCTTCCCCCCTTTCTTTCTTGAGTTATGTGTTGCGACTCCTTTTTGTCTCGCCCAATGGCTAGATTTATGCGTCCACTGCTCACTAGAGTATACCTCAACATGAATCAAACATCCAGCTCATTTGTATGCATAGAAATTGGGCGCCACCAGTTGCCCATGCTAATTCTGTGGAACACATTATATGACCACCCGAATCTCAAAGAAGTAACATATACAAAAGCGCATGTCTATGTCATTCGATTTAATGTTTCGACAGATTGCGAGCAGAATCCTTGCATCACTGTAAAGACAAATTAATAAATTGATCAGTTGTTCGTATATATGCACGAAAGGCTTGGTTGTAGATAGTCATCAGGTTCATTCAGGTGCTGCCGTGCCGAAGTTCCTTATGGTTAGTTTGGGAAGGAGGGAGATGGGGAAATGAAAGGGGTGTAAAGAGTGGGCTAAAATTTGAAGTTTTGTGAGGAGTGAAGAGGAAATTTCATTAAAAAAAGGAATTCCTGGTTTGATCCAAAGCGGAAAAACAAATGAAATGAGCCACTCATTCCTTTAGTTTACAAAGCATGTTGCAAAACGACAAGCATTAATGTTAAATTTCTTGGAATGTCTAAAAACTCAATCTATTAAATGAAAGAGCGATTTAACTCAGATACTTTAGCATTCCTTTTTCAAGGATAGGCCAGAGTTTGATTTAGAACAAAAAAAGAGAATATATCACCTATTGAATTTAGAATTTGCTACTTTGAGATCATGCAAAATCTAATGGGACTATCTCCAATTATTGAAAGTTTAAGCTATTTGAGAAAAACGGGATTTTATTTAAATACTTTGTCAATCACCATTAAAATAAAGCCATAGAAGTACAGAATGAATGAAATACACCAAAGTGAATATATGTTAGTTTATTCAAACCATAGATAATATTGAATAATCAACTGAAATTAGTGACCATGACGATGTGGCCCATCCCCACATTTTGCTGTCCCAAAGTCGTCAATCGTTTGAACATTAGCACCATCTGGAGGCCGACTAGCAAGGGTCCCGCTCATCGTTCCGTCGTCTTCTAAGTCATCCAAAAGGTATGTGTCAACATGCCACCAATGGATGTAAGCGACGACAAGCCATAATATCAGACGACGGATAGGACGATGATCACTCCAAAAGAAGGGAGGGTACTCTATCACTGTAGCACCTGAGATAATTAGGAGGAAAACGAGTCCCAAATAAAATATGGTGTTGGCAAGTCAAGGGAGTTTGCCCGCTGTTAAGGTGACACCTGATAAGAAAGTGACGGACATAGCCGGGAGGGCAATTATCAGCGGCAGTGCTGCGTGTTGGTCTGCAGCTATTGCCACTTCGACGTCGTGCGGCTGTGCATAGATGAGGCTGATGACGGCGGTCATTGAGTAGAACATTGCGATAGTGTTGCAAATCCCAAAGGCCTGGAACAATTTGTTGTCCAACATAGTAGCCATGCCCCGGCTATCTTTAGAGGCCATGTCCGAGCTGTTAAATCCTTCGGGGACTGCAAAATCAGCTACGAAAGTCACAGTGGCCACAAGCGTTGCAACCAGCAGACGGGTATTAATCGAATCTTTGACGTATTCCAGGTTTACCCTCTTTTCACGAACGCATAATATCGTAAACGCTTCATCTCAAGCTTCCGGCCTAAGTACAAGGAAGGATCTGCTTAAAGCTACACCTTTCCCAGTTGTCGAGGATGACAACACAAGCAATGTCAACCGCTGAGATCGGGAGCATATAGGAAGGGAAAAAAATGAACAAATCGTTACCATATCGATAATGGGAAAGAACACTGTGAGTAATCATTTAAAAGAAAACTTTTAACTTCTAAAGATGCAGCATCTACTCTTTTTCTTTAACTAATTAACATTAGAGCACAATTTCCTTTTAGATGTAACAAGAGGCATGAATTAAATGTATGTGGTTTGTCGTTGTCATAGGTTGACTTTGTCATAATATTATGAGATGATGCCATATATAGAGTGGTCACAATTTGCCATATTGACCCCTGGCTTTTTAAAAAAGAAAGCAACACAAGCCCCAGCATACATGACTGTATTTGTAGGCTCGATTAATTTGAGATATATATTAAATTATCTATGCATTAGTTGGAGATAGTTAATTTGTTTCTACCCATAGACATATTCATGACCACAATCTTCAACTACCTCCTATTAAGATTAAATTACATATTTACGGAACATTAATCCTAGAGGAGTCTCGGCTATTCTAGAAAATTGATCGGTGCTTCAACAATGCTATCAATTTAGAGACATAATGGTTTGAATACGAGATGTACACTTCACTAAGGATCAGTCCATTGAAATTTCCAAATAAGTTGATAAACAGAAAGGTTAATACTATTTTAAAAAATCATAAACTATGTCAAATGAAACAGAAATACTCCAAACTTATTTTATGTCATTAAGAACCTCAAAATTGCTCATTATGACATAAATACCCCAATTTTTTTCTTAATCTCGAAATTATACTAATGGGATAAATAAACCCTAAATGAAACTGTAGTGGATGGTGTATGTATATATATGTTTTAATTTGGATTTTTTTAACAAAAAAGTTGTGCTATTTGTATTACATTAACCATGTTTAGGGTTTTTGATGATACAAAAATAAAATAAAATTAGGGATGTTTATGTCATGGTGACATAATTTGAAGTTTTGGAAGTATTTTCCCTAAATAAAAGAGTGACTATTCACGTTACCTACCTTCCGTAACGTAGGCTCCCTTCTGAAGCGATCTAGAGCAATGTCAAAAGCAGTCAAGGACTCGTGGTTGAGAAGGTGACGTGCCATTTTTTCATCCTTCACAAGAGGAGTCAAAGCGGCGGGCTGTGAATACATGGCTGCCAAGTGTGGAGGTGTGTTTCCAGCATAATCTCCGTCTTGTATCAGCATCCTCAGTCTTGAATCTCTGAGCATATATCTCACTGCTGAAGTTCTCCCATATTTTGCTGCGACGTGAAGAACGGTTTGCCCTTGCCCGTTCCGCATTGTTGATCCCGGAAGTAGTAGCTTCTCGATTAATTCAACATGACCCATCTTGCTCGCAATGTGAACGGGAAGATCCCCATTCATATCTCGTTGGTGGGCCAAATATTCAGTGTGCTGGCGTAAGAGTTCGAATACTCGGGCCATATTCAAGTAAGCTGCTAAATGGAATACATTACCGCCTCTCAAGTCGGTCATTGTGAAGAGCTTCATGTTTTTTTCTAGTATCATGCCGGCAAAATCTGGGATCAAAAGCTCCACATTAGGGATAAGGATATCTTTGACGCAACCTAATCACTACTAGGATTGACAGTCGCCGATGTTGGATAACATTGCAATGCTGAAATTAGTAGTGATAGTTTTGATCGAATAGGAAAGCGTTGATCTTGCTCATTTTATGGCTTTTCCTTGTTTGAATTTTCATTGCATTATTCTTACTTGGTCTATACAGTGTTGACGACATGACATATACCGTATTAATTAGTAAGGCTTTTTGAGTAAAACTTCAATACATGTAGTATTACACCCTCATTTATGCACAGACAGACATAACTTGTGAGAATTTTACATTTCTAAAATTATCCTTGTATTGCACCTACAACTACCATTTACCACTATCTTCGAACATAGCCATCCAAGTAAATTAACGAGTCTTTATTGGAGAATTAGGACAGCTTTATTCAAATGGTAAAAGTCCTATATAGTTTTGGGATGTATTTGATGATTTATAATTGAAAATTTTGATATCCAAACCTGATATATATCAATTACTAAGTGCTCTTACTTTCTTGATATTTCTCAGGCTATTTATTTTAGCAAATTTGTATATTCTAACTTTAGAATTTGAGACTGTTTTAGGATTAAACTCTTAGATAAATCTAGAATCTGAACATGATAAGTCATTTACCAAATCAGATTTAATCTTTTACAAAAGTAAAGATATAATATTGTGAATAGTGGGGCTAGTTCCACTGTCATTTGGGATGGAACCACACCTTTCACCATCGTAAATGAAGTGACTAAAATATCTTCATGCTCAACTGTCAACTATGTAATTCTTTTGATATTAATGGCTACGGCCACGTTTCTTTCTTCTCGCCCCTCTCTCTTACAGTTATAACTTTCCTCTCCGTTTTCATTTTCCTCTTCCACTATTCTCTTCGTCCTGTCTTTGTTCTTTTCTTGTCAGGTAACAACAGTTTCGTGTTCATACATATATTAGGTCAAGATATTATCTTTATTTGGTTTTTATGTGAACTAGTCATCAAATAGCGCCTTTGGCATATTATAACTAATACCATACATAATAGTACATGTTTCCTCTGTTAATAGAAGATTAGACTTAATAGTTTTATTAGGAGAGTAATGGTGTATGATTCAAACTTTTCCCCCTTTTAATTAAATTGATGTTGTACCTACTTTTCTTGATTCTGCATTTTCTTCGGTTTATAAAGTTTGTTTCGCTCAAATAATATTCAGGAAAAAAAAAGGGGGAGCCAAATTTGAATGCTCAAATTTGTGTACAATGCAATATTTATATAGATCATAATTTTATGATAGTACAATGTGTTTATACTAATCTTCGTTCTATAAAAGATCAATGGCCTAATAGCCTCAATCTTCTTTGCAACCGGATAAACAATCCATTCGATTTCCCTAGGATAATTTTGTGGTTAAAATTGGTCCATCACATGACTGGTTGCGAGCACCTAATGAGTATCCAACTACTTTGATAAGCCCGGTACTGGGATTTGAGGTGAAAACCCATAACTGGCTGGGTTAGGGCAGAAAATTGATGTACGGACTTGGAACGAGGTCAATCTACACATTTATACCTCCAGCAAATACATTTAGGTACTTACCAAAGCGTGCTTGCATGATGGCACCGTGAATGGGCGGCAAGCCTTGGATCCTTGATGGTTCGAGCGGGAGCGAAAATAAAACCTCAGGTATTTTATGGTCTTTGGACTCGACGGCCAAGTACAGGGGAGATACCTGATACGCGTTCTTCCAGTACACGGGCTCCAAATCTTCCTTCAACAGATCGCGCACCATATCGGCCTGACCACTAAACACGGCCTCGTACAAAGCGGTGTTTCCATTTTTGTTCTTCATCCTCAGGATCTGGTTCTTGTCCTCGACGACGGGAAGGTCTCTTGCCCGGCGAATCAACATCGCAGCAGCTGTAGATCTCTTACCAATAACCGCCGCGTGGAGAGGGGTATCTCCCCTGTCATTTTGGTCGGTTAAGAGATGGTCAGGGACATAATCAAGCAGGAGCCTCAGGATGTCGTCCTTGCCGGCGAATGCTGCAAGGTGGAGCAGTGATTGCCCGTTGGGCTTAGGCAATTGACAATGGCAGACCGATCGGCTACCTTGGCAAGGCTTTCGATCTCAGCGACAAACTTTTCAACATCACCTTGGGTGATGGTCATTTCAAGTCTTCGAGCAGCTTCAAACACCCCTGCAGTATCTTGTTGGTCCGCGTTTCGCGCAGCAGCCAATGCATCATGGAATCTTTCCCTTCGTTTCCTCCAGATTTCTTCTTCATTCGAAGAACCCATTTCATCCTCTAACATTTCCTTCGAAGCTCCTCCTTCATCCTTCTTGACCTCCTCCTTGATCAAGTTGTTCGTGCCAACTTTCTCCTCTTCTATAAAAATCTCCACGTCCATTTAGCCTGGTATATGCAAGTAATATAGTTACTGCATTTGAACAGGCTTTGTGCATGGAGACGTTATATCATTAGAATATTAAATAGTAAAATCATCTGATTATTTAAACTTTCGTAATAGAATATTAATAAATGCTGCAACGTGGAGAAGTGAACCACTCCATAGCCCCAGGAGATCGAAAATGGCAGACAAATCGGTTTGATCGGCATCCCTTTCGATCGTGAGAATGAACTCTTCGACATCGGCGCCTTCGATGACCTCAGCCAGTCTTCGAGCAGCTGCATACGTTTTTGCTGGATCCTGTCCCTCCGTGGTTCGCGTAGCCGCCAATGCTATACTCATTCTTTCCCGTCGACTTCTCCAGATTTCTTTTTCCTTCGAAGAATCCATTGTGTCCTTCAAGGATTCCATGGGAGCTCCTCCTTCATCCTCCTTAAACTCCCCGATCGAGGTGTTCATGCCAACGTTTTCTCCTCCTATAGATAGCTTTACGTCCATCGAGCCTAAGCCATTCGACTAATGTGATTATTGCAATGTCGCAAGGGTTCGGGAAGGAGACAAGGTTATCTGTCTTCTTGTTCACTCACCATAAGTAATTGGCGTATATATAGTCGATAAGAGCAATAGGCCTACGCCAATCACACCCAAAATCCTCAACAAATGAATCAAACAGTAAATTACAGTTTTTTTTTTGGTAAAGTAAGAGATGTATTGATCTTTAAAGTCAAATGTACATATTGGAGAGGCCTGGTACTACAAAAGCCTTCACTTAACACCTCAAGTAGGTATTGAGTGAAAGAGTACCATGGATCTTAATAGAGAATAAAAACACTAACATACAACATCAAAGGACAACAAGTTAACAGTAAATTACAGTTCTCTCTCTCGGAAAAAAAAAATCTCTTTTCCGGATCCTTAATGCTCCGCCGTGAGTTGGACTTAACCAAAATACGAATTTATGTTTTTAAACCTGGTGCAGCAATGTTAAAAAAATATCCACTCGTTTATTTCTTTCATGAGTAATGTTAAAATTAAGCATCGGGGGAAAGAACCCCCACGGGCTTTTTGCAGGTCCGTTTAGCACAGTTTTGCGTGTTGACAAAGTCGACTTCAAGACAAAATCTCATAGTGCATCTGCATGCGCACAACCTAATCCTAATGTTGTTCTTGTCAATATAATTAGTAGCTAACTAACTATTACATCTTGACTTTATTGTTGTCACAATTTCAGTAATTCAAGCTCCAATCAGCCAAAGTTGTGTGTGTCAAGTATTCAATCGTGTACTAAACCTCATAATACATATACAATTCGAAAAAGGCAAAAGACAATTCTTCTTATTTAAGTTAATGGCCCTTATTTAGATATAACGACATGACAGCCTCGAAAGAAGTATTTGAAATTAAATGTAATTACAACATTTTTTGCATGATCAACACGTTAAGTACTAAGCTGCTAAAACGTTGATCCTTCTTGTAAACGGAGATTGAAGCCTCACAGGGAAACTTTAAGTAAATAACAGATCTGGTCCAAAGAAAGAGTGCGGCATTGGCTACCATGTACCGTATATAGTATATGAATGGAAAATCCTCTTTTAGCCGACTCAAACTAAAAATTCAACTCCAACAACGATCTATTATTACTTCATATGTTCGGTCAACCAAAAGTCCATTGAAGACTTTCCTAATTTAAATCACATTATAGCGCTAATAATTTCTTTTGAGAGCTCGAATTCAAGTCCCGGAATGGTGAATCTGGAAGGGAAAATTACCTTGGTCATTAGCGTTGCCACCAAAAGGCGCCTGTTTAACAAGATCTATACTTCCTCCTATTTCGTTAGGCCAGAGACTGATAGCTCTGGGAATTGACTTTTCGGCCGGAGAGTGCATATATCGCTGCTCATGGGCGATGGCGTGCAAAGTGCAAACTAAAATTAGCCCGGTCAACCGATGGGGTGCGGAAGCCGAAAGGAGTGAAAAGAAAGGACACTTTGAGCACACTAGAGAAAGAGTTGCAGCCCTAATGCAGTAAGGAGCAAGACCTATTTTTTTGGCATGCTAGTGACATCATTGAATAAGAGAGCATATTATGAAAAGCGTGCGATCCAGCGTCAAAGATTCAAGACGATTGACATGAACAAAGGAAATAATAGACAATAGCAAAAGAAAGAGGAAAGGAAAGATTGATAATTTAAAATCAACGCATCACCTTCCAATACGGAAACTCGCTTTCTCCGACGATCTAAAGACGATGTCGAAAGCAGCAGTCGGCAATCGCAACTCCCCACACCTACTCGTTTGCACAATGTAAGATGAGCCAAAATTGGTGGGTCGGGCATACCTCGCGGTTGCCATTTTATTGTACATTAAAGGGCTCAAGCTCGTGGTGAATAAATTCTCGCACATGGTTCCTTTTCGCTTTGAGTCCCTTCAACTGATCCTATTCTTTGCGCAGCATAAGTGCAAATAAGCAAAATGAAGCCATGTGCCTGATATTTACGCAGCCCTTAGCCTTGGTAATTATGTAGAGGATCATCCTTCAATCCTAGGATTATCGCATACTAAATCAAGTCAATTTTTGTTACCATAGTTCTGTTTACGTATACACTAATCTATGAACTTTTTAATAGTGAAAGTAGTAACCTCATTTACAGTTGTATTGAGTTGATATTTCTACTATCTTTCTAATAGTTAAAGTGTCATAATTAAAAATTCAGTGATTTCCTCTTGGAGTATGGTTTCTTTTGCAGCACAACCGATCCTTCTTTGTTTATTTTACACTCCGGATCTGACACACTCATCCTATTACTCTATGTGGATGATATCATCCTTATTGGTAGCTCCTCCACATTACTTTCTACTTTGATTACTTCTCTTAGTTCTCGGTTTCACATGAAGGACTTGGGTAATATTCACTACTTCTTGGGCATTGAGGCTTGTTACTCCTCTGATCGTTTATTCCTTTGTCAGACAAAATATGCTCTTGATATACTTGAGCGAGCTGGCATGAAGGATTGTAAGCCTATTTCAACACCATTGCCGTTGAAAGTTATTCCTCAGTCTGGTCATGATGTATGTTGGCATGATCCTCTTGAGTTTAGGAGTTTGGTTGGCAGTTTACAATATCTTACTTTGACTCGGCCCGACATTGCCTATGCCACTAATACCTTATGTCAGAAGATGCAACAGCCGACAGTGGGAGATTTTCATCTTTTGAAGAGAGTGTTACGCTATATCAAGGGTACTCTCCATTTGGGATTTTTTATTCACTCTCGTAGTTCTCTATCTCTCTACGGTTTCTCTGATGCCGACTGGGCAGGGTGTTCTACTACCCGTCGATCCACAACCGGTTATTGTACATTCCTTGGTTCTAATCTAATTTCTTGGTCGGCTAAACGTCAACCTACCGTCTCTCGTTCCTCCACCGAAGCTGAATATCGAGCCTTAGCTTCTACTGCCGCGGAGCTTACTTGGCTTGCATTTGTTCTTCGGGATCTTGGTATTTCTCTTTCAGCCCCAACTCTGTTATTTTGTGACAATCAGTCAGCTATGGCCTTGACTTCAAATCCCATTTTGCATGCTCGGACCAAACATGTCGAGATCGATTACCATTTTGTTCGGGAGAAAGTTTCTATGGGTGCCCTTCGTGTATCATATATTCCTAGCCGTCATCAACTTGCTGACTTATTCACCAAGTCGTTATGTCGAATGTCTCATTATGATTTCCGTCTCAAACTGGGTCTCGGCTCTAAACCGCCACCCAGTTTGCGGGGGGCTGTTGAACATACACATCACTTGGCTGAAGGAACAGAGGAGGACTTACAACCTGAGAAACTGGAAACAGAGAGACTGGAAACAGAGCGACTAAAGTTGCATAGAAGAGACGAGAGAGCGGTCAATACTCAAGTCAATAATCAAGATATTTCTTCTTAGTCATCTCGAGCGTGTATATACGATAGCACTAACAACAACACGTGTCAACAACTCATTTGTTTAGATCATAACAGACTTAGAGTTAGTTGAGTTTGTTATGAACAAGCTTGATAAATATGTAAATGAGGGCTGTGAGTGACATTGATTGAGAGAAGAAGTGAGATGAAAAACTCTCTCTCAGATTGTAAAGATCGAGCGTATGTTCTTGAAGGATGATTTGGAAATGAAAGGAGTCATTCCAGAAGTTCTTCATTGTTGAAGTTTGTGTTGCGTAGTAAGTAAGTTCCCTGACTTACTGCTTGTCTTCTTCTCTGTTCTTCAAAGATTCATAGCAACCACACCTATCTCTCCTCTGATGTTGAGCGCTTGCGATTTGGGATTTTTATTTTCTTTGACGGGAATTGATTTTGATTTTAATATAATAATTATATAATATAACATAGGTTGTTTATACCAATCGAAATTGTGATCTCGTAAAAGATAAGCGACCTTTTCACACTGGAAGACCAACCTTCTTACTCGTATGAAGAAGATGGGATATAGAAGTCACAAGGCATTTTTGCTACGACTACTACGAGTCAAGTCTAACTCGTTTGGATTTGGCCCGGCTCAATATTTTTATCCATGCGATTTCTCGATGAACTAAAGTTTAAAGAGTGGATAAATAATCGATTTGGCAATCATTGTATTTGTCACGCCCCGATTTTCGAGCACGCGACGGTCCCTGATTTTCATTTTCTCTTTGGTCAAAGTATAGCGACGTCTCATGCAGGTCCCTGGCCTTCAAGTTTCCAACGGAAGCTCGAACTTTCGCTCTATCAACTCCCACAGAACTCGCATCCAAAATTCAATCTTCAATCCTGTACCTGAAAAAATGGTTATCACGACGGGTTGTGATATAAATATCTCAATGAACCAACCCCCTAACCCAAAACTAGATCTGTCAATTGCCCCAAGGTCCCTAATCGCACTTCACGTCTCCTCAATCACCCTAGACATAATCCAACCTTACTTTCTATCCTGTCGTACTTGCTCTCCTATAGTATCTATTTTCCGCGCTCAGTTTATTCACGAGTCTATCAAACCCTAGTCGCTAGTTGGCACTAAGCTCAATCATCTCACCAATCAATATTTGTTGCAATAATTAAGTAAATTACCAACAATTAAATAAATTACACAAACAATTCAATAATTAAATAAATTACGCAATCAATTAATAATTAAATAAATTGCACAATAAATCAATAACTAAATAAATTGTGCAATCAATAATTCAAGGTCGTTCGTGATCGGCCTAAAATCCTAACTAGCCTTCTCGTTTTATCTCCACACCACAGTACAACTCCCACTAATGGTCAACCGACCAGTCTCCAATTGGTCTTCCTTTTACGTCCAATTTATATCTCGGGTCCAATGGCCTTACATTCAATCCATCTCGGGCCCAATTGGCCTCGTACTCGCTCAATCGCATCATGCTTCCTTGGCTTCCGACACCCAGCCGTATCAAATCAATCTCATCCACTCAAATCATAATCCACATAATTTATCCTAATAATTCTATTAAGGCAATAAACATGCCTAATTAAAGTTTAAAAACTCTACTCACCTCAAATTGCATCTTCAAGTAACTAGTGGCGGTCCACGAATTTTTCCTTTTTTCTTTCCTTCCATTTTTTTTTATTTTTATTTCTCATTTTCCTTTTTCTTTCCTTTCTCCTTTTTTTTTTCTTCTCTCTCTTTTTTTCCTTTTTCTTTCTTTTTCTTCTTTTCCTTTATCTTTTCTTTTCTTCCATTTTCTTCTTGGGCTAAATTGAGCTGACTAGGCCTACTAATCCTGGCCCAACACTACTGGAGAGAGGCCCACGCTCAGCGGCTCCGGCGACGGCACCGGCGAGTCTCCGGCGAGCCTCCGACGAACTTCTAGCGGCTGGATTTTGGCTATGGTGAGCTAGCTATGTACTCCAGCGAGGCAACCGAGGCGGTGGGACGGCTGGACGGCTCAAATCAGTGGTTGACGATGGCTATCCGCGGCCAAGGAACGAGCAAAAAGCGACGTACGACAAAGGAAGAAGTAGAGGGTATCGAGCTGAAGGGCGGAGCTTAGGGCGGCAGACATAAGACGCGGCGGCACGGAGCAGAAGTGGGAGAGGACGAAGACCAAGGACGGTGGCCGAAAACCCGACGAAACGGAGCTTGGAGCGGTAGCACGCGTGAGTAGAACGCGGACACGAGCCGAGATTGGAGGCGGAGCTCAGGACAGCGAACGCAACGAGCAGTGGTCGAAGGTGGAGCTGGACGGAGCTCCTGGTGGCGGCGACGTGCGAGCAGGATGCGGGAAGGCCAAGAGCAGCGGAGTTGGGTTGGCGTGCAGAAAAAAAACCAAGCCGAATAACACTGGAGGAAGAAGACGAAGCGGGAGGAAGAAAAAAAAAAGAAAAGAGAAGAGAGAGAGAGTGTGTGTGATAAAAGTCAAAGAAAATTAATGGTGAGGTTGGCGTGTGCAGAGGATAAAGGGCACAGGAAAGAGGAAAGCTGGTCGTGGCAAAGGGGAGAGAAAATGAGAGGAGAGAGAGAAAAAAGTGGGGACGTGACAGTATTTGTATTATTAATTGATTTGGAATATTTGTTGAAAAAATAAACAAAGGAGGCTCCACATCTTAGTAGCGCCATCTTTCATCAATTAATCTGCCAAGCATAAAATACTGCTTTTCCTGTCTATGCAAAAAAACAAATTATCATCCTCCCTTAATGAAATCAAAGAATGATTCCCAATAGCTGTTGAAAGTGACAAACACATTATGATATCCAATGTGAAATATGGCTAGACCCATGAGGGCCAAGGCACCTTGGCCCCCAACATATCATATTTAACAAGTAAAGTTATATTCTAATACTTTTAATAAATACAATCGAAATTTAAAACGTATCAATTTGGTATAATCAATTTCTTTCATTAATTCCTTTAAACTTAGCTAATGGCTAATTCTAACTTGGGTTTTTAATTATTTATTATTTTCCCCCACTTACGTGATATTTAATATAGCTAAAATTACGTTGCTTAACCCAACTGTTATTAAAATTGGATTTAGAAATAAGCTAAGTTTAAAATAAAAAAGGAAAAATGGCGAGGGACACAGATTTTTTATAAGTTGTGGCCTGGATTAGATTGCCATGCTTAAACAAGTTGCGATAATTTTGATATAATAAATCAAATGCTTTTAAAGGTTTTTGTAACCCTTTTTGGGTTCAAACAATTTTATCCCGCTTCGAATTATGGATCTCGAAGCACTGTGAACTTCCTTCTCTAGCGTCATGGAACATGACCTGTGAGACATTAGATATATTTTGAATCACCGTTTATATATTTGAGGGATACTTTAAGCAAATTTCAGACCATTTTCATATAAAGCAATGCGAAATCTATACAATGATGTTCCTATAAAAGTTTTAATAAATGACATGGCAATTTATATGGCATTTCCAGGAAAAATTATCCAAAATGTCTTAAAACTATTGCATTTTTATTGATTCGGTTATAGACTTTTCAATTTTATCAATGGAGTCATCAACCTTTTTTAATTTGGCAATGGAGTCCATTTGATTGATTTTAGATGAAAATCGCTAACGTGGATACTAGCTGTCTTACTTAACATAACCAACGCTAACGTGAATAATTTTTAACGAATATTTTAATTTTTAATAATTTTTATAGTTCTTGTTTTTCTTTCCTTTTTTTCCCAAGGCTAGCTAGAGTTATTGGCTAACCCTCTCCAATCATGAGCAAGGGTCAATAAACCCTCACTAGTCATCAAGCAAGGGCATTGCCACCCTCATGAGGTCTAGGGGAGGGGCCCAATCCTTACTCGTGGCTAGCGAGGACTACTAGTGGCTGGTGATGGTTGGGCGGCCCTTGTCGGCCTTGGAAGAAAAACAAAATGTAAAGAAAGAAAAAAGAAGAAGAAAAATATATACAAATTGTCAATATTAGTATTGGCCGCTCTATGTTATGTCATCGATTTCTAGTTATATTTAGTCGGATTAACTCAATTGGCAAATTGTCAAAAGATTTAGAATTAAATTGACAAAATTGAATGAGTTCTAAGAATGCAATAGACTTAGGATTTTATGAACAAATAATCCTGGCATTTCCATGTCATGAAGTATCTATGGAGTTGCTAGGGCAACAATAATGCATACTGGGAAAAACAGGGAAACGCCATTTAAATTGCTAGGGCAAGATCAAGAAAAGGAAAATGATTTTCATATCATTATGTTCGTCAAATTCTAGTGAGTAGCAAGCAATTCTATTCTATTGTCAAGAACATTGCAATGGCCTCCATGGCATCGTATCGAAATCCCTATTGAAATTCTTGCATCCTCTTTATTATGAAAGCTCTTCAACACATATTGAGCTCAATTAAGATATTACGCATTTACCAAAACTTGCGAGTAGAGACTAAGTCAAACATGTGACCAGAATCTTTTTCTCATATTGAAAGAAGTACAGTTTATAAATTACAAATTTTGGGAAAGAAAAAGTTCAAACAAAAGAAGTTTTGGCTCCAAATGTAAGAATTTTAGAGGTGCCCGTAAAAAAGATCAAATAAGAAGAGGTGTCAAATATATTTCAAGACGGCTTCTTTTTAATCTTGGAAGTTTCATTTGTTAGTTATTAGATAGTTATTAGATTATAACTTGCATTGGTTGCATTTGGCATTGTTATTTTTATGTAATATCTTAATTGTATCTTGCGAATGCAAGCAATAGTCAAATAAATCATCTTACAATATCTTACTTTCATTTAATTAAAAATTCGATTCCCTCGATGTTATATATTGCCGTGATATCATAAGTTTACTACTGTGTAATAATTTTTCTTATTATTCATTATGAATCATGTAAAAAATCGCAAATTCTATGCAATATTGAAGTCCAATTCTTTAATATCATATAGTCGAAATAGCAAAATATAAGTTAGTTAACGAGATGAATACTTATCAAAGTATTTTAGTAACATGAATCTGATATGGTACATGTTAGGTACATGTTAGATTGATATATGAGTCAATAAATTTTTGGTGTATATAAATATGTCAATTTGGATAGCATCATGTTCGATCTGAACCAAACTTGACCCAATTTATCCATCTAGCAACACTACTGACGAGAAAGCAATGCCACTGCAAGTCAATGGCATTGCTATCATGATGAAAGGAATGTAAATGATACAATTTTTTGGACCAAACATATACCGATATTTTGCTACGTTTACCGTCAAACAAATAAGATGAAAATAATGTTAAATTTCCAAAAATTAAGATTAAAGGAAACAAATTATGAAAATTTATGAAATGAAACATTACTCTAAAATATATATTTATAAAATATATTTAATATTAATTTTAAATATTTATATATATTTATAAAATATATTGACATTTTCATAATGCTAAAGGAAACAAATTGTGAAAATTTATAAAAGGAAACATTACTCTAAAATATATACTTATAAATATATTTAATATTAATATTAA
This sequence comes from Melaleuca alternifolia, assembly GCA_019926035.1. Lineage (NCBI taxonomy): Eukaryota > Viridiplantae > Streptophyta > Magnoliopsida > Myrtales > Myrtaceae > Melaleuca > Melaleuca alternifolia. Next base: position 141,728 of record JAGKPW010000100.1, on the reverse strand, counting down.
ATATTAATATATATTTATAAAATATATTAATATTTTCATAATGCTAAAGGAAACAAATTATGAAAATTTATGATAGGAAACATTACTCAAAAATATATTTATAAAATACATTTAATATTAATTCTAAAAATTAATATATATTTATAAAATACTCATAATGCAAGTTTCATAAATTATATATTTATAATTTATATAATTTTTTAAATATATTTATTTATAAACTTGCATCCTAAACCAAATGGTCCAGCATTTGGCCAAAGTCTTTTACACACTCAAAGTAGCTTTCAAATGCTGAACTAAACGGGGCCAAAGTCACCCAAAAGGTACGTGTCAACATGCCACCAATGGATGTAAGCGACGACAAGCCATAATATCAGACGACAGATAGGATGATGATCACTCCAAAATAAGGGAGGGTACTCTATCACTATAGCACCTGAGATAGTTAGGAGGAGAACAAGTCCCAAATAAAATATGGTATTGGCAAGCCAAGGGAGTTTGCCTGCTGTTAAGGTGACACCGGATAAGAAAGCGACGGACATTGTCGGGAGTGCAATTATCAGCGGCAGTGCTGCGCGCTGGTTTGCAGCTATTGCCACTTCGACGTCGTGTGGCTGTGCATAGATGAGGTTGATGACGGCGGTCATTGAGCAGAACATCGCGATAGTGTTGCAAATCGCGAAGGCCTGGAACAATCTGTTGTCCAACATAGTAGCCATGCCTCGGCCATCTTTAGAGGCCGTGTCCGAGCCGTTAAATCCTCCGGGGACTGCAAAACTAGCTGCGAAAGTCACAGTGGCCACAAGCGTTGCCACCAGCAGACGGGTATTAATCGAATCCTAGACGTATTCCAGGTTTACCCTCTTTTCACGCACGCAAATATCGAAAACGCTTCATCTCGAGCTTCTGGCCTAAGTATAAGTAAGGATCTGCTAAAAGCTATACCTTTCCCAGTTGTCGGGGATGACAACACGAGCAATGTCAACCGCTAAGATCGGGAGCATATAAGAAGGGAAAAAAATGAACAAATTGTTACCATATCGATAATGGGAAAGAACACTGTGAGTAATCATTTAGAGGGAAACTTTAACTTCTAAAGATGCAGCATTTGCTCTTTCTCTTTAACTATTTAACATTAGAGGACAATTTCTTTTTAGATGTAACAAGAGGCATGAATTAAATGTATATGGTTTGTCATTGTCATAGGTTGACTTTGTCATAATATTATGAGATGATGCCATATATAGAGTGGTCACAATTTGCCATATTGACCCTTGGCTTTTTAAGAAAGAATGCAACACAACCCCTAGCTTCTATACATGACTGTATTTGTAGGCCCAATTAATTTAAGATATAACAAATTATCTATGCATTAGTTGGAGATAGTTAACTTGTTTATGCCCACGGACATATTCATGACCACAATCTTTAACTACCTCCTATTAAGATTAAATTGCATATTTGCGAAACATTAATCCTAGAGGAGTCTCGGCTATTCTAGAAAATTGATCAGTGCTTCAACAATGCTATCGATATGGAGATAATGGTTTGAATACGAGATCTACACTTCACTAAGGGATCAGTCCATTGAAATTTCCAAATAAGTAGATAAATAAAACGGTTAGTACTGTTTTGAAAAATCATAAACTATGTCAAATGTGACAGAAGTACTCCAAACTTATTTTGTGTCATTAAGAACCTCAAAATTGCTCATTATGACATAAATACCCAATTTTTTTTTCTTTCAAAATCTCGAAATTATACTAATGTGATAAATAAACCTTAAATGAAACTGTAGTGGATGGTATATATATGTATTAGTTTGTATTTTTTAACAAAATTTTTTTGTGGTATTTGTATTACAATAACCATATTTAGGGTTTCTAATGGTACGAAAAAAATAAAATTAGGGATGTTTGTGTCATGGTGACATAATTTGGAGTTTTTGAAGTATTTTCCCTAAATAAAAGAGTGACTATTCACGTTACCTACCTTCCGTAACGTAGGCTCCCTTTTGAAGCGATCTAGAGCAATGTCCAAAGCAGTCAAGCACTCGTGGTTGAGAAGGCCTGGTAACATTTTTTCATCCTTCACAAGAGGAATCAAAGCGGCGGGCTGTGAATACATCGCTGCCAAGTGTGAAGGTGTGTTTCCAGCAAAATCTGCTTCGTGTATCAGCGTGCTCAGTGTTGAATCTCTCAGCATATATCTCACTGCTGAAGTTCTCCCATATTTTGCTGCGACGTGAAGAACGGTTTGCCCTTGCCCGTTCAGCAGTGGTGATTTCCGAAGTAGCTTCTTGATTAGTTTAACATGACCCATCTTGCTCGCAATGTGAATGGGAGGATTTCCATTCCTATTCCGTTGGCAAGCCAAAAAGTCGGTGTCCGGTCCTAAGAGTTTGAATACTTTGGCCATATTCAAGTAAGCTGCTTAATGGAATACATTGGCGCCTCTCGAGTCGGTCATTGTGAAGATCTTAATGTTCTTTTTTAGTATCAGGTTGGCTAAATCTGAGATCAAAAGCTCCAGATTAGGGATAAGGATATCTTCGACATAACCTAAACACTACTAGGATTGATAGTCAGCGATGTGGATAACATTGCAATGCTGAAACTAGTAGTGATAGTTTTGATCGAATAGGACAGCGTTGATCTTGCTCAGTTTATGGCTTTTCCCTGTTTGAATTTTCATTGCATTATTTTTACTTGGTCTATATAGTGTTGATGACATGACATATACCATATCAATTAGTAAGGCTTTTTGAGTAAAACTTCAATACATGTAGCATTACACCCTCATTTATGCACAGACAGGCATAACTTGTGAGAATTTTGCATTTCGAAAATTATCCTCGTATTGCACCTTCAACTACCCCTTTACCGCTATCTTTGTAACAGCCGCGTTTTGGACCAGGTTCTCGTTTTCGGTCTTGGGGAATTTTTCGGGAAATTTTATAATTTCCTTTTAATTTTGTGAAAATTGTGAAAGACTCTTGGATTATCAAAATTGGTTGTTAAAATTTTTATCTAGGCCCAAAATGTCAAAATCTTAGTGTTGGGAAAGTTTGGTGAATGGCCTAATAGCCTCAATCTTCTTTGCAACCGGATAAACAATCCATCCAATTTCCCTAGGATAATTTTGTGGTTATAATCGGTCCATCACATGACTGGTTGTGAGCACCTAATGAGTATCCAACTACTTTGATAAGCCCGGTACTGGGATTTGAGGTGAAAACCCATAACGGGTTGGGTTAGGGCAGAAAATTGATTTACGGATTTAGAACGAGTCTACACATTTATTCCTCCAGCAAATAGATTTAGGTACTTACTAAAGCGTGCCTTCATGATGGCACCATGAATGGGCGGCAAGCCTTGGATCCTTGATGGTTCGAGCGGGAGCGAAAATAAAACCTCATGTATCTCAGGTTCTTTGGAAGCGACGGCCAAGTGCAGGGGAGATGCCTAATACGCGTTCTTCCAGTACACGGGCTCCAAATCTTCCTTCAACAGATCGCGCACCATATCGGCGTGACCACTAAGCACGGCCACGTGCAAAGCGGTGTGTCCATGTTTGTTCTTCATCCTGAGGATCTGGTTCTTGTCCTCGACGTGGGGGAGGTCTCTTGCCCGGCGAATCAACATCGCAGCAGCTGTAGAACTCTTAGCCTTAACCGCCACGTGGAGAGGGGTATCTCCGCTGTCATTTTGGGCGGTTATGAGGTGGTCAGGGACATAATCAAGCAGGAGCCTCAGGACGTCGTCCTTGCCGGCGAATGCGGCAACGTGGAGCAGTGAATTGCCCATTGGGTCTCGGCAATTAACAATGGCAGACCGATCGGTTTCCTCGGCAAGGCTTTCGATCGCAGCGACGAACTCTTCAACATCACCTTGGGTGATGGTCATTTCAAGTCTTCGAGCAGCTGCAAACACGCCTGCCGGATCTTGTTGCTCCGCGTTTCGCCCAGCCGCCAATGCATCTCGGATTCTCTCCCTTCGTTCCTCCAGATTTCTTCTTTATTCAAAGAACCCATTTCATCCTCTAACATTTCCTTCGAAGCTCCTCCTTCATCCTTCTTGACCTCCTCCTTGATCGAGTTGTTCGTGCCAACCTTCTCCTCTTCTATAGAAATCTCCAAGTCCATTTAGCCTAGGATATGCAAACAATGTTGTTATTGCAAGGGAACAGGATTTGTGTAAGGGGACGTTATATCATTGGAATATTAAAGAACAGATTCATCTAGTTATTTGAAATTTCATAATAATTGCATATGCGATCAGACCAAACAATTTCGAGTTTCAAATTATTGCGTAAGATTGCAGAAGTGTGAATAAATACAGATGACTTGCTGTGACAATATAAAAGCAAGAAATTAATAAAACGCTACGGATATACGTGGTGATTTGGCCAAATATACCTAATCTCAAATAGGCCAAATCTAAACTCGATGTATGAAAATGAGTACTACTAGGGCATTTACATATTAAGACATCTCAAATTTTCCAAATAATTCACAACGACCCTACAAAATTTTGCTGATTGATAGCTGTTAAATCCTTTAAATTAATATACACATACATGTACATTTTTATCTATATATATAAGACTATATAAATATATATAAACGCACAACTATAATTAATTTTTATGCATTCTTTGATCAAAGGATCGGACGTATCATCTTTTGATGATCCAACTGACCCTGCGTTCCCATCAAGCAATCCAATAATTGCGCATTTACTATTGATCCCGACAAATTAAGACTCCAAAACTGTCCGTATTTAATCCTCTTTCCCCTTTTATTCATGGCCGGTGACCTCGTTCTCACATAAACGAAACATTTTCCGGCTTCTTCCATGAAAACTTAAGCGACTAAACAAATAAAATATACAAAAAGATGGCAAACATAATCTAAGCTTTCGACGTAACACTTTAACGTCCAAAACTTTTACACTGAGGTTAACACATGGAACCAACATTGTTTATAAACTATTCTTAGTCGGACCATTCATATAAGTCGAAGGCTTAGACTTGAGCATATCGTGAAGACCAATAGACTGTTCCACATACCTTTAGATAGGTTAACCCCAACTTATCCGGCCAGATAGATATTCTCATAATTTAGGAACAGTTGTCCTTATCGTGTCCCTCTTTTGTACGTTTCCAATTTGACAAGCCATTCTCGTTTTTTTGTGATGGTATCAATCTAGGACAAGTTGCATACTCACTTACAGGGACTACACTTCATCGGCATCAATTCATTTTTTGGTCCTTATTATGGGCATGTGATTGTGTACCGATCAAGCTCGGGCTTCATGGAACAAGCCCCAAAAAGTAATCTCAGCATTGATATACTCAATGGCCATTTGGAGGTGTGTGTTGACTTATAAATCAGTTTGAGATGGTTTCTTATAATCGATGTTAGACTTGAGATGTCACAAATTCTCCCTATTCGATATATAGTTTAGTTCATTCCTGCACCCTCCATTGTTTAAAAGTCTGCAAATCAATCGCACCATGTCATAGCCCTCTTGGTCTAGTGATCATTCTCTGCCCTTATTAAATCAAATATGGGCCTACTATGTCCACGGACCATCTACCTACTGGAGTGGGACGCTTTAGCTACATTGATAATGATCAAATCCGGTCCACATAGACTAAGCTCTCAAAAGGAATACACAGAGTAACCAAGCAAGATGATGACCATTTAAAGGTAGGGGCGACTTGAAATGTCACAGACCAGACATACCTAAATTCACGCTACGTAGGTGAGTCACGTCGCCGAAGTGTCATGACCTCAAATACACTTGAACTAAGGTGGGATTGTGTGAACAGATTAACAGGGTAGAAAAAGCTGGCGGGCAGTGCTGTTGGATTGAGCTTGAAGAAAGTAGTGGATGACAATTGCGCCATGTCAATTGAGCAAGAAAATTATTGTTTATATAATTCACCAGCCAGAAATGTCATATAAGAACATTATTGAGGTTTAAATCATTTGCAATAATTGCAACTTAGATTCAAATAAATGTGAGAAATTAGAATCGAAAACTAGTTCTAGTAACAGCTATTGCAGTTATTGAAACCGAATCATGACGTAATTATGTAATCTAAGTAGATAGTCCAAAAGTCATCCAAAAATATTGTCAACTTTGGCATTGCAAATGCATGTTAGAGAGAGACCCTAGTAACATTATGCAAAAGTTAATGAAAAGAAATTTACAATAATTTTATCTCTATCTGAACACGTAACAAAGTTGTGGCCAAAAAGTCCTAAAGGAGAAAAGAAAAGAAAAAACATTCAAAATATATTAAAAATTATTTAAAATCAGTGCCGTTTAAGATGGCTGGTGTATACATTAATGATTTATGGCCAAAATTGATCAAATGAACTCAATTGATAAAATTTAAAAAATGTTGATAACTCAATTAGCAAAATTAGAATATTTATAATTGAATTGGTTAAAGTACAATATATTTAAAAAAAATTGGATAATTTTCCCCAAATAAGTTAGATCATTTTCTTCTTCTGTAACCCAGGCATATTAATTTTAAAACGGTCCAATCGAGTCAGTTTAGCACAATTTAGAACTTGTGTGGTATAGGTATGCATAATTTCAAGTTCAGTGGAGGCATGCCACTAAATATATCCTGGCGCCACCTTCCGGTTTTTCTTTTTAATCAGTAGAAGCAATGAAATCTGGTGTAGCCTTTCATTGCTATAAAATTGAATGGAACTCTCCAAAATATATTTGGTCGGTTACCCAAGTATAGACATCACTGAGATTTAATTTTAATTAGATTTGCATGTTGGTAATGTCCATAATCAGAAGTATGATTGAAGATAGTTGATAAAAGGAAATATTGCCCTTAAAAAAATTCGGTCGTGAAGCTTTGCACCTTGCAGTAGCCCACAAAATGCACCTAAATGAGTATTCATATTTCCAATAGCACACAGGGCTTTGACAATGAGGTCTATTTGGTCTTTTCTTATATAACGAGGCATGAACCTGAAAATATCGGCATATTATCCTAAAAGAGCTGAGCAACTGTGCCGATTCAATCCAGGAATCAAACTGAATACTGGTTTGCATGGGGACTAGTTTGGTGCAAAATTAGAAAGTTATTTACTAGAAGGACTAGTAAGGCAAAATTAGTAATTACTAAATGCAGATCGAATCCAAAGACGTAGAAATTCACAAAAAGAAAGTTTATCAAGCTAATTGTAGTTGCAAAAGGAACATGCAATTTGAATATTTGAATGGGCTTCCGTAATTCAACAAGCAACAACTTTGTAATATTCGAGGATCCCAAAAGAGATCAATCCTAGAAGAGAAGAAAACTATTGCCAAATTAAACCCATATCTAACAGCGCACGAAGAACATTAACATATTAGAAACAATGAGTCTAGAGAGCCATGAACAAAACCTGAAGAGCAAAGAAGGCAGAACTTGAGAAGAACGAGATGGTGTTGAGAGTGGACGACAATGCTGATGCTGATTCCTAGGAGAGGAGAATTCTTATAGCTAAGGACTTGAGTAAGTAGACCAATTTCGCCGACATTGATGTAAATGAGGTAGACAAAATTAGGTTGTTCTTTATTATCATATTGTATGATGAAAGTTGCTTGAGCTGGTTAGTGTGAAAGTATTTAAATATTAATACACACCTTTACCTAAAGGCTTATGCTTTTAAGACAGTTGGCAGTGGTCCTACAAGAACTTTACATGGTATTAGAGCAGGGGGTCTTGAATTCAAATCTTCCCAGACCCCTATTCTACCTCTAAAAAATATATATTTCTACGCTTAGTACTGACAAAAATACCAGTCTAAGCGTGAGGGGAAGTGTGAAAGTACTTAAATATTAATTCACGCCTTCACCTAACGGCTTAAGTTTTAGGACAGTTGGCAATGATCCTACAAAAACTTCACAGTTAGCAGATGATGAATCTTTATTATTTGTTGGCCTTCATATCGTGACTTAGAGAGTTCGCTTTCAGTCGGATATGATCGTAATTAGTTCTCTTTTGGTCTGGGTGTTTTATCGGACGACAAATTCTGAGATTGCCGTGCTAACAGATGCTCTGGGAAATTTCAGTTGTGAACCAATTCATTCATCAGCCACGACCTCAGCGAAGTAATGAACTTTACAGAGAGCCTCATTTGACCGGTTCCAACCGGAAGTGTTCCTGATGATTCCTTCAGAGCCTGACATGTTGAAACTTTTTTGAGCAAATTTTGGGGTCTCAAGTACCGACCATAACCACAGATTTGTCCTTTAAGTGGATCTTAATGTAGGAAAAGTGAATGACCAAAAGGCATGGTCTCTGAGTTAACAAAGTAGATTGGCTTGTTCTGTAAGATCCAAATCATATTCATGCACGTGAAATAGCGTCATAATGCTAGACCTTAATTCAGCGATGACACGATATATATGCAATATTCAGCAATAGGGTGAAAGAGGTTGGGTTTATTTGGAGGTTGAATCTGATAGCAAGGACAACATGTGCATGTTCCTAGAATATTACATTATTGTCATACCCAACAAGTTACTTGATCCATTCATCTAATCCGTAATTATAACATTTATAACTGTCTAGAGTTCTTACAACATTGCATTAGCCTCCAAGGCTGCCCACCAAAATCCCCATCGAAATTCTTCCACCTTCTTTAGACAGCACGTCATCTTCTCCGTAAAGGCCTACAAAACCTATTAAGCTCAACGAAGAAATTATGTATTTACCAAAACTATTGAATTAAATAAAACATGTGAGCAGAATCTTTTTCTAAGATTGAAAAAAAAACACGTTTTGTAAATCACAAATTACTGAAAGCAAAAAGCTCAACCAGAAGAAGTTTTGATCCCGAGTGTAATAATCCAGAGGTGCTAGTACCGAAGACTAGATAAATGGGATAGGTGTTTCAATGTGGATGGCTATTGACTTCAGAGACTGGCATGAATGCTCCAGGGATGACCTCATCCTTAGGGAATGTGCTACTAAAAAAAAAGTTAATAGAAATAGGAAAGCCTTGATATTTCTTAATTTATGGTTTTTTTTTTCCGTTTTCAATATTACATTGCGTTATTTTAACTTCATGTACCCATAGTTAATCACATGACATATGCCATATCCTTTATTCAGATTTTCTTAATAAAACGTTAATACAATTAACATTGCTCTTTCATTAATTCTCGTAAACACACAACTTGCGAGACTATTTGTGTAATGGGAAAGTGACATTTCTCTCAGTTTTGTATTTCTAAAATTATCCTTGCATAACACCCTTGTAATGGGGAAGTGAGAGACATTTAGGGTCAAATGCTAAATTTCCTTTGAAGTTTGGGAGGCATTTGAGGTTTTATGATTGTGAAATCTGATATCCAAACATAACTTGTATTAATTACTAAGTGCTCTTATTTCCTTCATATTTCTTTGGTTATTTAATGGAACTAGTCTACTGAAAATTCTAACATTTTTTATAAAAGCGTAATTAAATCCTATAACTTTCAGTCAGGGAAATTAAGTCCTAAGACTTATCAAATTGGTGAAATCAAGTATTCCATTAACTCGGTCGATTTGCTTGATGGAATATACTGATGTGGTATTTTTAAATTAATTCATCTCTTCCATGTGGCATCTTATTTTTATAGTTTTCTTCCCCGAATCTTACTTAAATTAGATAAATAAAATAAACTAAAATAAAGATCTTCGAATTTTGTTAGAAAAGAATCCCAATTTGACCCTTAAGGGCGAAGATAGAATAACACGTACACTAGCAGAATCAGCGCCGCTGTCAAGCGAAGAATCAAACCGAGAGCTTTCAGATATCTGCCAAAACCCGCGATAGCCATTGTGTTGACCGGTAAAAGAGAAGCATCAAGGTTGTCGGAAAACGAACCGATTCGGAGCAACGCAAAAGGCGACGAACATCAAATTTGATTGAAACAAACATGAACTGAACTGAAGCAAAAATTAGTGCCGTCATTCTCCCGTCGACTACTTCTCCTTTCTATGATTAGCACAGCCATGGTTAAAGTCTAATTTTTACGATTGTCGAACTTAAATATGTGCACTTTGTAGTTTTTTTAATCGAAGATAAGCAATACATAAATTTTAGTAAAATGATTGTTTTTGTAAAATTAAGCTGATCTATCACGTTCCGATGTGGGATAATTTGTTTACTAAAAGAACTATATGGCCGGTTACGAGTACCCAATGTGTTTCCAACTACTTTACTGAAGCTTGGGGTTGTAGGGAGGCCTCTTGCCCGGTGGATCAACATGGCGGCAGATTTGCATCCCCGGTGGCAAGGCGGAAGGTGGGGCTATCTCCCCAGTCATTTTGGGCGGCTACGACGTGATCAAGTGCATAATCAACCAGGAGCCTTCAGATATCGTCCTTGCAGGCCTCTGGATTGAGCTTGAAGACGGTAGTGGATGACGAAAACGCGATGACGATGGGGTTGCGTGATGTGCATCTTCTTGTTCTAAAAGGGGGTGAGCAAAGACCTCCTAACACTCACTCGCTAGTCTCTACCTCCTGAGAAAATAGAAATTAAAGCCCCCATGGCATGTCATGGAAGTCAATAATTCCTAATCAAGGACCAAAAGCACGAGTCCTCGTATGGGTGGAGCGACTTTTGCTTCTGCCTGGGCCATCTCGCATGCTTGGGAAGCCTAGGTTTCCATCTTTGAAGGGAAAGAATCATCTCCGCAACAAAGCTATGTTGGCTATACACAACGAGAAGACATTTCGCTTTAGATAACGTTGGATAAATTTATGCCGATCGTTCATGTGAAACACGTTGCTCCAGAGCTAAACCAAAAAGGAAAAAAGAAGGAAAAAAAAAAGAAAAGAAAAGAGAGAGACAGCAATAAACAGATATGTCCAGAAAATAATTGAAGTGAATGCGGAATGCTAACGTCGTAACCTTTTTAAACAAATAGACTTTAAATGCTCTGTCCCAATGGTCCCAAGTCGTTACTCCTTTTGGTAGCCCAACACCGAAAAATAGGTATCGCCCTTCCAAATTAGGGGGAAAATAAATGAAGGAAAACAATGCCTTAACCGTGTTCTTAATAAGGCTATATTTGTTTTGCAAAAAAATACGAAGTATTATGAAAAATATTTTCTAAAAAATTATTTCTTAAGAAAATGATAATATGTTTTGAATGTTCAGCTAGAGGACATTTACGCCGTTTGGTCCGACAAATATACATTTTAATTAAAACTAATGTAAAAAATTCAAATTTTCAATTTAATTTAATTTTAAAAAATTCAGTTTGATTTATTTCTAAAGATTATTTTTTATTCTTTTCTTTTCTTTTTTCTCTTACTCTTTTTTTAAAATTTTTCCTTCTTGTTCAGCCAATCGCTGGCGATCGAACACAGGGGAGCTTGAGATCTTGCTTGACTCTCGCCAAATTAGTGCGGCTCAAGCATCGCCTAGGCAATCTCAAGTCTCACTGGACCAATGAGGCCTTGGTCTCACCCGATTGGTGAGCTCGAGCCTCGTTGCTCTTTGGCAAGCTTGTTCCTCGCCTATGGTTGGTCGTTGATCTTCTTCATGGTTGACTAGCAGTCATTAAAGAAGGAAAAAAGAAAAGGTAACAAAAAATGCAAAAAGAAGAAAAAATGAAATAAAATAAAAAGTTATAATTTTAAAAAAGAAAATAAAAGAAAAATAAGATAAAAAATAATAAAAATAAGTGCTCAAAGGAAAATTGCTTGATTAAGGTGAAAGCAAGAGAATGAAAAATGTATTCTGCTTTTTCACAATGTACAAAACATTTTCCCCAAGCGCAAAATATTTTTCCCATTTTAAAAGATATTTTTTTCATCGATGAAAAATATTTTTCTTGAATAATTTATTTTTCATAAATGATTATAAAAAAATCCGAAATCATTTTTTCTGAAAATTATTCCCTGTGAAACTAGCCGGGCCTAGGTTCGCAAACCTTTTACAGTGTTAAATGTGGGTTTACTTGGTTCAACGTCTATATATGATTTACATGCGATTATTGTCTAATGGATAGAGCTGGGCGCGATTGAATGCCGCATCGTCATCGGATTTTGATAAATCACCCCTCAAATTTATGATAGAAGAAAACCATGATGCTTTTTATTTTTTTTATGTTTTTACAGTGGTGGAGCTAGGAGATTTCCCCTGTGAAAATTACCTTTTAACACGGATAACTTTCATTCATGACCCTAAAGTTTGATACTTACTGCAGCTATGCTATCCATCTCATAAAATTTATATTTTGTACATCCAATGCATGGTTATGTGGTTTTAGTCCAAACTCCTCTTTGTGTGAAATATCCACAACATTTTAGATGTAATCGAGTTAATTTACAACGTAGTTGAAAATGTCATGCAATAATACTATTGGAGTTTAAGTCACTTGCACGATGGTAACTTTGGTTCAAATAATAATCCTTAATCATGTCACATGACATTTGTGCATGTCAATCTTAATAAATTTGCATGTCATTTAGGAATTGGATGTTAGATTAGATTCATTAGAATTTTATATCGCTTAGCTGCTTGCTGGAAATTGCATCATATATAATAATTGCGTGTTTGCTCATGTCGGACATCGTTACAATTGGGTCATTTAAATAAATGCCTCTCATTCTAAGTTAGTTTAAATATTATGCATGTTACTGCTAGCATAGTTCATTTTGCGTAATTGCATAGTTCATGCGTCGCATTTCATTTTATAAAGTGAAAACCCAAAAAGAATCACTATTTATTAATGCGTGTTAGTAGAGACCATATTATGATTGCTGGTTAATTTTTCTATTAACTTTGCAACTTATGTTGCCTTCGAGGTAAGTCCACACTTCCTTACCTCCACAATTTATTTAACGCTTTAATTATTGAGTGTTAAATAATACTTGCTCACCCACATGAACACCTCATATGTTGAGTGATTAAAACTAATTAAAATAGACCCAAACTACTTGTCATTGTATTTTCATAAAATAAGAAATACCGAAAGGGTATTAGATTAATCTAGCATAATCAAGTCCACGATCCCAAACTCTCTAGTTTGTAAAAATAGATAATTCATCACAATACTTTCACTACAAAAAAAGTGATATTTCGCCACGGATTTAGCAACGGAAAAGTTGACAAAATTCATCGCTAAACCCTTTTGCGACCTTTTGCGACGAATTTTGTCACAAAAAATATTTCCGTCGTTAAATTGGCTTTGTAAAATTTAGCGACGAAAAATTTGATTTTCTGTTGCTAAATAGCGATGGACAACTTTCGTCGCTAAAGTCGTTGCTAATTAGTGACGAGCATATTCCATCGCTAAAGTTGTCGCTAAAACTTCGTAGCAAAGATTGTTGCCAATTTGTGATGAAACATAACTTCGTCGCAAAATTCGTAGCTAAAGTTTCATTGCTAACTTTGTCGCCAAAATTCGTAGCCGATTTGTGATGGAATTGTTTCGTTGCTAAATTTGTAGCCAATTTTGTGACAGAATCATTTTGTCACTAAATTCGTTGCCGATTTACAACGAAAATTTTCTATCTCTAAATCTGTTGCATATTAGCGACGACAATTTTTCGTCGCTAAATTAGTAGCCAAGTTGAAAGGGAAGAGTTGCGACAAAAATTTTTCGTCGCTAAATTCATAGCCAATGTTCAATGAAAATTGTTCTTCGCTAAATTCATAGCCCATCGCCATTTTGATCGCTAATTCGTCGCAATATTGGTCGATAAAGTTCCATCACAATTTTTTTTACATAAATTTTGCGTTTGCATCGAAATTTGTGGCTAATTTGCCACTAAAAAAATTTGATTTTTATTAAAAACATTGATTATTGGTAGACGATTATTGGTTGTTCTACCTAAAAAAATACATTCGCTGAACTTAATAAACAACATAATAATTAAAAAAATGTCAGAGAACATTGAATTTTCACTGATAGATACCAAATATCAAGATAAAATATCTCAATTGTACAAAGTCACATTTCAAAGAAATTGAGAGGCATTCCAAGATGTAAACATCATAAAAGATTAATTTCATTGGACTTAGGCGTACTCATACACTGTAAGACACAAGAAACTTCATCCAACATCTGATTACTCAATAACACTGTCAAACACTAATACACTTTCAGCATTGAGAGGACAAAGGCAAGGGCACGGGTCAGCAGACATAAAACCTCTATGACAACAACATGATTCCTATCACTGTCCTAATACTAGATAAATTGCAGATTTACAGCAAAAAAACTTGCTCATGGTAAGTCATTGGCTTCAGCCAGTAAAAACACACATACCTAGGAATTCCCATAAATAATGAGTTCTCTTTTTGCAACAACTCCATGCCTTCAGCCCATCATGAACTCATGAAACACGAGGGACTTGCCATTTGACCAGCAACAATGAAAAAAAGCCTCCTTTCTTCAACAAGTACCACTTTCTTCTTCAGATGCATCTAGATTGCAGAATCTCCAAAGAAGGTGCTAACACTCGTGAACAAGAAGAAAGATCTAGGACAAATTATGACAAGTCAATTCACCATGACATGATATGAAATGAGATTGCCACTGTACATATAAGTCAATTGTGACTAACAATAAAGAGATAAATTTCATGTACCAACAAGGAACTAAAGAAGCACCAACTATCCATTTGCAACATCCCACAAATAACCGAGATGATAAAAAGAAAAAAAAACCATTCTTATTGGAAGGTAAAAACTACAGCACCTTCAAAACAACACCAATAGGTTGCAAGTACTCTCTAGTCTGAATCCTGCACAAAATCATTTAGAGCAAATCGTCAAAATCTAATTTCAAGAGAAAAAGGTAAGAATAAGATTATCTCACCAAAATCCAAGTCTTGCACTACCATTGTGAAGGTATAATAGTGGTCTCCAACATAACAGCCTATTGCTTCTAGCTCTTTTCTCTTTTGCTCTTCTAGCTCTCTTCTTCTAGCTCTTCTTCTAGCTCTTTTTTGTTTTGTAAAAAAACAAAACGGATCAAGTAAGTTTGGGCATCTGTTGACGATCAAATAGCCAACCAAAGGCAGATATGAAGATGATACTTAACCCATGCAAAATCATCCCAGACGTCGCCAAGCAAGCATTCATCATTAAAGAAGGAGGAAAACACATGTAAAAACAAATAGGTCATGCATGCTCTGAGGTAAAGAAAAACAGATTTAGAGATTAGGATGAACCTCATTGTCGTGGAGGTTGATGTGTCAAATTCTAATCAACATCATCGACATTAGAATCATTGTGCTCATCGCCTATGGGATTAGTTGGAGGTACAGGAGGAATCTGATTGTTTTGGATGTTGAGGTGTTGCAAGATGAGTTGCATTTGTTGTTTGACCACTCTCATTTCTTCGTCTTTCTTTGCAAGTTATCTTTTCAGTTCGCTGATTTCTCGTTCCATTTGCTATTCATGTGGTGTCCTCCTTGAACCAGCCATACTAGAGGATGACATTCCAGTAGTCTTTGGTGTGTATGCCCTTGACAATGATCCCAACCCAAATATTTTTCCTCTTTTTACCTCACCCGATGCCTTCACCCATAAGGCCATACTATCCACTAATTCTTCAAACGCAACACCCCCATCACCACCATTAGTGACTGACAATATAGATGAAAATAAAAAAACTTCATATATATATATATATATATATATATATATATATATACACACACACACACACACAACTACTATAAAGACTAAAAGCATTATAGTTTCCTTGCAACCAAAGTATGACCTCACAAACCTTAATAGCTTTTGCTCGATCGCTGGTCCAAGTTTTATCTTTTTCTTTTTCTTTTTCTGAAATGTGCGTTCAAATGTCGAGGTATATGTCGGTTCTCTCCCCAATTCTGCTTCTTACGAATATAAACATAAATGAGTAGATAAAAAAAATCAACTTACAACATGTGTATAATACTTACCATTCTTTTTTATGCTCCCCGATACTGATAGAGCCCCCAGCATATGTGGTAGACCTTTCACTAGAATTGGAAGCTCGATTCAGCTTATTTCATTGACTTAGTTGCTGATGCTTGTTTATATCCCAAATTTTCTTAATTTCTATCCAATTTTCATTCGGAATATACGCCGGCTTCTTCCCACTTGTCTTCGCTTTGTTCATCACATTTCGTAGGTGATCACCACACTTCTTTTTAAAAATTTTGAAAACTTCATTTTCTTGCCTATCATCGCACCTAAATCGTCACTGCAATTAATAGAAAAATAGCTAACTTTATGTACATTGAACATAGTTTATGAGAAAATAAAAGGATAAAACTTACCTTGAACTCGTTCCACCACACCTCCTTTGCTACAACTAGAGCACTGCTATACATAGTATATGGCCCCCACCAAAATCCATTGATTATTATATTATGTTGCCTCACAGTAGAAGCATTTGCGAATTTGCAAAAAGGGGCAACCTATGTTTAGTTGACATCCATATATAAAACCCTAAATTTACATATACTTAAAAAAATCTATTACTTACGAATCTCCATATGAGCATATGAAGACTCGGGTATCTTTTAAACATGTATTTCCCTCATTATTTGAGTGTAAAAGGTCAAAGGAAAGGCCAATGTGTCCATGTTGTTCAGTGTCGTTGGAGGTGCCAATGTATGCATGTTGTCCATTAGCATGTAGTGGTGGTTGTGGGTTAGATGAAAGTGTAGGGGAAGAGGAAATGGTAAGGGACGAAGCAGTGGAAGGAGGGGAAGGGGAAGGGGAAGGGGAATCTATTAGTCTTACTCCACCACCTCCATGGCATTTATATTGACAAGTACAAAGGTTAGACAAATATCTTAAAAAATAGTAACATGTAGTAGGGACATAATGACATTTATCATGAATTTTACCATTTTGTTGCAAAGATATTGAGCATCTACACCAAACTTTACAAAGGAAAGAAGTATCTTAGTCTTAGAAAGATGTCAACCACCAACACCGCTCCACTACTTTGACAGAAATCATGTCTAGTAGCTTCAAAATGTATCAACTTCAGCTTCACATGTATCCAGACTAACTACCGAATACATTTCAATAAGCAATTCAAGTAAAGATCAACGCGATACCAATAAAGATCGAACCAAAATAATCACAAACAAGATTAAGGGGTGGTGATCAACTAATGAGAATGGAAGGGATGACAAAGAAGAAAGACTAATCGACTTAATTTATAGGGGGTTAGGCCATGGATTAGGCTAACAGAGTATAACTACCTAATAGTAATAGCTGCTTCGATCAATTGAGACTTCTGGGAAGGTACTGTATAACCCGGTTCATAGTTCTGTGAAATTCACAGATGAATGGAAACTTATTAGGTTAGAACAACACTTCATATTAAGCCTCAGATGTGTCGGTAACGTAGCCATTCAAACTCAACCCCCACGTCAAGGACTTTTTTACATATCCCCACAACCAATTATAACTTTTATCAGACCAAAACATGAGTGAAGCCATTTTTTTTGCTAAATTTAGGAATAAAAAACTTTTCAGCATGATAAACTCATACCTTGGTCTAAAATCAAAATTTCTACGATATGTCGAATTCAACTGGTCCCTCTAATGAATTTCCATCCGCATCGACAGACGCCTAACCAAAGGATCCTGTTTACCCCTGAAGCCATTTTTTCCGAACGAAGCTATGTTTCTATCCAAACTAGGACATAAACAGCCGCAGATTAGCAAAAAGAAGAGATATGCAAATACTACACTTAGTTAATCAACAAACATGAACATCATCGAAAGACCATAGTTTGAATGCCGCAGCCTTTAACACTCGCGAGGGAGAACGAGAGTGACCCATGGTGAGCAAAGGGAGGGGGAGATCAGTGTCCGTTGCTGATGATTAGCAGCTCTTGAGATCTAGGGTTTCGTCGTGCTCGAGCGGAGGGAGGAGCGAGGAGAGAGGGAAAATTTGTGCGCGAGGAGAGAGCTTGAACAGGAGGAGGAGTGAGGAGATCGAGCGGAAGGAAGGGCGAGGAGAGATTTCGAGCGGGAGGGAAGGGCAATGAGAGAGTTGCTTTGAGCAAAGGGAGGAATGCGAGCAGAGGGAGGGGTGAAGAGAGCTCGAACGGACACAGGTAAGACTGAATTAGCGACGGAAAAATTCCCTCGCTAATTAGCGATGGATTAAGAATTCCGTCGCTAATTCTGTTGCTAATTAGCGATGAAATACACTACCGTCGCTAGGAAATACTATCGTCACTATTTAGCGGCGGCTATTAATTCGTCGCTACTTAGCAACGGTAATGCAATTCTGTCAATAATTAGCAATAGGATTAGTGACGGAAAGACACTATCATTGCTAATTAGTAATGCATAAAAATTCGTGGCTATTGCCGTTGCTACTTAGCAACGGTAGTGTCTTTCCGTCGCTACTTAGCGATGGTAATGCATTTCCGTCGCTAAATAGCGACAGATAAAAATTTGTTGCTAATACCGTTGCTAAGTAGACATGAATATTAATTCGTGGCTACTTAGTGACGGAAATGCAATACCGTCGCTTCTTTGTGACATAAATCCAATACCATCGCTACTTATTCACGGAAATGCAATACCATTGCTAAGTAACATTGCTACTTAGTGGCGAAAATATATCCGTCGCTAATTCCGTCATAACTTAGCGACGAAATTTCAGTTTAGTCACGAATTATGTCGCTAACTAGCAACGGATAAAGAATCTGTCACTAATTACAACAGGATTTTCCCAGATTAGCGACAATAATGATTTTCGTCGATAATTAGCAAACACCAACAAATCATAATTATATTAATAATAAAATACTTCTACAACAACAACAACAACAACAACAACAACAACAACAGCAATAATAATAATAATAATAAACACAAATAATGATTATTATTATGACAATGTTGCTAACATATGTTTGATACACAATAATGATAATTACACGTAATGAGTAAATAAACTCAAAAGTCTTTGTCTTCATCTTGGTCTTGGTCTTCGGCTTTAGCATCATCTTCATCTTCTATGTCAAAATCAAAATTTTTGACACTTTCTAAATTTGATTGGCGAATATCAATTGGATTCACATCTATCATTGTTCCATATGGATCTCGTAAAATTTGAATGATATATTCCTTAGTGTAAACCGTGTTATAAACTTCCTTTTGTTAATATGCTGTATCCTTTCAGTGTTTCTCGATTTTTCTTTATGCTTTGATTTTACATACAGTCGGCCAATAAGGTTTGTTACGTTTCAAACTAGAATACGATGCATAATATACTTGAATTGTTTGTTATGCCAACACAAATGGTTTATATTTCATATATCTTTTCTGGTGATTTATTTCAACTAAATTAAATTTTGTTTGTACCTTTATTCCTTTGATGGGGTCGGATCACATGCACTTAAATAATACAACCTGCATAAATGATTTAGGGTACTCTACATTTATGATTTCATCAAACAAGCCATAAAAATCATCTTTTGAACTGCTACTATTGAATGACTGAACACACACACTACTATTCATTGTAGCTTTTCTCATTCCATATTCTTGAATGTGAAAATTATACCCGTTTATGAAATATACTGGCCAACTTCGTACTTTTGATTTGAGACCTAATGACAAATGATATAGTAATCCTTACTCTTCAAAATGATCACGATTACTATGAACCTAAGGTCACATACGCAAAATCAATAATAATAGTATATTTTGACTAATGATTTATAAAATATTAATAATTTGGTTTTGGTTCATATTAATAATATATGTTTTGAATAATGCTGCAAATATTTCATTGCACAAATAGTCGAACTTATTTGACGATAGTCCATATATTGAAGTTTGAAAAAATCCTATTAAAAAATACCGTCGCTAACATTAGCAAATATTTATTGCCAAATTCAATAATTTGCAAAAGTACACGTACTCGAAGTATGACTCCATGGACAATTAAGTAAAATATATCTATGCACTGCCTACCATTCTTCGCTTGTTAAGTAACGACACTTACATACGCCGCTTGGTCGACCAAGATAATTGAAAATGGAGTATGATTTGCAATTTGGATCAATGGGGCCCTCATTGTTTATTCCTGCTCTTCGCCTCTTGCAATGCACGTGTGGCTCAAAATAGTATGATGCAAATGCAGTCATTTTTTTCACAATGTATGCATTACAAATGGATACGTCCATCAAAATTGGATCGGACATGAAACTTTAGTCTCATAAGACAAGCGAACTAAGAGATGCTCCATTGAATCAAACAACGAATGAGGAAATATCATTTCTAAGTTACAAATAATAATTGAACTATCTCTTTCTAATTTTTCAATGTGTGATACTTTTAACATTGTTGAGCAAATATTGTGAAGGAAAGTACTTAACTCTGTAGTAGCGCTCCATACAAAGTGTGGTAGAAATTCCTTGAAAGCTATTGGAATTAGTCGTTCCATAAATATGTGACAATCATGACTCTTCAAACACGTCAACTTACATTTATTCAAATCATCACATCTCTCGAGGTTCAAAGCATAGCCATCAGGAAACCGAATAGATTTCAACCATTAACAAACAACACGTCGCTGCTCCTTATCCAATGTATAAACTGCCTTTGGTTTTGGTCCCCTGTTGCTTGTATCCACATCTAGTATTGGCCGATCACAAATATCTCTCATATCTTTTCTTGCATTCAAGTTGTCTATTATTTTTCCAGTGACATCCATCACCATATTGATGACATTATCGAAAATATTCTCTTCTATGTGCATGACATCAATATTATGATGAATAAGATAGGCCTTCCAATATAGTAGATCCCAAAATATATTGTGTTTAGTCCACTTATGCGTACTTTCATAAGTTGTGTCATTAAGGTTTTCAACAATAGTTGGAAAGTAATGCACTCGCTCCCAATTTTGAACACCTGTCAATATGTTCTTTCAATCCTATTCTTGATGAACTCTTTCTTATTCCTTTTGAATGTATTATTCATCGGCAAAAATTGTCTGTGACAATCAAACTAGCTACCTTCTTACCATGTTTTAATCTAAATGACTTTGATTTCTTCATACATAATGGACATCTTAAGATCCCAGCTGTACTCCATCCAGATAACATCCCATAAGCTGTAAAGTCATTTATCGTCAAATGGAGGGTAGCTTTCATTACAAATGTTTGATCAGTACAAACATTATACGTAAGGACACCTTTATCTCATAGCCGTTGTAACTCTTCAATCAATGGTTGCAAATAAATATCTATCAACTTTTTCGAGTTTTGCGACCCAGACACGATCAATGTCAAAAACATATAAGGTATCTTCATGCACACACCAGGTAGAAGATTGTATAGAGTTAAGATAACTTGTCAATATGAATAATTTTTTCCGTTTTCCCAAATGGCGCAAATCCATCAGCATAGAGACTTAGCCTAATATTTCGAGGCTCCATTGCAAACTTAGGGCATATTCAATAAAAATGTTTCCACACCTCTACATATGAAGGATGACACATTAGATCATCTTTTGTTTGATGATTTGTATGCCATATCATGTGTTCAGTAATGGCTTCAGACACATAAAGTCTTTGCAATCTGGAGAGTAATGACATATAAAATAATTGGTTATATGGTCTACGTTTCTAATTACAACCTTGCCTCGTGTTCATCTTGTCCTAGGTTGGCTGCAGAATTGGCAACATTTTGCATTTTCATCATCTCTCCAATATAACATACAACTGCTACTACAAACGTTAATCCTCATAACTGGCAGACCTAAGTTATCTACTATCTTCTTCATATCATAAAAATAACTTGGTGTGATGTTATTTTCCACATTATTTTAACAAAAGAGTTAAAGTAATTCTCAGACACATTAAGCCCTGTCTTGATATTTAACAGTCTTGCTGTCACTAATAACTTAGTGTGATAGTCACCACCTGTCCATAAATGTTCATCTGCTGCTCTCAACACTTCTAAGAATTGATTCGATGGAAAATAATCATTACACACATTCTCATGAATTGTTGTTCCTTCTATCTCTTTCAAGTGTGATGCATGACTAGAACTCCCTTGTTCAAGTGTAGGAGTACTATTAGTACTTGCATAGTTCGCTTCAGAAATAAAATTCTGACCAGTTGCATCAATCACCATCCTCTGATATGAATTCAATTGGTTATAATATACTCTTTCTTAACTAAATCTTGGTCACATCTTCGATATCCTTCATCAGATATAAATGATTCACCATGACAAGTCCAATTATAGTAGTTCAGAGTAAACCCAAATCTACAAAGATGTTCTCTATCTTTATCAACCACATGAAATTTACAATTACTGCACTTTTTACACGGACATCTTAACTTATTTCCATCCATGAACTCGAATTTGCTATTAGAAAGGTCTAAAAATAGTTCCAACCAAGTACGAAACACTTCAGTCAATTCTCCACATCTAGATAAGTTCTTATTATACATCCAAGACCTATCTCTTTGCATTGTGTCTGTATAAGAAAAAAATTCTCATAAAATATTATATGAAAAATATCTACCGTTTAATATTCTTAGTGAAAATAATAACATTCTCAAAAGACAAATTTATTTTTTTATGAAACAAGTACTTTGAAATTGAAAAAAAATGAATAAATTACCGTCACAAGAAAACTTACCCAAGTATTTGACTGAAATCTTTGTAGTAGAAAGTTGTCAATTTGATGATAATTGTAACATTCACTTCGATTGCAAGACCTTCAAATGGACACGTGCCTAAAGAAATAATTTGATTGTTCCAGATATTAACCTTAGCAAGAGAAATGCAGATAAACCTAAAAATATTTTATGCTATAAACAATATTGTTTGAGAAAGAGGTGGAGATATTGATGAATCTACTACAAAAACATTCGTTTCAACAAATAGTTCTTTTTAATTCACTTTGAGCCAATAATATGAAGAGTCAAAAGTCGATAGCACCGAAGATTACATAACACGATACTCTCCATATTATCAATTAAATTGTGAAGTACCTTTCAATAGCCACACAGAAGATGAACAAATTTAGTTTATCACAAAAGCACATCCTATGATACATGAGGGTTTTTAACCTCATTTTTAGAGCAAGCTTCCTCATTCGGATGCGCAATTTTTCCATCTCTATTGATTTCATATACTAGTAAAAGAGACATGCATAGTAAACAAAAAGAATAACATAGATTAGTTTAAAGTCAAAATATAATATAATCAATTGCTAAAGCCATCATCGTGTGAGTCGAGCTGGTCCTCGCCCAGATCTGGGGGAGGTCGAGCAGCCTCGCCTTGGCCGTCGCTCGACCTCGCCGTTGCCCACATACTTCCAACAACCAAAGCCCTAGGCACACGATCTCCACTATATATGGAAAGATTAAGAGAACAGCGGTATAAATACACATACCTTTGTTAGGGTTTTGGGAAGCCATAGAGGAAGGACGGAAATGAGGTTTTGGGGGGAAAAAAACAAGAGTGAGAGAGAGATTCATTGATTGCTTCATATTACGAAGTTAGCAATGAAACACTAGGTCGTCACAAAATCTGTCGCTAATTAGCGACGGATTTTGCGACAAGTTTTTAATATGTCCCTAATTAGCAACAGATTATGAGATCGTTGCAAAATACGCCGCTAATTAGCAACGGATATATTTTTAATTGCCTAATCCGTTGCTAATTAGCGACAGATTTAGTAGTTCGTGGCAAATTTGCGACGCAGTATTTGTCTGTCTCTAATTTGCGACAATATAAGCTGTCCGTCGCAAATTAGCTACGGATTTTGTCGTCGTTGCAAAATCCGTCGCTAATTAGCAACGGTTCTGATGTTTGTCGCTATTTTGTGACGAGAATGTTTTTCACCGCTAATTAGTGACGGACTTCTTTCGTCGTCGCAAATTCCATTGTAAATAGAAATGAAAATTTTCCCATCGCTATTTAGCGATGGAATTTTTTTGCTGATTTTTTCTGTCGCTAACAATCTGTAGCTAAATTACAGTTTTTTTTTTGTAGTGTTTACATGAGTTTTTAATCGACCCTCTGTAAATATATTAATGGAGATTCCTAATTAAATTTCTTTTGCATATTAAGAACTTAAATTCTAAGTTGCGCATTGATATGGGCTTGAAAGAGCCCGAGTTAGCCTTAGTCTTGATAATACATTAGCCAACCCCTTAAGTGGTGCACCACTCAAGGAGGTCACAACAATTGATTTGGAAGACTTGTTGGGAAAAAAAGTAAAAAAAAAAGGAGGCTCTCCATTTGGGTAGCATCATTTTTCATGCTACATAAGAAGAGAACAATCTGCAGCATCAATCTATCAATCTAGCAAGATTTACATCTCAACGTACTTTTTAATATAAATAATATACTTGTTATTGTACTCGTACCTTAATGAATAGAAACATTGAGTCCCAAAGCCATTGGCAATTACAAACAAATCATTACACAGGATCGACTTAATAGCCGGATCCATGAGGGCAAAGGGTCAATGGCCTCCAACTTTGATAATAATAATAATAAGGGAAAGTTTCAAATAAAGACCCGAAGTGTTACTATTTTCTTAAAGAAGGATTTGAAGTGGACATTGTTTCAGATAAAGGTCTAATATGTTATCTTTGTCTCAAATAAGTAGTTGAAGTGATTATAACCATTTCAAATAAGGGCCTAATCTCGCTGGTTTGCTAGCAACTCTAATATTCCGGTCGGTTAATGGCTTTTTCATCAAAAAGTTATTTTAACTTAAATTTTAGTAAACAAATTAAAGAAAATATAAAAAAAATTAAAGAAAAAAGAAAATGCACTGGGAGAGCTGGAACCCTCTCGCTTATGGCTACCGCCCTACCACGTGAGGTGGCAGTGGCGAGGGCTCCTCTACCCCACCAGCGATGGGGCGATGGGCACAAGCGTGAGGGCCTTGTATTTTCTTTTAATTTTCACTATTATTTTTTTGTGTTTTGAAAGGAAAAAATAAAAAGACAAAAATGCCCTAATTAGTACGTGTAGTGAGGCCCTTCTTTGAGACTCATTAACCACTTCAAACTATTACTTGAAATATAATTTACTTTAAGTCCTTATTTGAAACAGTGATGGCACTTCATGCCTTCATTTGAAAGTGTGTACCTCATATTCTTATTTGAGAAAATGATACCACTTCAGATCTTTATTTGAAATTTTCCCTAATGATGATGATGCTCACCCTTTTAACAATCCCAATGTCGTATCCCAATACAAATATTTGGAAATTTCCAAATACTTTCATCATTTTGGAGTACTGTTCTCAACCTTGCAAGGTTTCATATAAATTAATATCCATCTAAAGTCAATATGTGAGGGATTTTAATTTATAAAACTACACTTAGACAGATGTCAAATAGACTTCACTTTGCAAGTTTTATAGAGATCAATGACAATTCACTCAACTTCTTAAAGCAAATAGAGAGGTTAGAGTTTTGAAATCATAAGATCTGTCCTGTCAATTACATTGTTACCCTTACTAAAAGGGACCAGTGTGATGTCGTTGATCCAACTTGACTTTTTAGGTGACACTTTTCAGCTAATGGGTATTTTAACATTAGTATTTTACTTTAAAAGTAATGTCTATTTGGTTGATTTTTATTATATATCATCAGAAAGTTAAGATAATAGAACATGTCCTCTCATATGCGTTTCAATTTGATGCTGAACTGATAACCCATCCTGAAATTTCAAGTATGTCTGTTGCAATAAGGAAAATATGACCATTTCAAGTCAATTGATATGAGCATTGAATTACTTTTAGTTAAGGCGAGTGCTTATTTTCCGTATTTTATTGGACCATAACAAAGCACAATAATTTGCATATATATATTGATTTACTTACAATGAAAGATGAATTATTGTGAGTAAAATTAGATATAAAGACATCCTCGAAAAAAGAAGAAACTTTTACGAGGACATAAAAAATGAACTAACTTTGTAAAGGAAGTTAATTTTTTATCGACGGTTTGATTAATAAAACCTAATGTATTTATCGGACTTAAATTCTTTTTAGTTAAGCTCTAAATGAACCAATTTAATAAGAAAAAAAAACTAGTTCGATCAAGAAAAATCAATTCTGCCAAAATAAGAGCCTATTGACAAAATAATATTCAAAATTTATAAATTCATGTATATGTGAATAGCATTTTTAGTAGGGGGTTGGCAAACAAAATATGTGCATGATATCTTCTCGATTCACCAAACATAAAATAAGATGGAGATTATTGGTACTAATTGTGTCACTCGACAAGGATATCATATTATTCAAATTTGTCACCCTAAATTTAATTTTCATATAATAAATGAACTTAGAATGATAGAAAAATAATTTAAATTTGCATTTCACTAAATAATTATCTAGAAAAACTTAAGACATGATATAAAAAATACATTTATGGGTTGATCTGGCAATGTGAAAGGTGAAAGTACAATTTGAAGCTTAACAATCAGTAACAAATAGATAAGTCTATAATATCTGATAGTTGTTTGGGAGAAAAGGACATTGAATATTTTTGGAAAAAAGAAAAGGAAGAAAACACTAGTGCTTCCATGGAGGGCGTCAAGCTTCCAAACCGAGAGCCGTGCCGCTGCCTATAGGAAAGGAAATTGGACTGGTCTGGGGTAAATCATCCTTGGCCGGTTCAGACAAACGAGTTCCTAAGGGGCGAGCTCCTTCACTAGAAAACTTTCTTTCAAAGTGGGGAAACGGATGAAATGACCCACTCGTCCATTTAATCATACATCATTTTGCATGCCGCTGGGGACACGTGTATTATTGTGATGTTTCCTTAAATTGCCGAGCAGTTATTTTAAAAACGTAAACTATCAAGCCCAAAAAGTACTTTAATATTTCTCTTGCCAACAGGCTGGACTTGGATCTTTGCTTCAAGTCTAGAATTATGAGGATATACCATGTAGTAGGCATGAAAAGATTTAAATCGAGAATCTTGTGCTCTAATATAATGTGACGTATTGCGGAACTACCTGTTGGAAATATGAGATAAATTGTTTCTCAAAAAACACCATTGAGTTGGAAGTAGGAATTGAAAAATACTAGTCCCACATTGGAAAGCAAGACGAGTTGGAAGTGAAATACACAAGTCCCACATTGAAAAGCAATAATATTTTAGAGTGCTTTATATATGGTTACACTCTTTTGGAATGTTAACTATGATAGCACAAGTACTATGTCTCGAGCGTAAGCGTAAGGAGGCTGCAAATTCGGTTCTCGACGAGCTTGAACTTGGCCGCGAGCATACGACCCGTGTACACTAATGCAACCCCGGAAAGTGGGCTTCACGACGAGCCACCTTTTGTCTTCTGAATTAATGTTTACCAACTCAAATGTGTTACAAGTTTTGGAATGGTCGGTTAATGATAGCAGTTACGGATTTAATATTGTAACCATGGATTTAATCCGTCATTAATTTGTAACAGCTGATTTAATCGGTATTTATTCCCAAAACATTTCGTAATGACGGACTTAATTGCTGGAACATTTGTAATGGTCCCCCTGATTTTTTTATTATTCTCTGCGTAAAGAAAAGAGAGCACTTTTTGAGAGAAAAATAAGCATTCTTTTCACAGCTTTTTCTGCATTGCATTATTTTCGATAGTGTTCGACATTGGCCTTGTTAAAGTTCTCCGAAACTTTTGAAGTATTAATCTTTACTGTTGTCTACCGTTGTATCCTATGAGACAGATGTCAAGTAGCCTTATGTGTACTGGAGGGGATAAATCTATCTTAAGGAAACTATTGTCGAACACAGGTCTCGGTATTTGTTTGTGTCATTGTCGGTTTATTGCAAGTCAATTTCCTTTTCTTTCCTTTTTGTTATTATATTGTTCAATTGCAAATGTACATCATTTGGAGACTGTTATCCAAGGTCTGAGTCTGAAGACTCTAGTATTTGAGTTTGGAAACGGCTAAACTCAAACATGACTAGACTCAGATGTGGCCAGACTCAGGTGCGGCCAGACTCAGGAGATAAAATATGAAGACCACTATACTCAAGTGAGAAAGTCATAAGAGCCAAACTTTATTACTAGACATTGTTCTAATGCTATTTTGAGTTGTTTTGTTGATTTTATCCAACAATCTTAAGACAGATTCGACGATTCAAATAGCTGCTGGACAAGAAGTGGTTGATGTCGCTACTAACAATATCACCAAAGAAGCTGTCCTTGCCACGGTCCAACTAACTGGATGGTCCAATGTCCCTGCTACGGTATTTGTCTGCCATGATGGAAAATCTGAAAAGTTTAACAGATCAAACTTTAAAATGTGGCAGCAAAAGATGTTGTTTTGTGTAACAACTTTGAGTCTTACGATATTCTTGACTGAGGAAGCTCCTAAGCTATCTGATGGAGAAACAGATAAGCAAGCTTTCAATGCCGTTGAAGATTGGAAGCAGTAAGACTTCCTGTGTAGGAATGTCTATTGTGAAAAATAGATGGCGAAGGAACTGTGGAAATCCTTGGACCAAAAATAAAAAAGAGGATGCCAGAGCAAAGAAATTTGTTGTCAGTTGATTCCTTTTTTATAAAGTAGTGGATTCCAATACTATGTCACTCAAGTGAAGGAATGATCTTGAAACCTTTCAAGTGGGTAGTCATTCTCCTTGAACAAGTCTTTAATCTACTTGTATTGCCTTGCATGTGTGTTGGCTGAGCTGCTTAGGTTAAATTTGGTCGACGAAAGTAGAGACCCATTCTGCTTTGCGATTTTCTCTAGAGCGGTACACTAAGAATTTCAGGTTGGTGTCCTTATGAAAATTGTTTCTCTCTTTCATTTCTACAACATAATTAATTTGATAATTTTCTAGATTACCTTACGCAACGGTTTGTTTAAATTCCAGAATAGTGTTCAAACCGTTTCTTGAAAATTGTTTTTGACCCCTATTCAAAGAAGCCTCATTTTGAGCTTGTTTCATTGCGAATTTTGATTGATGATTTCCATAAGAATTATAATTCGCGTTTAGGGCTACAATATGTTAAAATTTAAGATTCATACGATGACATTTGATACCCTTTTGATTTGCATATGTGTTTGAGTTTTCTCTATAATGGACCCTATTTTTCAGTCGAATGGATGCCTATTTTTGACATCCTTACTCAATGATTTTGGGGACAATTCCTTCTTAAAAGTTGTTCAACTTTATCTTAAATACTTTGTGGTGAAAAGTTCAGAATTTTTAGGTGGATAAATCTCTCTCTCTAATTTAACAAAGTGAACGACTTCTCTGTGCAAATTAGTAGTTGTTGCTATTTGCTTGCAGAACACGTGGTTGTTGGCTTGGTGTTTGTGTGTTCGGTGATTGCTGATTGAGAGTGAGTTTGGAATGTTTTTCCTTGCAAAACTAAGAGTATGTTGTAACAGCCGTGTCTCGGCCCTCCTTGGGCCTTAGAATATAATTAATTAGGTACGAATTGTGATTTAAGTATCTTAAGAATTTTCTGGTAATTTTTGGAAATTTCTAAGAAAGTGTGGAAATTTCTAAAAATTAGTTTTGGGTTCCTAAAATTTTATTTTATGGAGATTTGGCCAAAAAATATTTATTTTTATTTTTGGGAAACTTTTTTGAAATTTTGAGAATTTTTCTGGATTTTATTAAACTTATTTTGATTATTTATATTATTTTATTAATATTTCAGTAATATTTATTAGTTTATTTAAAATCTGTGATTTCCAGCGAAATGGGCCAAGTCCACGTGCGACCCGACCCATCCGCCCCGTCTGACCCAGCCAGCTCGAGCCTAGCCCACCCAGCCGCGTGAGAGAGCCCAGCTCTCTTCCCCCTCCCCCTCTCTCTCGCGACATTGCGTCGAGCAGGTTCAAGACACGTGTCGTTGTGCTCTAGCTAGCGTTTTGGCTGGCCAACTACTGAGAAATCAGGGTTAGCAGCCCTAGGACTTAGCCGGAGTGCACATTGGCCAATGGCTGGTCGTCGTTTTCCCGTCGAGCATGTTCCTTCTCGACCACGCCTTCCCCCCCTGTTTTTTGTCCGCACAAGTAGCCCACTTTCGACATCATTTTCTCTTGGCTCTGAGCTTCGTTTGAGCTACCATTAGTGCCATTGGAAATGTTGCAACGTCCTCTTCAAGCAATTGCCAATCGTCACCACCGATTTGGCCCCGAAAAACCCCTCAACGACAAGGTTGAGCTCTATTTTTTGGTAAGTTTTTCCGAGCTCCAACTCTTGATATCTTTCAATCCTTCGATCTAGGACTTGAACCAGTGTTACCAATCGATTCCTAGGCATCCATAGGTTTAACTATTAATTGGATTGATTTGTTCTGGATTGGATGGGCTCTCGATCAAACCCCTTTAGCCCTAAAATCGTGTGACCGAAACCCTAGATTCAATCAATTGGGCGATCTAGCAATACCTATCCTCCGCCATCACTTTCAATCAGTTCATATGAGCCTTGTGAGTGAAGTTTAGGTGGTTGATTTGGTCAAGGATTGAAGAATTAAAGCTCGAAGTGATCCACCTCTTTTCTTGAAAAACCTAGCCTCTGATCCACCGCCTTCGACGGGATGTTTCTCCTTCCTCCTGCCACCTTTGCCGCCGTTGTTGGTGTCAAACAATTCATATGGAAGTTAGCTTCAAATCCCAACCAATCTCGAGCTCTGATTTGGTTTAGGGAGGGAGAATCGAGCTCAAACCCGACTTACCCTCCTCCTTGACCTGATTCGCGATCCGGATCACGCACTTGGATTGGTTCGTGGGCCACGTGTGCAATTAGGCCCAAATTGCTTAGCCCGCAGAGGAAAGAAAGAAGGAAGAGAGAAAAATAAAGAAAAAGAAAAAAGAAAAAAAGAAAAGGAAAAGAAGGAAAAATTCATGGATCACCGCCTTCAGTTGAAGCTGCAAATTTAGATAAGGGAACTTCCTAAATCATAATTAGGCATGTTTACTGTCCTAGTTATTTTATTATAAACTCATGGATTGACTTGATTATGTGTGAATGATGGGGGCTATAACTAGCGAAAATCGGATTGCAAATGCGGCGAGGGAATTTAGAGGTGCAATTAGGGTCTTAAGTCGGCTGTGGACAACTTTAATTGTTTTGGTTGCACAATTTATTTATCGCATTTATTTATTTAATGATAGGTTGTTTAAATATTACGATAAATTCTAGTGGATTGGAGTTGGGCTTAGACGGAATTACGATTATGAACTAATTGACTTTTGGAGGAGATAGGCATGGAAGAGAGGGGAAGAGAAAAAGCTTAACAGAGCCGGTAAGTTAATGATTCGTAAGAGGAGTAAATAAATTGCTCAAACTTAGGTGAATCACTTATTTGAGAGAGAAGTGAGGCCGCTTCAAAGGATAATTTTAGGGCTTGATTCTTTAGAAACTCTTGCAGAATCAGGACAATGTTCAGGAAAAAAAAAAGAACATAACCATGAGAACTGAATAAACGATATGATTCGTGTGTGAAGTGTATGGCTCTTTACATATACAAAAAAAAAACACAAGATAGTTCAAAGACATCATGTCTACTAGACAGCTAGTGAAGTAAATATACTTTCACAAGGGAAGGTTCAACGGGTGAAACCTACATATCCTATGCAGGTTTCGGTTGTTGAACAACATCACAAAGTCAAAATCAAAGCTATTTTCATTCATGTGTGGGTGTGATAAATTGTTGGGTGAATGAGAAATTATTTCTCAAAGAACACCCTTGAGTTGGAAGTAGGAAGTAAAAAACACTAGTCCCACATTAGAAAGCAAGAAGAATTGGAAGTGAGAAGTGAAATACAGTATTCCCACATTAGAAAGCAAGAAGGCTTTAGAGTGCTTTATATATGGTTACACTCATTTGGAGTGTTAACTATAATAGTACAAGTACTACCGGGGGGGGGGGGGGGGTTGCAAATTTGGTTCTTGGCGAGCTTGAATTTGGGCGCGAGCGTTCAACACGCGTACATGAATGCAACCTTAGAAAATGGGCTTCACGACAAGCCTTATTTTGCCTTTTGGATTAACATTTTCTAATTCAAAACTGTTACAAGTATTGTAATGGTAGGTTAATGACAACAGTTACGGATTTCATGTTGTAACCGTGGATTTAATTCATCATTAGTTTGTAACGGCTGATTTACTCAGTATTTATTTCCGAAAGGTTTTGTAACGGTCCCCCTGATTTTTTTATTATAAATTCTATCTCTACATAAAGAAAAGAGCTCACTTTTTGAGAGAAAAACAAGCATTATTTTCACAGCTTTCTCTGCATTATTTTTTATAGTGTTTGACCTTGGCATTGTTCAAGTTTGTCGAAAGCTTCGAAGTACTAATATTCGCTGCTGTCAACCGTTGTATCCTGGGAGACATACGTCAAGTAGCCTCATGTGTACTGGATGATACATGGAATCTGTCCATGTAGCCTCACGTGTACTGGAGGGGATGAATATGTCTTAAGGAAACTATGCCGAGCATAGGCCTAAGTATTTATTTATGTCGTTTCCAGTTGGTTTGTTGCAAGTCAATTTCATTTCCATTCTGTTATTGTATCGTTTAATTGCAAATATACATCGTTTGGAGACTGATATGTAACGTATGAGTCTAATGACAACCATACTTTATGGTCTAACTGTTAGACTCTAGTATCTGAGTTTGGAAATGACCAGACTCAGACGTGGCCAGACTCAGGAGATAAAGTCTGAAGACTACCAGACTCAAGTGATAAAGTCAGAAGACTACTGGACTTTATTACCAGACTCTATTCTAACGCCATTTTGAATTGTTTTGTTGATTTTCTCCAACACTACCTTCAACTATTCTAATAATATGATCTGTTAAAAGAAGATATGGTTGAATTTAAATACTTCAACAATCATCATTAATGCAATGCAACTGCAAAGCAACTATAGAATGAGTCAAGTCCACCGATGCAACTATATATTTGTTTCTGTACATCAATCTTCACCGCCACCACTTAGGGACCGAATAGCAGAGGTCCCGCCAGCCAATCTGTCCTTTTTCGATTCATCCAGAATGGACCTCTCCACTCCAAGAAAATGAGTGCCATCGAGAATTAACCAGGATATCATTGGACGGATAGGACGAGGAGGCCTACAGAAGAAGGGAAAGTACCACGATAATGAAAGAAAGTACTGTGATAATGAAGCACCTGTGATAATGAGGAGGAAAACGTATCCCAAAATTAATATGGTGGTAGCAAGCCAAGGGAGTTTGCCAATGGTCAAGGTCACACCAGTTAATAAGGCAGCCAACATCGCCGGAAGTGCAATTGAGAGCGGCACTATTGCACGCCGGCATGCATCTATTGCTATGTCAACATCGCCCTGAGGCACCAACATGAGGCCAATGACCGAAATCATTGAGCAGAACATTGCGATGGTGTTGCAAATCGTGAAGGTCTGGAACATTCTATTGTCAAGCATCGTAGCCATGCCCAGATAATCTTTGGAGGCCATGTCTGAGTTGTTAAATCCTCTAGGAACTGCGAAGCCGACTGCGAAAGTCACCGTGGTCACAAGCGTTGCCACCATCAAACCGAAATTTATCAGATCTTTCATGAGGTCCACGTTTGGCAACTTTATGTTCACGCCCAACATTGGAAACGCTTTATCTCGAGCTTCCGGCTTGAGTATGATTAGATCTGAGTTTACAGCTGAGACGCTTAGCAGCAGCATGAATGCCAATAACTGCGATCGGAAACACGTGGACAGGAAAGAAAGAACAAATTGTTACCGAATGGACCATGGAAAAAATTATGGAGTACTCATTTAAAGGGCTTTTACTTCTAAAGAGACAGTGTATGCTCATTTTGATGAATCAACACTAGAGTACAAGTTCATTGCAAATGAGAAAGATGCTTGAATGAGATGCATATGGTTCACCTTTGTCATAGGCTGACTTACTGATAATGTAATAAGATGATGCCATGTTCAGAGTGGTCAAATTTGCCATATTGACGCGTGGCTTAAAAAGATTGCAACATTGACAACCCCGGATCTTATTTATGGGATCAATTAATTAACGGGATAATTCAAAAAAAGTGTTAATCTTATGGTACTTGTGCCAATTTAATCCTTAATCTTTCAATTATAAAAATTTAATCCTAAACATTTGAGCTTTTGATAATTGAGTCCATTTGCCCAATTTCAATAGAAGTCGCGGACCTAGACATTGATTGTCTTACATGAATGACCGGCGTTGACGTGAATAAAATATTTTATTTTAATTTTTTGAATTATTGTTTATTTTTAATTTTTTCTTTCCTTCCTTCTTCTTTTTTTCCATCATGGTCAGTGAGGGTCGTTAAAGCTTACCAATCATTGGGTGATGCCAGCATGGCCTAGGAAAAGGCAATCTCTCTTGTGGCTAGCAAGATCATGGTCGTAATCACCCACAACCCTTGCCAGCCATGATGAAAAATGAATAAATAAAAAAATAAAATAAAATATTGTTTACCTCAACGCCACCTACCATGTAAGATGACTGACATTCGCATAAGCAATTTTCAAACAAAATTGATTAGATAGACTCAATTGACAAAACATGAAAATGACTAGAACTGAATTGCTGAATTGGCATGGCCAACATGGATAGGATTAAATTGAATTGGCACAAATGTGATGAGTATAAGACTTTTGTGATAATATTCCCATGAATTGATGAACATAACAATTTATCTTAGCCTTTTTCAGAGACATTCACTTGTTTCTAATCGCAAACATATTCATGGGAAAAGTATCAAGTGCCTCCTATTAAGGCTGAATCAGAGACTCGTACGTTATTAAGCCTAGAGTTTTTTTTTTTTGGTAACCGAGGTGTCCGGGCCAGCTTGCATGCACCTCAACTATTCCTCGGGGGAGACTAGCACAGCAACCTATCGCCATGGCCCCCCACTTAAATCACAGGCGCTTCCCTGGGGAATCGAACCCAAGACCTCAAAGAGGTCCAAGTTCGCCCTAACCAGCTGGGCTACCCATGAGTAGGATTATTAAGCCTAGAGTTGTCTCGGCTATTCTAGAAAATTGGTTAATACGTTGAGAATCCTTTCGACTACGAGACGTAATGATTTGAAGACGAGATTTGCAATTAACTAATATACTAGTATATGAAATTTCCAGTAAGCAGATAAATAATATGGTGACTGTTCATGTTACCTACCTTCCGATACGATGACTCCCTTCTGTAGCGATCTAGAGCAATGTCAATAGCAGTCAAGTGTCCGCGATTGAGAAGGGTGGGGTTACTTCTTTCATACAGCGAAAGAGGAATCAAAGCGCGTTACCAAGTGTGAAGGTGTATTTCTATCATTATCTCTTTCATTTATCAGAATCCCCAGATCCGGATGTCCGAGTATATGTCTCACAGCGGAGGCTCTCCCGTATTTTGCCGCCACATGAAGAACGGCTTGTCCTTGCCTATTTACCGACTGTGATATCGGATGTAGCTTCCGTATTAGTTCAATATTGCCCATCTTGCTTGCAATATGAATCGGAAGATCTCTGTTCTTGTCCCATTCTCGGGCCAAATGCTCAGTTTCTGGTCGCAAGAATTCGAACACTCGAGGCTTATTCAAGAAAGTTGTCACACCCCGAACCCGAGTACATGACAGTCCTCGAAATAGACCTTACCACTTCATGTATTTTCCGATAATCCCAGGTGTTATCGATTAACCAAATAAATTAACTAAGGATATAAAATTAGTACAAAAGAAATGCAGCGGAACATGCTAAATAAAACCCCGACCAAAATCCTGAGGTATTTCATTTATTACAATGATATCAATAAAATGATCAAATAACTAAAAAGGTTCACAAATTATCAACGTTATTTATTCGTTCAACAAAAAAAATGCGGAAAATAAATTTCTCAAAAATGAATAAAATCTCCTAATCAAAATTAAATCAACTATGATCATCTCGCTGCACCTCTAGCTTCACCTGGTCCTCGAGGGGGAGCTGCAATAATAGGACCTGAACCAAATAATTTTAAGATGAGATAAACTCATCGAGTTTGCCCCCTACTTCTTAATTAGGTTGATATTCACTCTAGGGTTCCTACCCGTAAAATTAATTTAATCCTCACTTCTCACAACCCATGATCTATCACTGAACCCTTTTGATAGATTGTTCTCCAAATAATTCGACATAAACATCACAATATCAATTATAATGAGATATTCTAACATCAAATCAATTACAATGAGCAACAAGAATTAAATAAATAAAATCACCTTATGAAACAATCAATATCCAATTGCAATTGATAAATTAATCTCAACCAATCGATCAATCAAAAATATTAAATAAACATCCACAACTAAGCCATATACAAAATGAGATAATTTTTTCAAAGTAACCAAAATCGACTGCCTGGACCTACCAATTAGGGATTCACCCGGGTCCCTAAATCGAATCCCAAGTGTTCGATTCGATCAACTACGAGTGACATCACCTTAATTAGCAACCACTTAGCCAATCACGCAATTTCTGGAATTAATTCCAAAGTATTACAAATTACCTAAAATCATGTAATTAAATCCTAATTAAATAAAATAGAGTAATTACTCATAATTACCCGAATATCAATCCCATCCATCACTGATAATCATTCGGTACCATTACAACCAATAATTCTCACATCTTTCACTAAATTGTCAAATTTACACTTTTGCCCTCAAAATTTCCCAAAATTACATTTTTACCCCTAAAAACCCTAATTAGGCTATAATATGACATAATCAACTTATCATTCTCAAAATATTCCGAATTTCATATTTTTCTACCTATCCACTAATTAATGATTTCCAAAACTAATTTAATTAGCAATCGTCCTCCCACTAATTAAATTTACCAATTTACCCAAAAACCTTAACTTAGGTCTAATTGGACCAAAATTAATAAGTTGTCTCTAATTCCTCAAAACTTACAAATTTCACCTCCTTAACCAATAATCCACATTTCTAAATTTATTAATTTGCTAATTAATCCTTCAAATATCCAATTTCACAACTATACCCTTAAATGACTAATTTTACGAAATCGCCCCCATTTCATTCATTCCTTCCAAATAAGCCCTAAATTTTAAATTAACTATCAAACAAGTCTAATCACATCAAATTACATCTACTAGAACAATTAACAACCCTAATTAGGAGTTAGGGAGCAAACTCACCTAATTCCAAGCTTTAGAGTCCAATTTAATGGCGATGGTGAGTTTTTCGGCGAATGTTCCGGCGACGATCCGATGAGCCAACTCGTGGGCTGATTGAACAATTGGAGAATGGGCCTAGCTCTCGGATTGGGCTGGGTCAAGGCCCACCGTGGTCTGACTCGAACCCACAAAAGCGTTTGGGCTTGAATCAAGCCCATAGAAACTGTTCACAGCCTTTGCTAGTCGAGTCCCAAACAGGATGAGATGCCGAAGAGCTGGGGACTTCTCTCCTGCAAGCTACGACTTGACCGAGGCGGCTGGACACAACGGCTAAGTGAGCTGAGGCGGCGTGGCTTGACGGCGGCGACGGTAAGGCGGTGGAAGAACGTCGTCGGCGTGGCTCTACAGCGACGATGGCGTGATTCACAACGGTGTTGAACTCTCGGGTTCGTCGCAAACCCAAATCAAACGCAGCTGGAAATTTCAAAGCAATCTAAGATGAATAACGTCTACCCACACGAAATTGGAGATGACGAGTTGTTGATTACAAACCATGGAGTTCTCGGGAGGTTTCTTAGGCGACAACGGCGACTGGGTCTGCTCAGATAACCCACGGCGACGGCGGACAAAGGCGCGGGTCCAAAACAGAGGAGTCGTGCGTCGAGCCCTATTCCAAGACTCCGAACAGCAACGAAGACAGCCAAAGGCTGAGGAAAATCTTCATGAGGCACGACAGTAAGTTCGGAAGCTCTCGGGTTCGTGTATTCTCTCTCTCAACTCGTTGACGAAAGCTGGATGAATCGCGTTTAGAGACGGCTAAGGTTTTTCTAGAGTATTTCGTGCGAGAAAGATGCGGAATCGGTTGGGTATAGATGATCGTGAGGCTGCCGCGTGTATAATCGTTTACAAGATCGCGAGTTTCTCGCGTTGGCTGGTGCAATAGTTATCTGTAACTAGGGTTTCCTGCAGGTCGTGCGGCGCAGGAGGAAGAAGATGACTCTGTGCGGGTCGGGTCTGCAAGCTGCTCGCGTGGGCCAGGAGGAAGAAAAGTCAAACTGGATAAAGAAGGAAGGAAAGAATGAAAGGTGTGGACTGCTTGGCTAGCGTGGGCCCACGTGCAAAGGACAAAGGGAAATAAGAGAACATAAAATAATAATAAAAAAAGGAAGAGGAAGGAAACTTATTATTATAAAAGTCAGGCTGTTACAAAAGCTGCCAAATGAAATACATTACTGTCTTTGGAGTCGGTCATTGCAAATAGCTCCACGTTCCGTTCGAGCATTTGCTTGACTAAATCTGGGATCAGGAACTCCAAATTAGGGACCATATTCTCATAAACATTTTACACTGGTTGGGGTTTGTTTGGTTTTGATGTATTTTAACCCATTTTGCAAGTGTATTTTAATTCAATTTAGCGAACCCTTAAACAATCATCATTGCAAGTGTATCTTTCTCCGTGTCAATGTTACATTGTAGATTTTTATGATTGTCAACTTGAATATTTATACTTAATACTTTATTCGTTGAGTTTTGGAAATTAGGTATTGTTGGTCAATTTAAGCCAACCTATAATGTTCTATTTGGAGATAATTTGTTATTAAAAGAATTATATGGCTGATTGATTGGGTATCCAACTAAGCGGGGTTTGGAATTTTATTCAAAAACCCATAATGCATTCGGGTATGTGCAGAAAGTTATTCCATAGATACGGGACGAAATTAGTTTATAAATACGTAGATATTTCCCAAAAGCAGATTTAGGTACGTACCATATTTACCTCGCACAATCGCCCCATGAGTGGGCGGCAAGCCTTGTATCCTCGATGGGTCGAGCGAGTGCAAAAGAAAAACCTGAAGTATCTCGGAGTTGCCGGTGTCGAGGGCCAGATACAGGGGAGATTTCTGATCCATGTTCTCCAAGTACACGGGCTCCAAATATTCCTCCACCAACCGGTTTACCAGGTCAACATTACGAGTGAGCACGGCCTCGTGCAAAGGGGTGTTTCCGTGTTTGTTCTTTATCGTCAGGATGTTCTTGACGTCGGCGGAGTCTCCTGCCCCGCCAAGCAACATATAGGCGGCTTCTAATGCGTTGGCCTTAGCGGCGATGTGGAGGGGGGTGTTTCCCCTGTCATCCGTGGCGGCTATGAGGTGGGCACCGCATTGACCAAGCAGGAGCCTTAGGATGCTGCTCTTACCGGTGGCAGCTGCAATGTGGAGCAGCGAACCCCGCGACAGCTCCTGGACATTGAAGATATCAGTTCGATGGGAAAGCTTTTTGATCTCGGAGCTGATTTCTTCAACATTGGCGCGTTTGATGACATCAACCAGTTCTCTAGCAGCTGCGTGCACTTGTGCTCGATACTGCCGCTCCGCGGTTCGCACAATTGTTTCTTCCTTGAGGGAAGCTCCTTCTTTATACTTCGGGACCTCCTCCTTGATTGAGGTTGAAAACGCTAGTGCAACACCTAGAAGGGGGTTGAATAGGTGTTGTTCAAAAATTAATGCGGAATTAAAAACTATGTAATATGAAAGAACAGAGTGCAAAGAGTAAGAGAAGAGGAAACTCGGTTATAGTGGTTCGGCTTTAGTTAAGCCTATGTCCACTCTCGATCTAACAGCCAATAGGCTGGAATTCACTAAGTGATTCAAGAATGAGTACAATGCGATGAACAGCTTTTCAAACTAAATATCTCTCTCTTGAATATCAAAGTGAACTGTAGTGTAATGATGATCTTGAACTGGGAATTTTTCTCGTGCTTCTCTACTTCTTTCATCAATAGAAGAAATCCTTTAAATAAGCTTCTCTAACTTTGTCGACCGTTGACACTTGCCAAAAACTTTCTCTCAATCAAGCCGTTGGAGAGAATCATATCAGGAAATCTCTAAATGATTTTGAAACAGGAAGAGAGGGTGCCGAGCCTGATTGCCCATACAATCAGTCTCATTACCTTCCAAGTAAGAACCATCTATCAATATGTAGTTTTTCGGCTGATCGAGACTTTCCAAAATAATGATTGTTTCTATATTGAATTTGACCAATCCATCTGTTCTTACTTCGTGGAAAACTGTGACCAACTATGAAGAGTAATTTTGACCGTTTGTCTTTCTTGCCATAGATAATGATCCTCGAGATGTGGCAATCTTCAATTGATATGGTCCAGAAGCTAAGTGTTGAAAGCAGAAGAACAACCGTCTATTGGGATAGACGATCCATTGTCTATCGTTCTCCAGACGATACATCGTCTACCGAAAGAGACGATATGTTGTCTATCGAGCAGTTAGAAGATACATCGTCTATCTTCAGCGCTGGACTTAGAGGTGTTTTGTCAGCTTTAAAACTTAAGAAGGAAATTCTCCAACAATCTCCCCCTTTTTGAAGATGACAAAACATCCTGCAGTTTTTGAAATAAGACAATAATAACCAAAGATCTGTAGGATCGAGGATCAACATATGTTAGGAAACAAGGAGAGGAAACTCCCCCTTGATTATAACACCCTTCATTCAAAAGAAGTAGAGATTCCTGCATCACATATGTTAAACAAAATCCATAGAAAAGAATCCTGCAGCACATATGTCAAACAAAATTCATAGAAAAGAATCCTGCAGCACGTATGTTAAACAGAATCCAACACGGTAACTAAAGACTGAAAGAATACTAAAGATAGAAAAACTGCACTTCCTGCACTCTCCCCCTTTTTGTCATCGAACAAAACTAATGATTTGGAAAGCGAACAAGTTTAAAAGACTCCAAGTGTAACACATACTGCTCAAGACGATGAAGATCCTGTTGGAGATCGCTCTGAATTTCCAGGAGATCATCGTGACTGGCCACATTAGAGAGATGATGAGTAATAGACTGTTTGAAATCAGAGAAGTCCTGAAGAAATGTGTTGTGGCTTTGTTGAAGAGAAGTGAGTGTCTGGAGAATGGTAGAAAGTACACTAGAATCAGTGGTGCTAGTGGCACCCGGTGGAAATA
Source organism: Melaleuca alternifolia (assembly GCA_019926035.1). Lineage (NCBI taxonomy): Eukaryota > Viridiplantae > Streptophyta > Magnoliopsida > Myrtales > Myrtaceae > Melaleuca > Melaleuca alternifolia. Next base: position 100,569 of record JAGKPW010000100.1, on the reverse strand, counting down.
AAGACTCAGTAGGAAGAGGATGAGTAGTAGACGGAGAGGGAATCGAAGGAGGAGGAGTTGGAATGACTGGAGGTGACTTCGAGATGGGAGCAGGAATGGTAGGAGCAACAAAGGTTGGTGAAGACGGTGGAGGAACATCTCCCCCTGCATATGTGTTAGTAGGTAATACACGAGGTGGAGGAACCGTCTCAGCAACCTGTGGAGTCGCAATCTCTGTATCTTGTTGGGCAACATGACCTGCGGAAGATGCACCATCATGATCAGTCGAACTGAGGGACACCTGACCCCGAGGAATGTCCTTATTGACCTCCCCCTCTGCCTCTTCTTCCGGGACATAGTCATCAACCTCTTTATCCAAACTATCCTCTTCAGCCAAGATAGGAGATACATGCTCACGACTGCTAGGCTCATCATGAAGAATAACTTTTCCCTTCTTGGGAGGTGGCGCATCTAAAGGAGCCTTGCCCTTGCGTTTGGCGGTAGAGGAAGAACCTGCCTTAGACGCAGGAGAAACAGATAAACCAACTAGCAACTCAGGCATTCTCATTTTTGCTATCATTGTCTTGCCAATTACTGTGATTGGCATGAACTTTTTGCAGAGTTGTGAAGGCATGGGAATGTTGAAGTGCTGGAATATCTTGGAGATGAGACCCGCATAGGGCAATTGCCCTGTTCCCTTCTGAGCAGCCCTGTACATTTGATAGATAATAATGAAAGGAAGATTGATGAACTTAGAATGTAACATCCCAAACATAATCTGTAGTTCGGTTCTGGAGATAGCTGTGCGAGAAGCCGCCTTTGGTCGAAGACAATTGATTAAAATCTTGTGGAGAATAATACTCAGGGGTTTCATTGTAGAATAGGAAATGTCCTTTTCTCCAGAGTCCTCCTTAGATAAAAATGCAGTAGCCTCCCTTTCAGAAACTTGGATTGGAAAGAAACGTGGCTTTTGCAAACCAATTATAGCAGCCAAGTCATCCACATCAACAACAACATTCTGATCCTTGACCGAAAAAATAACGGAGTGTCGGTTGGGAAACGACAAGTTAGAGTAGAAATAAGCAGTCAATTCAGGAAAAGCAGGGGCAGTCTCAGAACAAAATTTCTCCAACTTTAAAATCTTGAAAGTTAATCGAAGGTTGATGTGAATAGAATCCAGAAAATCAAAGTCCACAGTGCGAGGATTCATCACCCCGCGAGCCAACAGATGATCGTACATTCCCTTGTGTTCCTTAGAACGAAATAGCTTCTTGGGGTCTCCGGCCAAATCAGCAGCAATGCCCTTAACAGGTTTGAAGGAAATGTACAGTTTTTCATCCTCGTCCCACGATTCAAACTGTTCAGGATGACTTATATTTGGGTCCAACGGAAAATTTTTTCGAGCCTCATCTACTGAACCGGTGGAGCAATGCCTAGGGATTCAACATGCTTGAGAAACAGATGTTCATTTGGAAATCCAGCACCCTTGAGATAGGTGGTCAAAAGTACCATGGGAGTTCCAGTGTTCTTCAATTCCACATAGGCATTGTAAATAGCTCTAGTGCTCCTAGCCTGAAGAGGCAGAGTTGAAAGTACCTGAGTCGTATCAGTCTCAACCGGAGGGGTAGGAAGCATAGACGTTGCAGGAGAAGGAACCTCGTCCTCGGTGAGGTCATAATGCGTTGGTCCGCTAGCCGAACCAAACTCTCTCTGAGCAATACGAGACGACTTTCGAGGAGGAGCCATCATAGAAAGGTAGAGAGCGAAAGGAAAGTGAAGAAAGATGAAAACTTGGTGAAGAAATTGATTGCCGGAGGAGAACAGAGGAGAGCAAGTCGCTGTAGGGTTTTTTACGAGAGGAAACTGCTCGAAGAGGAATGGAGAGAGACGGTTTCCAAAAAGAAGATTTGAAGAGACACTAAAAAAGGCAGTTTAGCAATGCATAAAAATCGGAAACCTTACCAATTTAAAAACAAGCAAATAAGTAAATAAATACCTGGAAGGCGGGAAAGCAATTCTTGAAGAGATTTACTTGCCAAAAGTGTCGAAGAGTCAATATATCACAGAGATAGAATATTCAGAGCACTTCGAAGAGTTTCGAAGGAACGTCTATCTAGTGGCTTGGTGAAAATATCTGCTAATTGATTTTGGGAATCAATAAAACTGATTCGAACATTTTTCTTATGAACATGATCGCGGATGAAATGATGCCGAATTTCAATATGTTTCGCCCTCGAGTGCATAATTGGATTTTTGGTAAGATCAATTGCGCTGGTACTATCACATCGTATTTCCACACAGTACTTCCGAATGCCAAAATCTTGTAATTGCTGCCTAAGCCAAAGAATTTGAGAGCAGCAACTTCCAAGTGCGACGTATTCAGATTCGGCAGTAGACAAGGAGACTGTGTGCTGCTTCCGTGAGAGCCAAGAAATTAAACAATTTCCAAGAAATTGACAGGTCCCCGATGTGCTTTTTCGATTAACTTTGCAACCTGCATGATCAGCATCTGAATATCCTAGTAGAATGAAGTTGCCATCCTTGGGATACCAAAGTCCAAACTTAAGTGTGCTGGAGATATATCTTAATATACGTTTAACTGCTGATAAGTGTGATTCTTTAGGGCTAGATTGGAACCTGGCACACATGCACACACTATATAAGATATCAGGACGAGATGCTGTGAGATAAAGGAGAGAACCAATCATGCTACGATAAAGCTTCTGATCAACTGCTTTTCCTCCTTCGTCAATTTCCAATTTAGTAGTAGTTGCCATGGGAGTGTCCGTCTTCTTGCAATTGTCCAGACCAAACTTCTTAACAATGTCTCGGGCATACTTCTCTTGATGAACGAACGTTCCTTCATTTAGTTGCTTTACTTGAAGGCCAAGAAAGAAGGTGAGTTTACCCATCATGCTCATTTCGAATTCATTCTGCATAGTACTAGAAAATTTCTTGCAAAGTGCCTCATTAGACGATCCAAAAATAATATCATCTACGTAGATTTGAACTAATAAGAATTCGTTACCTTCCTTTTTGATAAACAGTGTAGTATCAACCTTACCTTTGTCAAAACCATGTTGTTGAAGAAAGGTACTTAATCGTTCATACCACGCTCGAGGAGCTTGCTTTAGACCATATAAGGCTTTCTTAAGCTTGTATACGTGATCAGGATATTTTGGATCTTCAAAGCCAGGAGGTTGTTCGACATACACTTCTTCTTGAATAAATCCATTCAAGAAGGCACTCTTGACGTCCATTTGGAATAACCTGAAATTGTTAGCACATGCAAAAGCAAGTAATAAACGTATGGCTTCTAACCTGGCAACGGGTGCATAGGTTTCATCATAGTCTATTCCTTCCTCTTGTGTGTAGCCTTTGGCTACTAGTCGAGCTTTGTTCCTGATCACCTCCCCTTCTTCATTCATCTTGTTTCTAAACACCCACTTAGTGCCAATTATGGTCTTTCCTTTTTGTTTAGGAACCAGATCCCAGACATCATTGATAGCAAACTGCCGAAGTTCATCTTGCATAGCTTCTATCCAGCTATCGTCTGTTAGTGCTTCGTCTACCTTCTTGGGTTCAATTTCTGAAATTAAGGCAATAGCACTTGATTCCTCATGGTCTTCAGGGATTGAGAAACGTTTTGATCTAGTGTGAATACCCTCTTCAAGGTCTCCAATGATTAAATTGGTTAGATGGCTTGACTTGTGTTTCCAATTTCTTTGAACTCGAGGGCTACTTTCATTAGAAATATCTGGTTGATCAGGTTGAGTAGACGGAACAGCTTCTGATGCTGTAGAATGTAGAAGGTCTGAGTCGATAGACAGAATATCTTCTGGAGTGATAGACTGTGTATCTTCTGTAGAGGTAGAATGTGTAACTGTTCCAACATTCTGAGTCGGGATAGATGAAACTTTCACACCTTCATCAAATTTGACATTGATTGATTCTTCGACTCTCTGAGATTTCTTGTTGAAGATTCTATAGGCCTTGCTTGACGTCGAGTATCCAAGAAAAATTCCTTCATCTGATCTTTCCTCAAATTTTCCAACATTATCAGAATTATTTTTGAGGATAAAGCACTTGCAACCGAACACATGAAAGTAAGAAACTATTGGTTTTTTTCCTTTGTAAAGTTCATACGGTGTCTTTTGAAGTATTTTCCTTAGAATAACTCTGTTGATAATGTAACTAGCAGTTGAAACAGCTTCAGCCCAGAAGCAAGGAGAGATATTACCTTCTATTAGCATTGTTCTTGCCATTTCTTGAAGAGACCTATTCTTCCTTTCCACTATTCCATTTTGTTGTGGAGTATAGGGAGAGGAGAATATATGTTGAATGCCAAACTGGTCACAGAATTCTGAGAAATCCTTGTTTTCAAATTCCTTTCCATGATCCGAATGTATCTTGGATATAAAATATCCTTTCTCATTTTGAACAAGTTTAGCAAACTTATAAAAACATTGAAATGTATCTGACTTGTTTGAAAGGAAATGAACCCAGGTAAATCGAGAGTAGTCATCCACAATTACTAGGCAGTAAGATTTACCTCCCAAACTTTGAGTCCTTGTTGGACCAAATAAATCCATATGTAAAAGTTGTAAAGCACGATCAGTGGAGACAGAGTCGATAGATTGAAATGAGCTTCTTACTTGTTTACCCAAGATACAAGGTGTACAAGGATCTGTTCTCTTGAAATATACTTTTGGAAGTCCACGAACAAGTTTCTTGGAGGAAATCTTGGCAAGTTGTTTGAAGTTTGTGTGCCCCAACCTTCTATGCCAAAGATTGACTTCTTCCTGAGTAGAAAAGAGACACTCTGAAGTGTTCATATTTAAAAGGTAGATGTTACCATGTCGTATCCCAGTGAAAGACTGTAGGTTGTCTTTGCTTGTTCCAGAACATCTATCTTCTTGAAACTGAATTCTGTAACCCGTATCACAGAGTTGACTAATACTCAACAGATTATATTTGAGTCCTTTCACCAAGGAAACATTGTTGATGATCAGATTTCCAATAACAACAGTCCCAAGGCCTATGATTTTTCCTTTTCCATCACCTCCAAAGGAAACTTTTCCACCGTCTATGCTGACAATGTTGGTGAAGCAAAGTGGATTTCCAGTCATGTGTCTCGAACAGCCACTGTCTAAATACCATTTATTCTTGTTCAAGACCTGTGAACAAAAATATGCCTTACATTTTCTTTGGTACCAAATCATTTTGGGTCCTGAAGAGTTAGCACAGAAAGCAATTTTTGTGTGACTAGTATAATTATGATACTTGTAAATATCTTTCAACTCAAGAGATTTTGAACTTAGTTCGAAGTGACTCTTATCAACGGGTTTGACAAAGGTTTTCTCAAAATGAGTTTTGTAGGCCATTTTTGGAAGTCTATTTTTCAATCTTTCTTTAACTTTAGGAAAGTCAACCAAAGGTTTAGTTTCCAAAGTCATCCCAAGACCTGCCTTATTGAAATATGGTTTTTGGATGGAAAGAATCTTTTCAAGTTTTTGAGAACCGATAGAAAACTTTTGAGAAACATTTTTAATGTCGGTTTTCAAACAAAGATTTTCCTTTTCGAGATTTTCTGATTTTTCTTTCAAAGTAAATAAAGCTTTTTCAGAATTCTCCGCCTTTTCTCTCCAGTAAGCTTCCTGTTGATTGAGTCTAATATTCTCCTTTTTCAGCTCAGAGATTCTTTTGAGAGAAGATTCAAGATTCAAGCATAGATCATCAATATATTTGGAAACTTTAGAAGGAATACTTACTTGAGTATTTTGTTCTGAATCAGAGTCTGAATCTTGGCTTGAATCAGAATCAGAATCAGAATTTGCCATAAAACACAGTTGAGCTTCCTCATCATTGTCTTCACATTCAGTATCACTCCAAGCTTCTGCTTTTAAAGCTTTCTTGTACTTCTCGCTTCTTCCCTTCTTTAATTGAGGACATTTTGGCTTAATGTGTCCCTTCTTGTGATAGTTGAAGCAAACAAGTTCGTCAGAAGATTCATTGTCATCATTTTTCTTCTGAGAGCTCGAACTTCTGAACTTCCTCCCCTTTTTTGTTTAGTTTTTTAAATCTCTTGATGAAAAGGGCCATTTCTTCATCATCTAAGTAGTCGTCTGACCCTGCATCATCATAATCAGCGTTAGTCTTTAGAGCGATTGATTTCTTACCTTTTGTATCCTCACTTTCATCGGTCCTTTCAGCCTCATAGGATTGTAGTGTGCCAACGAGTTCATCCACATAAAGAGGTTGAATTCTTTGAGTTTCTCTTATGGATGTTTTGATGTAGTCCCATTCTTTGGGTAAGGCACGCAGTAGTTTGTTAATCTTCATAGGCTCATAAATTGGTTGTCCTTGATATGCTAAGCCATTGACTAGTTCTGTAAAGCGGGTAAACATGTCAGGAATGGATTCTCCAGTTTTCATCTTAAAAGCTTCATACTGTCCAAGCAATATGTTGATTCTTGTCTCTTTGACACGATCAGTCCCTTCATAGGTGATGTTCAGTCTGTCCCAAACTTCCTTGGCTGTATCACAAGAAGAAATGCGATTATATTCAATAGGTGATAAAGCACAATAAATAGAATAGATGGCCTTTGCATCAAGGGCTTGTCTCTTTGATAATTCTGTTTGAGACATTTCTCTAATTTCAGAGTCATCTTCATTCTTGGAGGTGATCCCTCTATTAACCACATCCCATTCTAGAGGATCCTTTGATCGAAGAAAGGCTTTCATCTTGTTTTTCCATATGTTGTAATCCTTTCCATCGAAGTAGGGAGGCCTGGTGTGACTCTGTCCTTCCATCAGCAGGGGAGCAACTGCACTAGCCATAGATCTTTTAGCTCAGAAGTAAATACACTTCAATAAACAAGCTACGAGGCTCTGATACCAATTGAAAGCGCTAGTGCAACACCTAGAAGGGGGTTGAATAGGTGTTGTTCAAAAATTAATGCGGAATTAAAAACTATGTAATATGAAAGAACAGAGTGCAAAGAGTAAGAGAATGGGAAACTCGGTTATAGTGGTTCGGCTTTAGTTAAGCCTACGTCCACTCTCGATCTAACATCCAATAGGCTGGAATTCACTAAGTGATTCAAGAATGAGTACAATGCGATGAACAGCTTTTCAAACTAAATATCTCTCTCTTGAATATCAAAGTGAACTGTAGTGTAATGATGATCTTGAACTGGGAATTTTTCTCGTGCTTCTCTGCTTCTTTCATCAATAGAAGAAATCCTTTAAATAAGCTTCTCTGACTTTGTCGACCGTTGACACTTGCCAAAAACTTTCTCTCAATCAAGCCGTTGGAGAGAATCATATCAGGAAATCTCTAAATGATTTTGAAACAGGAAGAGAGGGTGCCGAGCCTGATTGCCCATACAATCAGTCTCATTACCTTCCAAGTAAGAACCATCTATCAATATGTAGTTTTTCGGCTGATCGAGACTTTCCAAAATAATGATTGTTTCTATATTGAATTTCACCAATCCATATGTTCTTACTTCGTGGAAAACTGTGACCAACTATGAAGAGTAATTTTGACCGTTTGTCTTTCTTGCCATAGATAATGATCCTCGAGATGTGGCAATCTTCAATTGGTATGGTCCAGAAGCTAAGTGTTGAAAGCAGAAGAACAATCGTCTATTGGGATAGACGATCCATTGTCTATCGTTCTCCAGACGATACATCGTCTACCGAAAGAGACGATATGTTGTCTATCGAGCAGTTAGAAGATACATCGTCTATCTTCAGCGCTGGACTTAGAGGTGTTTTGTCAGCTTTAAAACTTAAGAAGGAAATTCTCCAACAGAGGTGTCCATCCCAACCTTTTCCTCTGCTATAGATAGCCTTATGTCCATCCAGCCTAAGCGATGCAAGTGATGTAAGTTGCTGCAAGGGAGCAAGGTTATTGTAAGGAGACCGAACATTGATTTAAATACAAAGTGATGTATTTAAATTTTTACAATAGTTATTAGTGGTCCTATAAAACTGTAACGGCCCGTTTTTGGTCAATTTCAGGGTTCAGTATTTAAAATTTCGGGTTTAGTTGGTGGTCCGTCGGCCCTGGGAGTCCTCTGAACTAAACCGTGAAATTTTATTTTGGACGGTTTCCAAACTTTCGATAATTGGAAAAAGGTCCCCCCAATTTTTGAGTATTTGCAATTTGATCACAGAAATTTGAATTCTAACCCATGAGCATTTTGGCGATTTCACACCCCCGTTAACCTCTGACTGGTCAACTCTCTCTCTCTCTCTCTTTCTCTCTCTCTCTCTCTCTCTCTCTCCCTACTCCACCGCCCAATCTCTCCTCTGTCCCTGCTCTTTGCTGGCCACCACCCAACTCTCTCCCCTCCCTGCCTCTTCGCCGACTGCCACCGCGACTTTCCTTCTTTCTGTCTTGCACGTCCACAAAGGGGACCCACCCCGCTTGGCCCAATTGCCACCCCCAACTCTCTCTCTCTCTCTCTCTCTCTCTCTCTTCCTCTCCCTTCTCCGTGAGCGACACCTCCCTGCCCCTATTTTTTTTACTCCTATAGTTCTGCCGTTGCTCACACTCGTCCGATCGCCATCCATCACTGATGCTCCTTCATCTGACCTCTTTGTTGCTGTCCCAATCGAAGCCGTGGCAACCGTCGTTGCCACAGTCAAAGCCGCTCAGCGCCACGATGACTCGGCCTCCCCTGTTTTCCCTTGCTCGCACCTGAGCCTCACCGTGGTCCCGCTCATCCATTCGCCGCTGCTCGCCGTTTTGTGGCCGCCTGTGTCTCCCCTCACTTCACCTAACGCCGTCCCAGCTACTTCTAGCCATCGATTTCAGCCCCAAGCAAAGTCGTCACTTTCTCCTATTTCTCTATTCACTACTGCTGTCGCTGTTGCTCAACGCCTCACCGACAACATCCCAGCCTGTCTTGAGCCGTCCTAGCCGCTATCCTCACCGCCAGACGCCATCTCAGCCTCCACTCTCACCATTTGATGCCACCTCAGCCGCTGCCTAGTCGCTCGATGCCGACCCAACCATTGTTCCGAGCTTTTCTACCGGCCACTAGCCTACATCACTCCACCCAATTGATCGGCCACCTCGCTGCCACCAGAAACAATTGCTCGGAGCCTCACCGAAATAGTGCTGACGCTGTGCCAAACCGTCCATGCCCTCGTTGCACAAGTTACACAACATCGCGAGAGTTATCGTCGCCGATTGCCTAGGAAGCTTGGACCAGAATGTGAGTTTGCATCCTAATATTCGATTAGGATCTTTACTCGCTTTAGCAGAAATGGATAGGTTGATTGTACTAATATCATGCATAATGGTAATTAGAACTGGGTTGGGATCGATGATTAATGATAGGCATATCGTGGGTAATTTAGATTGGGTAGGTAGTTGTTGGCCAAATGGTGACCAATTAAGGTGATCGTGCCCATAAAATATCAAACGATGGATTACCGTTCAAATTAGGGAGCTGGGCAAATCCCTAATTGCCTTGCTGAGGCGGTGAGCAGTATAGAACAGTTTGACTTAAATTACATATGTTGCGTATTATATGTCTTGATTAATTGTTTTAGATTGGTCATGAACCGTCACATTAATTGATTGGCACATGCGTTTGAATTTTAATTGGTGCTTGTTTGATATTACTATGATTGATCGAGTAATTTGAGCTAGCACTTGGTCATGGACCGGTGAGTTGTTAGATAGGGGTTCGAGGAGACTATTGTGCCAGATTGGATGCTAGAGAAATAGATACAACCATGGATTGCACATAAGAGACTCGCGTATTGAGGTATATAATTAGGTGTTGATCCAGCTTGAGAGCCTGTGTAGTTGCCAGTGGGGCTAGGCAATCAGCATACCTAAGATAGTGATGATCATTGGTACCGTGGTTGATAGGTTAGTACACTATAGTTAGTATGCATGTGAGATGTGTGCAGCATGTGAAAGTTGGTATGGTCAATTAGGAGCCCTATGGTAAGCGCCTTCCTAATTGGGATTTAAGGCGTAAACTCATTAAGATTTTTATCTCATTTCTTGTGTAAACATATTTTACAAGTTCTGAGCATGGAGTTCCTACTTGAGGGCCGGGTAAAATCGGAGGCCTGGTTAGGTGATTAGTACTATCGTATTCGACTATGGGTACATTTTTTAGAAGCATGAAAAGACCATCTAGGAGTTCAATTATGACTCCTAGTGTTAGGTGACACACTAATATTGGATCAGGTATTTCTTCGAGGTGGGAGGCCCTTTGGTGATGGAGTAGGATCACCATGAAGATGCCCTTAGGGAGGGTACGGTGAATGGTACCTGAACTAGTGGGGTGATAACCAATGGATGGCATAGTGATAGATCCTTAGGGTAGGATATCTCTAGGTCTGCCACCACTTTTTTTGGCTAGCCCTATTCATGTATAGGTAGATTAGGTAGACAACTCCCCACCCACTCTTTTGACTACACACACATATGTATGTATGTATGTATGGGCTTTATCTTCTTATAAGTCTACTTTTGTAAAATACCGGCCTCTTTATTTTATGAGATGAGGAGTTCGTTTGGTATCTTGGATTTGTTAGGGTAATTTTTTTTTTAATTTTCCTTCCGTTGTGTTTATTTATTCATTATGGTTATTGGGTTGGCGACAAGTTTTGAGACATCACGAATTATCGACCAGAGAGAAAATCTTCGGGGACTATCATATGCTCGGGTCAAGGGCGTGACAAAAACTTTATATGGATCCAAACAGAAATATTTCTGGTTTAAAAGTTGTGGCACGTGATCATCAAAGCATGAGCAAAAATACAAATAATTAGTTGTGAGAATTTAAGTGCGAGAAATTAGTAAGATCCCTCGTGGTGGTTTAGGCCCAAGCTTCCTACTCAACAAAAAGAGATCGATAAGGTGTTTCGCTTTAAACAAGCAACCGGCTACGAGTGCTCACAAAAAAAAATTCAAAATAATGAATAAAAGGGTAAATTAGAGGTTTGCCCTTGAGAAAGTCTCTTCGAGAGGGAGGGAGGGAGGAGCTGGCCAGCAAAATGCTCGCAGGCCACATCTCATAAACAACACTTTCGACTTCCCAACACCACCTTTATGTCTTAAAAACAGAAATTGAAGCCTCATAGGGAAACTCAAGTGAATGAAAGATCTAGTCCAATGAAGAATGCTGCATTGGCTAATCCATCGGTCACCGCACGCACGTTCCCCTCGACAACTCTTAGAATCTTGCACACTAACCGCTGTCCTTGAATTGGTCTGTTGGATTTGTCCAACCAGCAGCGATGGAAGAAAATCATGATGCTTTCTTTCTAGGGTTGGAGCTCGGAGATTTCCTAGTCATAGCTATTGGGCAATAGCTATTCAAATAAATGTGACAAGACTCCAATCCCCCAATTAGTTCTAGTCATAGCTACTGGGCATGATGTAAGAATATTTCAACACTCCTCTTGTTTCCTCTAACATGCTAGAACAAAAAACCGCCTCTCGTATATATAATATTTGTATTAAAATAGGAAATCCTATTTTAATCGACTCAAACTAAAAAACCAACTCCAATAACCTCCAATATGGATTTGCCGTTCCTACATAAGTTCGGTCAACCAAAAGTTGAATAGAGATTTTCCTAATCTAAATCGCATGTTAGGGGTCTGTATTGGGTTTTGCTCGTGGATTCAAATTCGATTCCAGGAAGGGCGACATCCACAGAGAAAGTTTCCATGGACACTAGTGTTGCCACATCACTAGACGGGTGCTTAGCGGGTCCTTTATTTCGTCCCATTTCGTTCGGCCAGAGATTGGTCGCTTCGGGGATTGACTCTTCGGTGGAGAATGATCACATCGCGGCTCACGGGCGAAATGTTGGAAAGGCCAAACTAAAATTAGCAGGGTCAACCATTGGGTTGCGGAGGCAAAAAGGACTGGAAAGAGAGGACACTTTGAGCCAACTAGAGAAGAATGGTAGTACTAGTGCAGTAGGAAGCAAAACTTGTTCTATTGAAATATTAGGAACATTATTGATTAGAGAAAACCAGTTAAGAAAGAATATAATGAAAAGTGTGAGATCTAGCATCAATACTGAAAAAGATCGACATTAACAAAGGAAATATAGGACAACTAACAGACTATAAAAGGAAAGGAAATATTGATCATTTTGAGAAATACTTACCTTCGAATATGAAAAGTTCCTTCTCCAACGATCGAAAGACGATATCGAAAGCAGACAACTTGTTCATCTCATGAAAGATAGACCAAAGCGGCCATTTATATTACATTAGAGGGTAAACTTGTTGTTCAATAAATCCTCGTATGTTGCTCTCTTGCTTTGAGTCCCTTTAACTGATCCTATTCTTTGCCTACTATCGAAGCAAAGAGGTTTCCAGATTCAATTAGTCCTTCTGGAGGTCACTTTAGTAAATATGAAGGTAAGAATGTGGTAACTTTTTGATTGCTCCACCACCAACATACTATTCAAATTTGATCGTCCCACCAGTAAAAATTACTTCGGCATAACACAACTCCTCCGTGTAACTTTAAGACGAGCTATTTACATATTCCACTGGCATTTCGATAGATGTCAAGATCATCCTTCATACTGATTGTTATCGAATATCAAACTTTAGTAATTATTGACAAATCAGTCGGTAAATTAATTTACATATCGCTAGAATGTTACTTGGCAACTCAAGAGCTTGACATCAAGTATTGGAACAGTATTCAACAAGCTATCTGCACTTTGGAATCAATTAGAAGTTGTCTAAGAAAAAATGGAGGGACCGAGAAAACCCTTCAACAATACCAACGAATAAAGGAGCTAGAGAAAGTAACGCGATTTCTGTTGATTCAAAATGACTCGTACCTACCATTTAGAACACATATTTTGGCCATGGATCCGGTCCCCTCCCTCTGGCGAATCTATCAACTTGCCATATAGGAAGAAAGCCAGCGCCTTGCCACCTCAGACCACGCCAGAATCGGAGACGTCATCCTGCTCGCAGCTCAATTGGGCCACAAATAGAGAGGAACAATATTCGACTGATCGTGAAGGGCTGCGCTAGGGTTTCTAGAATGAGGAAACAGAGGAGTTGTGCTAGGGTTTCCAGAGCGTGAAGCTGCGATATGGTTTCTAGAGAACGGGCGTAGTGGCTTAAGGGATCGGATGGACTGCCAGGATTGACGTGATACAACAGACGGATGCGATCTTATCTTTAGATTAGACGGGTAGGATGTATGCGCGCGGTCGGACAATGGTTGCTCCATCAATTTGGTAACTAGATCGGACGGCTCACATGCAGCCACATCCTCTAAATTTGATGGATATTCTTTTTGTATAAAGGAAATAAAGGAAAAGGAAAAATGTATTGCAAATATTGCAAACGACCACATCACATTATGGACACTTGCTGAAAATTGCATAGGAGACATAGGGTAAAAGACAAAAAGGGGAGAGAATTTTCTATTAATCAAGTGACAGGATGTAATTTAGATGAACCTCTCTTCGATGATCACATCCAGCAAATTGTGAAAGCTTTGCAACAATTTGAATTTCTGACATGAAGGCAAGCTTTTCAGGTATTTCATATTGTTAAGCTCCATATCTCGTAACGCATGAATAATTGATTCAAGTGCTAATACCCACATTGTTTGCGACAAAGGTTTCTTTTCCCATACCAAGGATATTTTGAATCTCATATCTATGACTCTTCTGAAAGGAAACAAATCATTTGTTAGCAAAATAGGAACAATGCAACTAAGCCCATCCTGTCATGCCCCGCTCTGAGCGCGTGACAGTCCCTAATTTTCTTCTTCCTTTTCTTCGGTTGATGAGTGCGATATCCCAAGACTCGTTGTCGTCGACCTTCAAGTCTCTAACGGAAGCTCGGGTCTCCTTCTTGACCAATCCCATATAACTCTTTTCCCAAACTCAACTCGTACCTGAAAAATGGTAAACAACAACAAGTTGAGATATAAATATCTCAGTGAGTCTACCCTCCTATGCTAGAACTAGGAATGCCATCACATTAGGGTCCCTACTACCACTTTTAATGCTACAATAGCCACTGACTAGCCCAACCCTAACTCCTCCAAAGATTTTGTTTCTCCATCACCCAGCCAATCTAGAGTCCCTCTTTATGCTAACCAGGTCTACCTATGAGTTAATTAGTTGGCGACTGAGACTTGGCCTAAAGCCATTGAACCTGTCAATTAAATTCACCACAGTAATAATAAAACTAATCAAAGCATAAATAAATTGTAATTAAAGTAAATAAGATTGTCCATGACCAACCTAAGACCCTAACTAATTTTCTTAGCTTAAAACCGGATTCAGCGATATACCAGAGTCATTGACCATGTTGGTCCATTCAATCAATCATGCCGACTCGTCATAGTCCTGTCAATACCTTATTGGGTTCCATCGACTTCCACAATTGATTAGGACCCACTAGCCTCCAAGGTAAATCAGGTCAATGACCACACCAGTCAACTCGCGAGATCAAAATAGCTCATCGCGATCCAGTCGACACCCTATCGGGTCTCATTGACTTCCACTCTGATTAATCTAATTCTCGTGCCTCATGGGCTTTCAAGCCCGTTTGTCTCGTATCTTGCTAATACCCATTCCACACTAGTCCCCCATCAATCAGTCAACCATATTCAACACCAATAATTAACTAATAAAACTCAATCATAAAATAACCACAATCCATTCACATGTCAACTCATCCAAAATAATGATCAATCACAAATTACAAATCATTCACAATCAATTGAGCATTCAATAACATTGAACAAATTAACACAATATGACATAATCAATTTTAGTATAATTTCCCAATTTTTTTAAAAATCAACTACTTGGGCCCACTAATTAGTGATTCACCCGGGTCCCTAAATCAAATCCAAAATCTTCTATTCGATAAACTATAGGTGTCATCACGTTAATTAGCAGCCATTTGCCCAACCACACAATTTTCACAATTTTTACTAAGATAATCCAAAATACTTAAATTTAATAAATAGCCCTTAATTAAGCAAAAATTTGAGCCAATCACTTCAAATTGCACAAATTATCAATCCATCATTACCTAGCTAATTATCAAATTTAATTGCAGCCAATAACTCTATATTTTTGCTCCTAAATTTCTGAATTTACAATTTGGCCCATAAAACCCTAATTTGGCTATCTTATTGACCAAATTTAGTAATTTATCTCCAAAATCTCAAAATTACTCACCTAACTCTTACTAGCTACGAACCAAGATAGCTAATATAAATAATTTTCCAATCCGCCCTCCAAGTAATAAATTTTGCCAATTTACCAATAATTGACCAAAATTACCAAATCGCCCATAATTCCTTCAAAAGTCGTCGATTAACACCCAATCACCCAAATTGACAATCAATTTAGCTCAATCAAATTAACAATTGTCTACTAAAGTGGTAAATGAGCCTAATTGAGAGATAGGAGGTCTACTCACCTCAATTTCTTCGCGAATTGATGATCGGCGACGGCAGCTTGTGGTGACACGATTCTTGCACTTCCGATCACACCCAAGCTTGAAGCGGCTTGCCAAACTCTGGCCCAACACCACGGAAGGGACTACCCAGCTCCACGACGGCTTGGCAACGGTTTCGGTGAGCTTCCCGGCGGCGGTCCTTGGCCATGGGAGGGTGGCCAAGCTCATGGGTGAAGCGATGGGGACTGTCGTTTAGCTAGTCGGCTTCGGCGATGCCCGAACAGTCCGCCGAAAGCACAAACAATGTTGTTCAAGCTGGTTTTCCAACAATCGGATGGTGGTTCGAGGTTCGATGATGGCCGGGGATGATCTTGGGGGGTCATAGGAGGTCCTCGAGCTCGTGGGTGGCCATGGGTAGCTGCAAAACTACTCCGAGATGTGTTGGAGGCCCACAACCAACTTACTCGAAAATCAAGTCCGACGAGCACCAGTTGGATCGCGACCAAATTCGAGCAAACCAAGCAAAATTGACGACGACGACGACCGATTGGGCTTTGAAGAGGGGACTTCCACGAGTCTATCGGTAGTGGTGGCGATAGTTGAGGTGGCTGGAGCGGCAAGTAATCGCTCCTTGAAGGTGGCCGGTCGGAATTAGGGCTTCTAAGGAGGGATCTGCGCTTCGAGGTCGATTTCCCCCAAACGGTGCAATTTTGATAGGTAAGATTGGTGTCATTCTGATTATGGGACTCCAAGTTATCTATTGGAGGTGGTGGTAAGGGATGGGTCTCGGCGGAGGAGGGAATGACGGCCACAAATAGCAACTCCGGTGGAACAAGGGCACGTGGCGGTTCGGGGGCAAAATTGGCGATTCTAGATCAAATCAATCCCAACCAAAGCATAAATTAGGATAAAGGGATACCTAGAACCCATTGAAAGTAACAACATGGACTCTAGATCGAAGGTTTGGAAGAACTCCATCAAAGAAGCTCACGGTCCAAATTTGGAAAACAGAGCAAGGCCATGTCGTAGGGCTACCTTTCGGGGGCTACCAACGGCGATCCAGGCAGAGACAGGAGCTGTGGTTGATCATAATGGAAAGGTGGTGTTTTGAAGAATCCAAGGCCACCAATGGCATCCCAAACGGAGGTTGGAGGAGGGAGATACGATGACGCAAAGGAGGGCTATCGCTTGTTTACAAAAATAAGAAGAAGAAGAAGAAGAAGACATTTGAAGAAGAAGAAGAAGATGTCGTTGAGAGAGAGAGAACGTGTGATGGGATGGGGCTAGCAGGTGGGCCCCCTTCGTGTAGCACACCCAATCAGAAAGGAAAGAGAGGGAGGGAAGAAAATCAAAGGGAGAGAGAAATGAGTTTGGCATGTGCAGAGAAGAGAGAGAGTTCAATCAGGAGGGAAAGAGAGGAGAGTGGAGAGAGAAATGAGTAATAAAAGGGAAAGAGGAATTTACTATAAAGCCCTTGGGAATCGGGCTATTACACATCCATTTTCCTTAAAAATGTGCTTTATATCCATCAATTCTAGTTTAACCTCATTTTAGTCTCTAAGGTCTGTGAGGATAATTATTGTCAAGTGTTTTTCAACTCTGACGATTGTCTGTTATAAGCCCCTTCGACTGGCACATTGATAGGCTTGGGTAGATTATCATAAGGTTTATATTTTTGGATGCATTTTCCTAATAATTTCAATTTCATGTATTTCTAGAAATAATTAATCACTATGTAATATTGATGTCAATGATAAAACTTTCTTTTCCCATCAATGTTTGGGTCACAATACATCTTTTCCACATCCTAAATGTGAAATTTTTCCATTGGCAAAACAATTACGCACACCCTTTCCCACAAGCAACTCTCGCTCTACTGATTTTTTTTTCTTATTCTTAGGGATATCTAAGGTCCTTATCATACTCCTAATCATGATGGCTCACATTACTTTCTTATCATTGTAGACGATTATTCCCAAGCTACATGGATTTTCCTTATGCAATCTAAGGGTCAAGTACTTTCTTATTTGAGAAAATTTTCACCCTACTGAAAAGCCAGTTCAGCAAATTTATTCAACACATTCAAATAGATTGTGGAAAGGAATTCTTCAGTCATGAGTGTCAACTTCTTTTCTCATCGAAAGGTAATTTGCATGAAAGCTCATGTACATATACCCCTCAACAAAATGGAGTTGTTGAGCGTAAACGCCGTTATCTTTTAGAAGTCGCTCGTACCCTTAAATTCCAAGCATTTATTCTTGAAACCTTCTAGGAAGGTTTGTGTGGTTACAGCATCATACCTGATCAAATGCATGACGACTCGAGTTCTGGATGGAAAAACACCTTTTAAGGTGCTCGTTGAGAAGAAACCCGACACTTATCATCTTAGAGTTTTTGGCTGCTTATATTATGTTACAACTTTGGGAAGCCGTGACAAAATGAGTCCATGCGCATGAAAATGTATTTTCATGGGATACCCAATTCTTCAGAAATGATATCGTGTATTTCACCCATCAACGGATACTTTCTTCATCAGCAGAGACATTATTTTCCATGAAAACACATTCATTTTTCAGGAACATCAATCCTCCAATGGTGACTTGGCATCAGCTCCATTTAGCCATCCATTACTCTCTGCAGAAGATTTAGTTTGTGGACCACAATATGTGCATGTTTTTCCCCCGGTTATCCTAGGACCTCCTATTCAGGAAGAACAGCCAAATTCTAAGGAAGTACCAGAAGATCCAATGGACCCACCTTCATCTATTAATGTGCAACATGAAACTACAACACTACCAGAACATGCTCTAGAATCCTCTCTATTGCCAATGCCAGAATAGGTTCCCCTTCGATGATTCAATCGAACTACTCGATTGCTCACTTGGACGAAGGATTATATTTGCTCATTGACAAGCTCATCATGTATATTATATCCTACTCCCTCATATGTTTCATTTGCTCAACTATCTGAGGAACATTTTAGAGTGGTTGGGGCTTGGATGGTTAGTACGTATGGGACAAGGACATCTTCCACGACCTTAATCACTAGAAGGATCGATAGTCACCCATGCTGTAACAATTGCAATGCTGAAAGTAGATGTTATGATTTGATTGAATAGGAAAGCCTTGATCTTGCTCAATTCATGGCTTTTTCTCCATTTTGATTGTCATTTCTAAGCTACAACAACCACGGTGTTAATCTGTGAGGACATGAACGCAGTGGCCGACGACAAAACAAGTCTCTTTTTGCCGCCAAAAGAATTTCCGTCCATAATTCTAAAAGCTCGGTGACTTTTGCAAATTTATTAGGACTATTGAAGCCTATGCAAATATATTATAAGAAATCCTACGGATTTGCCTCTAAAGTGGCACACATAACTCTAATTTGTAAGAAATTAATTATTTCGGATTTCTGTTTCACTTATTTAATAACATGACTTTTGTTCAGGAAAAGAAAAAAACTTAGTCTTACTGAAATTAGTTTTCATGAGTTGCAATATTATAATTAGGGGTGAGCAACTTGGACTGTCCAAACCTGGAACCGCCTGGACTGATCCGGACTGGTTGAGAACCATATTGGACTAAAAGTGTCGGTCTAATTCTCGGTTCCCAAAATTGGAAGAGATGTCCCGGCAGTTCAATTCCCGGTCCCTAGAAAGGACGGAATGGACCGGTTAATTTTTTTTATTATATTTTATTAAAATCAAAGATATAAAAAAAGTGTGAAGATAAGTACTGTTGGAGCATTTATATAATCAAACATTCTAAATTTTTAAACAATACAACAACAATCTTATAAAGTTTGACAGGTTGATTGGAGTTAAATTATATATACTATAATTCGTGTTATATATACCTGTACAAAAAGTCCCTCAAAAGACATCAAACCCGGAAGACAAGAAAGCCATTGCTAAAACCCAGATCTAACAGACGATGGTGACGCCCGAAGAACATCAAAGAACAGAAGCAATGAATCGAGAGATTGAAGAACTTGAAGGCCGAAGAAGGCAGATCTTGAGAAGAACAAATATGGTGTCGGAAGTGGAGGACAATGCTGATGCCGATTCTCCGGAGAGGAAATTGTTATAGCTAGGGACTTGAAGTGAGCGGACCTATTTCGCCGACACTGAAGTGAGTGTAAGTATATAGAGATGGGTCGCTCTTTATCATCAAACTTGTACGATGAAATAATGAAAGATACATATATCGGCAAACAAAAGCACCCTAACATTTCCTTGAAAGCTCCTCTTTTGTCCTTCTTGACCTCCTCCTTGATCGACTTGCTTGCTCCAACATTCTCCTCTTCCACGGATATTTCTATGTCCATCGAGCCTAGTCTATGCAAGAAATGTAGTTATTGCAAGGGAACGAAGACTGCGTAGGAAGACATTATATCATTGAAATATTAAATAATATATTCATCTAATTATTTAAACTTTCATAATAGTTAATAACAATCCTATAAAATCACGTATGCCATCAGAGCAAATCATTCTGAATTTTTAGTTATTGCATAAGATTGCGAAAGTTTTAATAGATAGGAATGGTTTGATGTGAGAATATAAAAGAAGGAAATTAATAAAACATTATGGACTTGCGTGCAATGGTTCGGCCGAGTGTACCTGATCTCAAAACTTTTGTCAAATCTAAGTTCAAGCATTGAAATGAGGGTTAATAGGGCATTTACATAGTAAAACATCTCCAATTTTCGAAGATAATCGTCAGCAATCATACAAAATCTTGCTGATTGATTGGAGTTAAGTCCTCTAAATTAATATATAACTACGAACAACTATAATATATATATATATGCATAATTTGATTTTAAGAAAAAAAGAGGGACAATTGCCAAATAAGTCCTAAACCTTTTGCTACTTTGCCAATTCAGTCATAAACCTTTTTTTATGCCAAATAAGTCCTAAACCTTTTGCAATTTTGCCGGTTAAGTCCTTCCGGCGGATTTTAGCCGGAAAATGCCTACGTGGCGATGACGTGGCGTGCCGAACCTCGCTGGTGACGACGTGGCACTGACTGGACCTCAATTTTTTTTCTTCTTTTTTTCCTTCATTTTCTTAAAAAAACAAGGAGGCCGCCGAGCTCCGGTGGCCGGCGGAGCTCGCCGGTGACTCCAAAAGGCGGCCCTACCCTCGCCAGCCGCGGGCGAGGGCGGGGGAGGCCCACGCCTCCCTCGCTTGTGGCCGGCAAGGGCCGCCGAGCTCCGGCGGCCGGCGGCTTGAGCTCGCCCTTTGCAGGCCGGCCCTCGCCTGCCACGGGGCGAGGGCGGCAAGGGAGGCCCTCGCCCGTGGCCGGCGTAGGGAGAGCTCGCTCTCGCCCTTGCAGATTTGCTCGGGCAAGCTCGAGCTCGAGCTCGCCTGTGGCTGGTGGCGGCCCTCGCCGGCCACGGGCGAGGGCGAGGCCGCTTTTTGAAGTCGTCGGCGAGCTCCGCCGGCCGCTGGAACTCGTCGGCCTCCTTGTTTTTTAAAGAAAATGAAGGAAAAAAAAAATTCTGAGGTCTGGTCAGCGCCATGTCATCACCACGTTACGTCGTCACCGGCGAAGTCCGATGTGCCACGTCATCGCCACTTAGGCATTTTCCGGCCAAAATCCACCAGAAGGAGTTAACCGGCAAAGTTTCAAAAGGTTTAGGACTTATTTGGTATAAAAAAAAGGTTTATGACTAAATTGGTAAAATAGCAAATTATTTAGAATTTATTTGGTAATTGTCCAAAAAAAAAAAGGAAGTCTTTCACGTCATCTCTTGATGATGCAGCCAGCTCTGCAATCACATCAAGCTATCCAAAATAATTGTTCGTTCCCTATTGATCTCGACGCGTTATGATTCCAAAGCCACACCTTCCCCCCCCCCCCCCCCCCTCAGAACTTTCTATGTCAAAAACTTTTACACTCGATGAACACATGGCGCCATTAATCTTATAATTATTTCGAATCGAGATCATTTGTCTAAGTCAAAGGTTTATACTTTAATCATATCATGAGATCAACAGAGTATTTCACATGCCTTCAAATAGGTTAATCAACTTATCCAACTACGTAAATATTCTCTTATTGTGTACGTATTTCCTATTCCATTCAAATTTCACAGACCATTTCCGCTCTTTAATAACTCTCGTTTGCATTTTCTCTTTCTTGAGAACTTTTTTTTTTATTTCTGCTGTTTATATACTAGTTTACTTGGCAGTAGAAGCACGAATTTTGTTGGAGGTAGTAGGTTCTACAAAATTGATTTCTATTCTTGAAATATCAATAGACCCCTATTAATTCCGAATCAGGGCCCGAACAGATGTCTTTAGGCTTGGACTAGTTGAGAACATATGATATAGGTTATTAAAAAAAAGTCACGATGACCATGATAATGACAATTTGACACCCAAGCAGTCATATTATTGCACCATTTATTAGACAACCTGTGGTTCAGCAAGGAGGTCATCTAGACGTGAATCATTAAAAAAGAATTGAGG
The DNA here is from genome assembly GCA_019926035.1 of Melaleuca alternifolia. NCBI lineage: Eukaryota > Viridiplantae > Streptophyta > Magnoliopsida > Myrtales > Myrtaceae > Melaleuca > Melaleuca alternifolia. The sequence continues at coordinate 78,661 of JAGKPW010000100.1, read as the reverse complement.
TACCATTGTACTTTGGACGGACGATTTTACTTTTTGATTTTTAGAATATGAATTTTTCCGTGCCAATAGATTTATAAAAGAATTGGTAAGTATCAAACTGTTATTAGTTTTAAAAAAATTGGCTGGTGACCTGGTTTTAAGTAATTTGCTGGTAATGGTAGAATTACACTTCACTCGCACATAATGCACGTAGCCGATGCAAAGCCGTCATTAAGTTCAATCGACCTCACATGACATCTACTCCATTGAAAAAGCCTTTTGGGTGTATATGCTTCCAATTCATACGATAATGGTCGATTTCTTGTTTCCGGGATCAAATTGAACGCTGATGCTCCAGGAAATTGCAGTTGTGGCCAATTCATTCATTACCCGCAACTTTAGCAAAGTGCAGAACATTTGAGAGAGCCTCGTTCGACCGGTTTCAACCGGTGACACTCCTGATAATGCTTCTAGAATCTAACTCATTGTTTACTTTTTTTCTAGTAAAAACTTTGGGGTCTCAAGTATTGAGTATCACCATCCACCTGACCTTTAAGTGCGTTTTTATCTCGGAAGAGTTGACGAGCAAAAGTATCATGCCCGAGCTGCTGACGTAATATGTTGATTTCAAATATTGAACCGAAACCACATTCACGCACGTGAAATATCATGGTAACCCTAGATCTTAATTAAGAGATTACATGGTAAATTATATCCATCAAATGGGTGAAACAGATAATATTCATTAATTTATTGGAATTTCGGAGGTGGAATGTGATAGCAAGGAGAACATCTGTACGTATCAAGTCAATGTCGTGCCGAACAAGTTGTTCGATCTATTTAGTCAACCCACTGACAATGTATATATAATTGTCTTGAATTTTGTAATATCATAAACAGATTTGGTACTCGGGGATTAATATTTATGGGTGAATCAGAATGGGCCACACAAATATTATATTTCTCGACAGCCCACGACTGGTTTGGGTCCATGTCTCACAGTGCTGTACGGCCGAAGGCCCAAATATTTTGCCACAACGTGCAAATCACAAAGCATTCAGTCCACATTGCATTTCGCATATGTTTGTAAAACATAAACAAATTCTGGTTTCATCATACGTATCTCTTAAACATATACATGGTAGTCGACCTCAATGAGTCTAAGGAAAAGTAAAACTCTGAGTGTTGCACTATATTTCAATGACATACAAGTTTTGAAATCATAGGATTTATAGTGCCAGTTACATTGTTGATTCTATTTGAGCGACCTCATAGATCGAACTTTATCTCATCTTCTCTCTTTTTTTTTCCTTCTTCAAATCGTACTTCAACTCTTCTTCTTCTAACGACATAAAAAAAGAATCGTTTACGAGTTGATAAAAAATAAATGAACTAATTTTGTAAAGGAAATAAATTGTTTATCAGAAACAAGATTGAAAAAAGAAAATTATTTATCACACTTATTTCTTCCACCTTAGTTTAATAAATTAAACTAATTTGATAAGAAAAAACCAATCCGATAAAGAAAAATCAATTCTACAAAGTAAGAGACCTATTGAGAAAATAATATGCGACACATATAATATTTATACATATGTGATTGGTATTATTAGTGGCGCCATGGGAAACAAAAAAATGTGGACGACATCTTCACAATACACCGCTCCAATGAAACGCTTATCAAATGAGAGAAGACGAAGATTATTATTTTCTTTTCACACTGGACATGTGAGTTAGAGCTTGGGATGTCATGACGAACGTACCGCAAATTGGACTGATCAAAGGTAAATTGTTTGAGGTCACTCCGGACAATCGATTTCATGGAAATGTGAGCTTCTACATGTTTGAAGCTACCGATTTATGCTTAATTGATTATATGAATCAATCCGCGATTAGAATTGATTCTGTATTGATCTGTACAAAATATTCTTTCCTTTTTGTTGCTCATATTTTATACTGTAAAGATGAACTCTGTACAACCATGGAATACAAGCTGAAGCGCATATGATACAAAAAGTTTCTCTTTCAGTTTTCCTTTATTTCTGTCACATTCATCCATTCAATTGACTTGATACGTCACGTGATATATGTAGTACTATGAGTTTCGTAGAGCTACAGTTATTCGTTAAAAAATGTTTAACTAATAAGATGAAAGAGTAATCTAACATGCTCTAACACTCATCTTCACAAATAAGTTGCACTTTGCCCCAAAATTAGAATGCGAGATCAAGAAGGCAACTACGCTATTGAGGGTTTGAACTGACAATAAACTGTTTTGGTACAAGTGAAATTGTAGAAGACTACATCAACTGTTATAACAGCTTGAAACTATTAGAGGAAGACGATGGTGGTTTAATCCCAATACTTCTACAATAACCATTAAGCTAATGCGATAGAAAAGCAACCGTAGAATGAGCCAAATACACATTTATTTCTGTAAATCATAGATACTTCATCCACCGAAACTAATGATTGGGAGGATGTGGTGAGTCCTGACATTCCGCCGTCACCGATTCATCGATCCTTGATTCACAAGCACCATCCGGAGGCCGACTAGCGGAGGTCTTGCTCGCCACCCTGTCTTCCTCCCGGTCATCCAAAAGGTTCGTCTTGGTTCTAATCACATAAAGGTAACCGAGAACAAGCCGGCATTTCAGACGAAGGAGAGGACGACAGTCACACCGTAAGAGTTGAGGGTACTGCAACAATGAAGCGCCAGAGATAATGAGGAGGAAAAGGAGCCCCAAATAAAATATGGTGTTAGCAAGCCAAGGGAGTTTGCCAACGGTCAAGGTGACCCCAGTTAAGAAAGCACCGGACATCGCCGGGAGTGCAATTGTTAGCAGCTTTGCTGCGTAACGGAATCCAGCTATCGCTATATGCTTGTCATCGTCCTGTGCATACATGAGGCTGATGGATGCAATCGTTGCGCAGAGCATGGCGATGGTGTTGCAAATCGCGAAGGCCTGGAACATTTGCTTGTCCAGCATCGTAGCCATGCCCTGGCCGTTGAAGGCCCTATCCGAGCTGTTAATTCCTCCAGGAACTGCGAAACCAGCTTCGAAAGTCACAGTAGCCACAAGTGTTGCCACCACCAGACGGGCATTGATCGCATCCTTCAAATCGTCCATCTTTGGTACATGCAAGCGCCCCAATGCTATTGAATGCCCTTTATCTCGAGCTTTCGGCCTAAGTTCGGGTAAGTCTATGCTTCCAGCTGGCAAGGATTGCAACAATATAACTGCCAACAGCTGAGATAGGAAGCATAGAACATTAAAAAAAAGATCAAACTGTTGGAAATGGATCCCTTGCATTATTGCAGGGGTGACATGACCCCAACCACAGCCGTGTTTAAAAAAAAAAAAACAAAACCCTTCCATTAATGAGGGCCATCTGACATGAAATCGGACAGCCCCCAAGGCTAGATCCCCTGCAGTACTGTAAGGGATTATTACCATATCGATAAGGGCAATGAACTCCGAATTACTCATTTAAAGGGAAACTTTTACTTCTAAAGATGCAGTGTCTACTTGTCTTGAAGAATTAACACAAAAATACAAGTTCATTTTAGATGAGAAAAGAGGCACTAGTGAAATGTATATGGTTTATTGTTGCCATAAGTTGACATTATGATAATGTTATGGATTATGCCATATTTAGATGGTCAGATTTGCCACGATGACCACTTGCATCTAATGATAGTACGAACGCAACAACGACAACCCTCCCTTCTTATAAATGATCATTTCTATAGGTCTAGTAACTGAGATGTAAAATTTATCTCTGCATTTGTCGGAGACATTTTACTGTTCTCCTAACCTGGGACATACTAATGGCCACAAACTTTAACATCCTCCTGTTAAGGCTGAACCGGAGATTTGTAGAACATTAACCCTAGAGGTGTCTCGGCCATTTTAGAAGATTGATCAATGCTTCAACAATTATGTTCACAGGGAGACGTAATGATTTGAATACGAGAGTTGTGCTTAACTAATGTATCACTCTATAAAATTTCCAGTAAGCTAATAAATAAAGTAGTGACTGTTCATGTTACTTACCGTCCGCGCCCTCCCACTTTCGTGGAAGCTATCTTCAGCAATCTTTAAAGCAGTCAAGCATTCGTGGTTGAGAAGGACGGAGTCAATTCTTTCATCCAGCACGAGAGGCATCAAAGCGACAGGTTGTGAATGCATTGCGGCCAAGTGCAAAGCTGTGTTTCCAGCATGATCTCTTTCGTTTATCAGTGTCCTCATATCTGGATGTTTGAGTATGTATCTCACTGCCGAGGCTTGCCCATTTTTTGCGGCGACATGAAGAACCGTTTGTCCCTGCTTGTTTAGCGAATGTGATACCGGTTGTAGCTTCTCGATTACTTTGATATGACCCATCTTGCTCGCAATATGTATGGGAAGATCTCCATTCATGTCCCATTCCCGGGCCAAATATTCAGTTTCTGGTTGTAAGAGTTTGAATGCTTCGATGTCATTTGTGTGAGCTGCTACATGGAATACATTACCATCTCCGGAGTTGGTCATTGCAAATAGCTTGACATTGTTTTTTTGTATCTCGGCTGCTAAATCTGGAATCAAGAGCTCCAAATTAGGGACGGTAATCACAAGTAGGATCGATAGTCGCGATGCTGGATTGCATTGCTGAAACTCGTTGTGATAATCTTGATCGAACAAATCAGATGCTTCTAAAGGTTTATCTAACCCATTTTCGGGTGCAAACAATTATGGATCTTCGAGCTGTGAATCTGAAGCATTTTGACTTTCCTTCTCAAGCATGATGGAACACGGACCTGTGAGACCTTAGATAGATTTCGAAAAGATGCCGTTTATGTATTTTGGTGAGACTTAAGATAAATCCCAGACCATTTATATCCAAAGCAATACGACATTGACATGTATGAAGACCTTACTATAAAAATCTTATTAAACGACATGGCAATTGATAATATTATGGCATTTTCATATCATGAAGTATTTATACATTGGACGAATATAATGCATAGGAAAAAACGGAAACAACATTTGAATTGGAAGGGCAAGACCGAGGAAAGGAAGTCGGGATTTTCCTGTTATGTTCGTCAAACTCTAGCAAGTATCAAACAAATTTATTCTATTGCCAAGAACATTGCAACAGCCTCTGCATGAAATCGAGAAATTTTTTTCCACCCTCTTTAGAATTGAATGTCATCTCCTTCGCAAAGGTCTACGACACCTACAAAGCTCAAATACGAAATTTTATATCTGTAGAAAAAACTTGAGTAAAACTAAATAAAATATGTGACCAGATTCTCTTTCAGGAGGTTGGAAAAAAGTAAAGTTTATATATGAGTCACAAATTACAGGAAGGTAAAGGCTCAACCAAAAGAAATAGTTTTGATACCCAATGTAGAAAGTTAGAGATGCTGCTGGTAAAGAAGATCAATGGAGAGGTGTTTCCATTGTTTGAGAATTTTTAGAGACATGCATTTTACATGGCCCGGCCCACGATGATGTAAAAAAATTATGATTTTCTTTATCTATTCTTTTCTTTGTTTCTTTTCCACTCTTGACCAGAGAGGTCGTCAACAGACCCTCATTGGCCATATGCAAGAGTCAAGGACACATTTCAGATGCTATGCCTTTAAGAGTTTTTGGTACAATAATTACCATTTTCGCAAAATTGCGAAAATAAAAAAAACATAAATCAGAAAAATTGTAAAAATGATAGATATTATTCATATCAATGCCAATCACACCATATAGACAAAGTAAATTTTGAGAGAGAGAGAGAGAGAGAGAGCAATTTTAGCGCATAAAAGAAAATATAAAGAAAGGATAAAAAGAGAAAAACAGTGAGATGGCTTTGTCATTGATCTCAATCTCTTTGTGCCTTGATCTTGAGAGAATATGATCATTGTATTCCTACTTTCTTCGAAATCAAGTCTGCATGGTGACGTGGCCCATGTTTGAGTAAATTTCAATAACAAATTTTTAGTGTATTCTTCTAATTTTGTTCTTTGATTACTATATTCTACTTAGGAGGGTTGTTTACTTGTTTATATTTTTCTAGAATCGGGTGTGCTATTCCTAACACTTATATCATGCTATTTCTGAATTGACAAACTACATATATTAATGTTGGAAAATTCCTTCAGCACATCATTAATGGACTACCCAGCAAGTATTGTTTGTCTTCATTAAGGTACAGAGAATTGAGCAGTCAGATGATATGGCTGTAGGGGATTGAAGCAGGCAAATTTGATGAGATAGTCGATCCGCCAAAGTGCTAATTTGAAGAAAATAAGTATTCGCTCTAGCAATAAGATGTGCAACGAGGCAAAAGATGGGATGCCGTCTACGAGTTTTTCAAAATGTATATAAATTGCAAGAAATCCATTAGAACATATATCATCATTAGATATAACTAAATATGTGAAAATTATTCACTTAATCTACAAATTCATGATTAAAAATCAAAGATGTATTAATTACACGGATGAAATTTCTATCTGACGTCAAATTGATTCATTATTATGATTATATAACTATGCAAAACTTAAAATGATATATCTTCATGAATAAATTAAAACTAGGATAATTGAGATGAAACTTCTAATAGACTTATATACTTTAACAATGCTTGAAACCTTTTAGAGTCTGGAATGTATTTGAAGTTTAATAGTTGTGGAATATGATATCCAAACCTACTATATATTAACTATAAAATTGCTTTTATTTTATTGACTAATCTTATGTTAGTAAGTATGCATATTCCAACTTTATTTGGATTTAAGATGGTTTTCAAATTGAACCGACAGGTAAATCAATAATCAGAATATAATAAGCCATTTACCAAACTAAATTTACTCAGTCACAAAATTAAAAATATAAAATATGGACCCTTAAACCAAACCACTCGTGATCTAACATTATCATCAACCATCACTATTTCAAGCCTATCTTTCTGCTTTTGTCATTGTTAGGTCCTAGACTTTATAATTGTCGATCTTCAAAATTTGTACTTTATAGTTATTATAATCGAAGATCAGCAGTACGTTAGTTATTAATAAAATGGTTCTGTATGTAAATTTCAGCTGATCTATTATGTTTTAATGGGAGATAATTTGCTTATTAAGAGAATTATATGGATAGTTGCGAGTGCTCCATGGGAATCCAACTACTTTCATAACTATGAGAAAAGCCATAACGGGGTTGGATGAGTGCGAAAAGTTGTCGAACTGATTTGCGACGAGATCAGTCTACACATTCGTAGATAAATTCCACAAGCAAATTTAGGTGCATACCATAATTATGACGCACAATGGCACATTGAACGGGTGGCAAGCCTTGTATCTTCGACGGTCGAGCGAGCGCGAAAATAAAACCCAAAGCATCTCGGAGTTGCTGGTGTCGAGGGCCAGGTACAGGGGAGATTTCTGATCCACGTTCATCCAGTACACGGGCTCCAAATCGTCCCTCAACAAACGGCTCACCAGGCCAACGTCACGAGTAAGCACGGCCTCATGCAAAGCGGTGTTTCCATTCTTGTTCTTTATCCTCAGGATGTTCTCGCCGCTGTGGAGCTGTGTTGCCCGGTGAATCAACATAGCAGCGACGTCAAATGCCTTGGCCTTGGTGGCGATGTGTAGGGGGGTGTTTCCCCAATCATCTTGGGTAAATATGAGATGGGCATCGCATTGATCAAGCAGGAGCCTCAGGATTTCGCCATTGCTGGTGGCTGCTGCAATGTGGAACAGTGAACCCCCCGGTAGACCCCGGAAATTGAAGATAGCAGAAGAATCTGTTTGATGGGCAAGCTTATTGATCATGGAACGAATATCTTCGACCTTGGCGCGTTTGATGACCTCAGCCAGTTCTTTAGCAGCTGCATGCACTTTTGCTGGATCCTGTTGCTCCACGGTTGGCGCAGCTGTTTCTTCCCTCAGAGAAGCTTCTCCTTCATCTCTCTGGACCTCCTCCTTGATTGAGGTGTTCAGGCCAGACTCCTCCTCCTCTCCTATAGATAGCTTTACGTCCATCGAGCCTGAGCTATGCAAGTATTGTAGTTACTGCAAGGGAACAAGGATTTGTGAACAGATGAAATATTAATTTCAATACAAAGTAATGCATTTAAACTTTTATAAAAGTTAGGAACATGTTCACTAGAAGTTCTAAAACTTGTAACGAAAGTACAAGTGAGTCATAAAACTTGCAAAAAGTGCAAATGAGTACTAAAATTTGTCAAATTCATTCAAATGAGTCCCTCCATTAACTTCGTTAATTAAATAAATGGACAAACCTGACGTGGCATTGACGTGGCATTTTTTCATATATCCTTTAAAAAATAGAAGTGCCACGTTAGTAAAAAAATAAAAATATAAACTAAATTACATTTTAATAAAGAAAAAATGTTTAAAATTTTGAAAAAATGGAGATTATGTTTAAATCTAAAATATAAAATTTTCAAAAGGTTTAAAATTTTAAAATTAATTTAATTTAATTATATAAAATTTTAAATTAAATTTAACTTAATTTTGTAAAATTTTAAATTTAATTTATTTATTTATTTATTTATTTAAATTTAATTTTTTAATTTTTTTAAAAAAAGTGTCAATTTTAAAAAGTTTAAAAGAATTTTAAATTTTAAATGTTTAAAAAATTAAATATTTTAAAAAAATTAAATTTAAAAAATTAATTAAGTCATAAAGGATATATTAAAAAAATGAATTTTTTAAAAAATTATAAATTGAAATTTTAATTTAATTTATATATTAAATTTTTTTGATAAATTTACTTAAATGAATTAAATTTATTTTTTAAAATTTTAATTTTAATTTTAATTTTTTTAAAAAAAATTAATTGAATTAAAGTTTGAGCAATTTCTTTAAAAATGTGTTTTTTTAAATTAATTAAAAATAATATTTAATTTTTTTAACAAATTATTTGAAATTAGTTATTTTAATTAATGGGATAGGATGACGTCATTTAGGGGACATGACTCTCCAAAACGTCAGCAATGGACATTAATTGCCACATATGAGAGAGAAAATAATAAAATAAGCCACGTTAACATTTTCCGTGAAACTAATTGGACGGCGCTAACGGAAGGACTGAATTGAACAAATTTGACAAGTTTTAGGACTCGTTTGCACTTTTTGTAAGTTTTATGGCTCACTTGCACTTTCGCTACAAGTTTTAGGATTTCTAGTGAACATGTCCCTAAAAGTTATTATGGTCCTACAAATTTTGTTATATATATCCAACAAAAAAGTTTTCTACTTTAAAAATTGCCGCCCGAGATCACGAGGCGTGAATAACCACGAATGATTTGTTGTAATTATTTAAGTGCAAAAATTAATAAAATACCATGGATTTGCATGATAGTAAGATGATTTACTTTTAAATAATTTATATTAAGAGCTAGAATTCAAGTCCCAAAATGGCGAATATGGTAGGAAAAGTTGCCGGATCTGGCAGGGGTTTCACCCCTGACATAGGAGGGCCGTCCGATTAACCCTCATTAAAATAAATTTTTGAAGAAGGTTTTTTTTCCAGCCATCTAATTCAGATCGGACGATTAGGACCTAATGTATGTCTGATGATCTATTTTCAGAAAAGTTAACTTGGTCACTAGTGTTGCCACCAAAAGGCGCCTGTTCAACAAGATCTTCAGTACCTCCTATTTCGTTAGGTCAGAGATTGATCGCTCCGGGAATTGACTTTTTGGCCGGAGAGTGCATATATCGCTGCTCATGGGCGACGTCGGGCAAAGTGCAAACTAGAATCAGCCCGGTCAACTGGTGGGGTGCGGTAGCCGAAAGGAGTGAAGAGAAAGGAATCTTTGAGCACACTAGATAAAGAGTGGCAGCCCTAATGCAGTAAGGAGCAAGGCCCTTTTTTGTTTTTTGTTTTTTGTTTTTTGTTTTGTTTTTGGCATGCTAGTAACATCATCGAATAAGAAAGCATATAAGGAAAAGCGTGCGGTCCAGCGTCAAAGATTTCAAGACGATTGACATTAACAAAGGAAATATTAGACAACAGCAAAAGAAAGAGGAAAGGAAACATTGATTATTTGAAATCAACACATCACCTTCCAATACGCAAACTCGCTTTGTCCGACGATCTAAAGGCGATGCCGAGAGCGGCCGGCAATCGCAACTCCCCACACCAACTCGTTTGCACAACGTAAGATGAACCAAAGTGGCGGGGTCGGGCATACCTCGCGGTTGCCATTTTATTGTACAATAAAGGGCTCAAGCTCATGGTGAATAAATTCTCGCACATGGTTCCTGTTCGCTTTGAGTCCCTTTAACTGATACTATTCTTTGCGCAGCATAAGTGCAAATAAGCAAAATGGAGCCATGTGCCTGATATTTACGTAGCCCTTAGCCTTGGTAATTATGTAGAGGATCATCCTTCAATCCTAGGATTATTGCATACTAAATCAAGTCAATTTTTGTTACCATAGTTCTGTTTACGTATACACTAATCTATGAACTTTTTAATAGTGAAAGCAGTAACCTCATTTACAGTTGTTTCGGGTTGATAATTCTGCTATCTTTCTAAAAGTAAAAGTGTCATAATTATTATATAATATTCACTTTAGTATTAAAACTTTTCGAGCGATCATTTAAATGCCACCGGTAGAAAAACAATAACTTGAGTGCCTTGGGCGATAAATTCTAACAATTCATCCTAAGTGACTATTTCAATAAAAAATTTATTCTTATGTCACTTTTTTTTTATAATTAAAAAAAGAGTGGCGCTTTGTGGCGATGATCTAGCTTTTCTTGACAAAATATCTTTTGTAAAGAAAGAAAATGTACTCTCGCTCTCAAAGGTGAGCATGGTCCAGTCCAACTCAGGAGCCGAGTAGAACATGTCGATATTAGATAGCTTCCGTGAGAATTAATCCGATTCCCAATTCCCAAATTTGAGAACCGATAATAATAATCCGGTTCCTTCTTCCATACAAGGAACCAGATTCATTGGACTAGTACGCCTTAATTTTCTTTCTTTCTTTTTTTTGATAATTTTCTTCTTCTTCAAAATTTTTAAACAAACGTTTGTGGTAGAGGGGCAAAACCTAGTCAATCAGTCTTACTCTTCAGATCAATTGCCTCTCGACTTTGTCGCCTCTAGCCTTAAACACGCGCGCACAAACACACATACTCTCTCTCTCTCTCTCTCTCTCATCCTTTTTTCATATTGCAAACATAGTGAAGGCGAGAGCTTAGAGGGAAAAAAATTATGGTTCAGTGCTGGAGGGACTATCGCGGCTAAAAGAACAAAATGGGTTGCGTTAGCTCCGCACGAACTGCTCTATTTCTGGAAACTAACATGCAGAAACTTATGAATGGCTACTTGCGGATTTTGTTGTCATGAAAACCCTAGTTCTCTTCTTCCCACACAAAAGAATCAATTACAACACAATCTGACGATGAAGCATCGCGAAAAGAGAAGATACCCATTAAATTTGAAAGAAGAATAAAGCCTTTTAAAAGAAAGCACCCCAATTAGCAACGAGGATATCGAAGGGCGTGAGGTCAAATCGAAAAAATCTGAAAGTGGGCACGAAAGGTTAGCGGGTATCCACACTTGAAGCGTTGCCTATACTTTGACTGTTGCAGTAGTATTCACCTTCTTCTTCAATTGGTTCGGCCACTCTTGAGACTCCGTTTGTTTCATAAAAAATAACTTCCAAAAAAATATTTTCTGAATTTTCTGCCATTCGTTTCACGGAAAATAAAATAGTCAGGGAAAATATTTTCTACCAATGGAAAAAACACTTTAAAAAGTGGGGAAAATGTTTTACGTTTTTTTTAGTAGAAAATATTTTCCATTTTTTTAAAAGTAGAAAATATTTTCCATTTTGTTTGTTTACCTTTAAATATGTGGGCCTCTAACACCGTACCTCGATCTCGCTAAAGGCTAGTGAGTCGACAGTTTTGACAAACGAATACTAGAAAATATTATCATTTTCTAGAAAAATGATTTCCCGAAAAATATTTTTCAGAAATGTTATATTTTTCATGAAACAAACGGAGCCTGAGTCCTTTATCCTGCTCTTGCTCTCCATTGCAAATTTTATATGATAATTTTGCTCCAAAATCCTTGGATAGGAGTTTAGGGTTAGAATAAGAGACTCGATGGATACTCCTTGTGGCAAACATGAGTGAGAGAAAGCCAAATAATTTTGAGTTCACATTGCCAGTGAGACAAGTTAGACTATTTATATTAAAAATTGTCACCTTAAGATTTTTCAATAATTCAAATCGGCGATGCTATTGAAGTATTTTTTTTTTTCCAAAGTGACATTCAAATAATCGCTTGAAATGTTTTGATAGAATAGAATATTATATGAATGTTGTGACACTTTTAGGGTTTGTTCGTTTCGCGGAAAATACAACATTTTCGAAAAATATTTTTTCAGGAAGTGATTTTTCGGAAAGTGACAACATCTTCGAGCAGCGTTTGACGAAGTCAAGGGCGGCGAGCTTAGGCGAGGCGACTGCTAGCGGAACGCAGGCGACAGCGGACGCAGCAGCACGGAGGAGCAGAAGCAACAGAGTCGAGTAGAGTAGGAAGATGATGAAGAAGAAAAATGAAAATATTAAAATAAGTGTACTGAAAATCTAAATTATCTTTCAATGGCACATGGTTTTTGAAATCATAAGATTTATAGTGTCTGTAACATTGTTGGTTCTACTTGAGAAGTCAAAGAAGTCAGGGGATTTGTTTCGCCCTCCCACGCCCAAATTTTTTTTAATAAAAATAAAACCCTTAATAATGGTGGGTCATTCGATTTCAAATTGGACGGCCCTCCCTGTACGTCACCCCCGGATCGTCTGACATTATGTCAAACGATCCGGATCCATATTACAAATCGAACTTCAACTTTTCAAGGGACAAGCTTTTAGCTAACGGGTATTTCAAACTCATTGGTTTTCTTTCTAAATAACATTTTCTTTTTTATCGAAATTTTATATTATGACAATGAAAGTTAAGACAATAGTACGTATCCTCTCAGGATAATATATAAAAAAAATCTTCCACTATTGTAATTGTACCTGTAACTCTTAAATCTTTTTTTCTTTTGCCGATTCAATCTATCCGATAAATTTTGGCCAGTTGATACTGATGTGGTGTCATCAGCACTAACATAAACATTTTAACTGATATTTCAATATTTTTCAATTTAATTTTTATTTGTTCTTTTCTTTTTTTTTTCTTTTCTGTCTTTTTTCCCCTTCCCTTCTTTTTCATCTTTTCTTCCTCTAGCTGGCGAGGTTAGGCAAGCATTAGTGAGGTCGACGTCGTCGACTTCAAGTGAGCCTTGCCTAGCCATGGCGAGGTCCCTTTGGCTAATCAGTGAGGTCTGGTAGCTAGCTAAAGGAAAATAAAGAAGAAGGGAAGGGGAAAAAGAAAAAAGAAAAAGAAAAAAAAGGAAATGTATAAAATAATTAGAATTCAATAAAATATTTAAATATTATTAAGAATTGTCCCTGTCAGTGTTGATAGCGCTATGTTAGTTTCGACTGTGCCCCGTTAGCATCGTTTAGCTAAATTTGATCGGATGGACTAAATTGATGTCTATACAAATAATGTAAGACTGAATTGATATAATGCTCATATGTTTAGAATTCTTTTAGTAATTTCTCTATCCTCTCATATATGATTGTATTTGAAGGTGAACTAATTCCTCATCCTATAATTTGAAGTGTATCTATTGCGAAAAAGAAAACTTAACTATTTCAGTACATTTGACATTAGCATCAAAGTACTTTTATTTATAGTTAGTATCCATTTCCTTATTTCATTAGGCGAGAAGAAAGCACAATGATTACGTATACATTGATTTGATTACAGTGAAAGATAAATGATTATTCCAAAATTAGATAGAAAGATATGCCCACATAAAAAAGAATCGTTTGCGTGTTGTAAAATTAAATGAACTTATTTTGTACAGGAAATAAATTGTTTATCAGAAATAATATTGAAAAAGAAAAATTATTTATCAGACTTAATTCTTTCCACCATAGTTTAATAAATTAAACATATTTGATAAGAAAAAACCAATTCGATAAAGAAAAAATCAATTCTACCAAAAGTAAGAGCCTTATCGATAAAATAATAGACAAAACATATGTATTTATACGTATGTGCTTAGTATTATTAGTGGGGCTATGGAAAATAAAAGATATGGAAGACAAGACTTCACAATACTCCATCCTAACGAAACGCTTATTAAATAAGATAGGAATTATTAGTATTAATAGCCGGTGAGAATTTTTTTTTTCTGAGTGAAGAGAAATTTATAGGGAAAAAAAGTTATGGTTTTCTAGGCCAAATGCTCGACTTATAAGAGAAAAGGCAATGAGAATTGTTTCCTTTACACACGGGACATGCGAGTGAGAGCCCGGGATGTCAAGACTATCGTGCCACGACATTAGAACGCCAGAATATGTAAGGCTGATATGCCCTAACACTTTGTCTTCATGAATAAGTTAAGACTTTCCCCCAACATTAGAACGCGAGAATATGTAAGGCTGTTAGGGTATCGAGAGTTCGAACTGACCATAAACTGTTTTGGTACCATATGAAATTGTAGAAGACTACATCAGCTATTATAATAGCTTGAAACTATTGGAGGAAGACCATGGCGGTTTAATCCCAATACTTCAACAATAACCATTAAGCTAATGCGATATAAAAGCAACTGTAGAATGAGCCAAATACACCAAGCCAAATACACATTTGTTTCTGTAAATCATAGATACTTTATCAACTGAAACTAATGATTGGGAGGATGTGGTGAGTCCCCACATTCCGCCGTCACTGATTCATCGATCCTTAATTCACAAGCACCATCCGGAGGCCGACTAGCGGAGGTCTTGCTCGCCATCCCGTCTTCCTCCGGGTCATCCAAAAGGTTCGTCTTAACTCCAATCAAATAAAGGTGAATGAGAATAAGCCAGCATTTCAGACGAAGGAGAAGACGACAGTCACTCAAAAAGAATTGAGGGTACTGCAACAATGTAGCGCCCGAGATAATGAGGAGGAAAAGGAGCCCCAAATAAAATATGGTGTTAGCAAGCCAAGGGAGTTTGCCAACTGTCAAGGTGACCCCAGTTAAGAAAGCACCGGACATCGCCGGGAGTGCAATTGTTAGCAGCATTCTTCCGTAATTGTATCCAGCTATCGCGATGTCAAGGATGTCATCGTGCTGCGCATACATGAGGCTGATGACCGCAATCGTTGCGCACAGCATCGCGATGGTGTTGCAAATCACGAAGGCCTGGAACATTCGCTTGTCCAGCATCGTAGTTATGCCCTGGCCGTTGAAGGCCATGTCCGAGCCGTTAAATCCTCCAGGAACTGTGACACCAGCTGCGAAAGTCACAGTAGCCACAAGTGCTGCCACCAACAGACGGGAATTGATCACATCCTTCAAAACGTCCATCTTTGGTACATGTATGCGCCACAATGCCATTAAAAGCCCTTTATCTCGAGCTTTCAGCCTAAGTACGGGCAAGTCTATGCTTCCAGCTAACACGGATTGCAACACCATAGCAGCCAACATCTGAGATAGGAAGCATATAGAATAGTAAAAGAAAGATCAAATTGTTACCATATCGATAAAGGCAATTAACTCCGAATTACTCATTTAAAGGGAAACTGTTTTTTTTCTAAAGATGCAGTATCTGCTTTTCTCAAAAAATTTACACAAAACAAGTTTATTTTAGATGAGAAAAGAGGCACTAATGAAATCTATATGGTTTATTTTTGTCATAGGTTGACATTATGATAATATTATGAGATTATGCCATATTTAGATGATCAGATTTGCTGCGTTGACCGCTTGCTTTTAATGATAATACGAATGCAACAAATGACAACCCTCCCTTCTTATAAATGATCATTTCTATAGGTCTAGTGACCGAGATGTAACATTTATCTCCGCATTTGTCGGAGACATTTTACTGTTCTCCTTACCTGGGACATGCTCATGGCCACAAACTTTAACTACCTCCTGTTAAGGCTAAACCGGAGATTTGTAGAACATTGACCCTGGAGTAGTCTCGGCCATTTTAGAAGATTGATCAATGCTTGAACAATTATGTTCACGGGTAGACGTAATGATTTGAGTAGGAGATCTTTGCTTAACTAATGTATCCCTCTATAAAAGTTCCAGTAAGCTAATAAATAAAATAGTGAACGTTCATGTTACCTACCGCCCGCCACATCCCACTCTTGCGGAATTTATCTTCAGCAATCTTTGAAGCAGCCAAGCACTCGTGGTTGAGAAGGACAGGGTCAATTCTTTCATCCAGCAGGAGAGGAATCAAAGCGACGGGTTGTGAATGCATCGCGGCCAAGTGCAAAGCTGTGTTTCCAGCATGATCTCTTTCGTTTATCAGTGTCCTCATATCTGGATGTTTGAGTATGTATCTCACTGCCGAGGCTTGCCCATATTTTGCGGCGACATGAAGAACCGTTTGTCCCTGCTTGTTTAGCGAATGTGATACCGGTTGTAGCTTCTCGATTACTTTGATATGACCCATCTTGCTCGCAATATGTATGGGAAGATCTCCATTCATGTCCCATTCCCGGGCCAAATATTCAGTTTCTGGTTGTAAGAGTTTGAATGCTTCGATGTCATTTGTGTGAGCTGCTAAATGGAATACATTACCATCTCTGGAGTCGGTCATTGCAAATAGCTTGATATTCTTTTTGAGTATCTTGGCTGCTAAATCTGGGATCAAGAGCTCCAAATTAGGGACCATAATCACAATTAGGACCGATTGTTGCCGATGCTGGATTGCAATGAAAGTTGTTGTAATAATCTTGATTGAATGAATCAGATGCTTCTAAAGGTTTATCAAACCCATTTTCGGGTGCAAGCAATTATGGATCTTCGAGCTGTGAATCTCGAAGCACCGTGACTTTCCTTCTCAAACATGATGGAACACAGACCTGTGAGACTTTAGATAATTTGAAAAGATACCGTTCATGTATTTTGATGAGACTTCAGATAAATCCCAGACCATTTATTTACAAAGTAATGCGACATTGACATGTGTGAAGACTTTACTATAAAAAATCTTATTAAAGGACATGGCAATTGGTAATGTTATGGCAATTTCATGTCATGAAGTATCTATAGATTGCGCAAATATGATGCATAGGAAAAAACGGAAACGACATATGAATGGCAAGGGCAAGATCGAGGAAAGGAAGACGGGATTATCCTATTATGTTCGTCAGACTCTAGCAAGTATATTGCCAAGAACATTGCAATGTGAATCAGAAAATTCTTTTGCACCCTCTTTAGAATTGAATGTCATCCCCTTCGTAAAGGTCTACAACACCTACAAAGCTCAAATAAGAAATTATATATTTATAAAAAAATTTGAGTAAAAACTAATTAAAATATGTGACCGGAATCACTTTCTGCGGTTGATAAAAGGTAAAGTTTATATATGAATAAAAAATTACAGAAAGGTAAATGCTCAACCAAAAGAAATAGTTTTGGTCCCAAATGTAGAACTTTAGAGATGCTGCTGGTAAAGAAGATCAATGGAGAGGTGTTTCCATTGTTTGAGAATTTTTTTAAAATAGACATTTTACGTGACACGGCCAACGATGACGTAGAAAATTTACATAATTAAAAAAAATTATGATCCTTTTTTTTCTTTTATCTATTCTTTTCTTTCTTTCTTTTCCAACTCTTGACTAGAGAGGTCGTCATGAACATCATTGGCCATATGCAAAAGTCAAGGACATTTTTTAGATGGTATGCCTTTAAAAGTTTTTGGCACAAAAATTGCAACAAAATAAAAAAACCAAAAAAATTGTAGAAATTAAAAATATTATTTATATCAGTATCAGTCATATCACATAGACAACGTACATTTTTAGAGAGATGGCAATTTTAGCAGATAAAAGAAAATAGGAAGAAAAAGAAAAAAGAGAAGAACAATGAGATTGCTCTATGATTGATCTAAATCTTTGTGTCTTGATCTCCAGAAAATATTATCATTGTATTCCTGCTTTCTTCGAAATCTAATCTGCGTGGTGACGTGACCTACGTTTGAGTAAATTTCAAAAACAAATTTTCTAGTGTATTCTTCTATTTTTGTTCTTTGATTGCTATATTCTACTTAGGATGGTTGTTTACTTGTTTATATTTTTCTAGAATCAGTGTTCGATTCCTAACACTTATGTCATGCTATTTCTGAATTGACAAACTACATACATTAATGTTGGAAAATTCCTTCAGCGCATCATTAATTGACTAAGTGGCAAGTATTGTTTGTCTTAATCAATGTACAGAGAATTGAGCATTCAGATGATGTGGCTGTAGGTGATTGAAGCAGGCAAACATGATGAGATAGTTGATCCGCCAAAATGCTAATTTGAAGAGAATGAGTATTCACTTTAGGAATAAGATGGGTAACGAGGCAAAAGATGGGATGTCGTCTACGAGTTTTTCAAAACGTATATTAATTACAAGTAATCATTAGAACATAGATTATCATTAGATATAACTAAATTTATGAAAATTATTCACTTCATAGAGAAATTCATGATTAAAATCAAACATGTATTAATTAATAAGGGGGATGAATTTTCCATCTAACATCACATTGATTCATCATTACGGTTATATAACTATACAAAAATTAAGATGATATATCTTCATGAAGAAATTAAAATTAGAATAATTATCATGAAAATTTTAATAGACGTATATACTTTAACAATGCTTGAAATCCTATAGAGTCTAGAATGTATTTGAAGTTTTACAGTTGTGGGATATGATATCTTAACCTACTATATATTAACTAGAATATTGCTCTTATTTTCTTGACATCTCTTATGTTATTGAATCAGAAAGTATGCATATTCGAACTCTCTTAGGCTGCGTTTGGTCGACCGGATAAAAATCAGGATATGATATGTTTTATCCTATCTCGTGTTTGATAGCTATCTAGATTAGGATAAGGTCGGATATAAAAGGGATATAAGTCGGATAAAAGAATCCGAGGGGGAGGATGGGATAAGGTGGGATAGGATTTCTTTTATCCGAAACATAAAACTCTTTTTGGCTTTTTTCTTTCTCCGTCGATCACCCATAAACGACTCCAACACTTTTGTTGGGTCTGAGTCAAAGAGTCGGACCGGGTTTCCTCGACCCGGTTCGAAGTCCATTTTTTCAAATTAAAAATTATTAAATAAAAAAATTGAAAAATAAAAAATTATAAAAATTCAAAAATTCCTTTTTTAAAAAATAAAAAAATTAAAATTAAAATACTCTAAAATAATAATAATAATAATAATAATAATAATAATAATAATAATAAATAAAGAATGTCTAGATGGTTGACCACAATTTATTTTATATAGTATTAATTCTATAAGTGTTAAACTAATTTTTGATTTTCCGTTTTGAATAAACATTTTTAGTTTAGCATAAAAAATGAGAAAATTCTTGAAAAGTTTTAAACTCAATTGAATATGTTCTTATTCAAAGTATTGACGTTGAAGCTTTCTTCTCGATAGCTCTTTGACACATCAAAATTTTACAAAAGCGACGAACTGTAATTTTATTTATAAATGTAATTTGTTCAAAGATCGTTTGTTAACGTAATTAATTGTCATTGCATTCTTGTACCAGCTGGGAAAAAAATGAATGAACTTTGGACTTTATGTTTTGTTCTAATTGATCATTTGCTTGATTTGGTATTGGACCTGTAACAAAATAAAAATAAATGAGAAACTTGTAAAGGAGAAAAAGAATTCATGTTTCAAAGTGAATATATTGAAATTGAGGTTATTCTAAGAACGTTTAATGTTGTATAGGGTAACCAAAAGATTATTTAAAAAAAAACGGAAAAAATAATACGTAATCATAAAATTCAATAAGAATATGTTAATTTGAAAAAGATATATTGTTTTGGATGATTTTGTGAATATTAATTAAACCTGCAAATTTGTACTTGCTTAATGTTATTGTTTTTAAATATATGAATTTAAATTCGTAGTTCATTTATAGTTCATCAAGTGACAGATTTGATAAGATATGCAGATATCCAACTTTATATCCGTAATTCACCAAATAGGGCAAAGGAGGAAGACAGGTGGGCGAGTCCGACCGGCAACCTCAGACGGCACGGACTGTGCGACCTCAGACGGCGAGGTCGCCGAACAGCGCAACCTCAGCCTCGCCCATCTGA
Source organism: Melaleuca alternifolia (assembly GCA_019926035.1). Classification (NCBI taxonomy): domain Eukaryota; kingdom Viridiplantae; phylum Streptophyta; class Magnoliopsida; order Myrtales; family Myrtaceae; genus Melaleuca; species Melaleuca alternifolia. The sequence continues at coordinate 58,452 of JAGKPW010000100.1, read as the reverse complement.
GGTTGCGTGACCACCCCCATCGACAATATTATCCGCTTTGGGCCCCACTAGCCCTCACGGCTTTGTTTTTCCTCAACCTAGGAAAACGCGTTGTCGGTAGGTCAAGGGCAGCTTATCCCACATAAGCTCTCCCACGACTCCCTCCCTAGGCGATGTAGGACATGGATGTCACATACCCCCCTTAATGACACAGTGTTCTCGTTGTGCGCTCAACAACACCAGCCAGCGCCCACTGTGGTCACCACATGTGGTCGGGAGTTGACTTTGATACCACCTTGTAACGCCCCGGCGTTACCCACAATATGGATATTGTTCACTTTGGACACTAAATCCTCACGGTTTTGTTCTTCTCGATCTATCCAAGAAAACGGGTCCATACTATTAAGGGGCCCCAATGCCATATAAGCTGGCCCTAGGACTCTCTTCTAGGCAATGTGGGACAAGAGAAGTGTCCCACCTTTGTACGCGTCCAGGGACCGAGGTGCGGACGCACTGCCATCCTCCCCACCCACCGCTGCCTGGGTCGTCACATTATATACTCTCAGGCGATGACCCATCTTTTTTGTCACGCCCTAGTCTCGAGCTCGGAACAGTCCTCGAAGATGGTCGTTACCGGTCAATAAATTTGCTATGTTCCCAGGAATAATCGTTGACCAATTAAATACTCATTAATTAAATAAATAATTACGCAACGGGAACAAATAGATAATCTCAAAAAAGTCCTGAGGTGGCAAATCCCTCATCCACAGCTTTTAAGGTGGGCAGAATGGTTTTCGAAATATTCTTTTGAAACCAAACACATTGCAGGAAAGAAAAATATTCTTGCTGATTTTCTTTCCAGACCCAAGGCCCCCTTGGAAATCAATATGTATGTAAAAAGAAACCACCGTGGTGAAACATACAGGGTCCAAGACATACGAGATAGACCCAGAATCGAGTATCCTCCTGAGATACGAGCTACTATCGAGGAGAACATGTTACTCGAAAGATTTCCTGATTTTCTCCAGACAAGCGAATACAGCATATTCGCCAACTATGGAGGTCTACTCTTGAAACCTGATGGACTTCATCCAGATATCCCATTCATCCATCCACTCACTTGGAACCCAGAACAGGAATTTCCTGAAAGATTAAAATGGATGTTTTGGTATTTATTTAACCTGTACACCATAGCTGTTCAGTTTCCTACTGAGCAAATTTGGCAAGCTCTCACACAAACACTCAGAGCACAAGATCACAGACGCCACAGGTTAAAACATTTGTTTTCATTGTTAAATTGGTTTATGCCCCTTGGTGCCTGGCGTGCTATCTTTGGCACAGAAAACCGACAGGGAAGACCAGAGCCTGAAAGACACACCATTATTCTTTTCCATCGACCATGGATATTCATCCACCCAACAGGAGATCATGGGCGAAGACCATCAAATATAGGAACAAGTTCCTATAGACCTCAGCTTCATCTACAAACACATTATGTGTATGGAACATTTTCAAGGTGCATCGCCTCTGACCCACAATCCTATAGAGAACTCCAGAGAGTTTTGTGCCAAGCAAATCGCACAATCCCTCCAGAAGTCTGGCCATCACACTCAGATAACGTTTCATGGGATGCTAATAATTCTAAAGAATCAGTCCGAGAAGCTCTAGAATTCTACCGACTTGGACATCCTGAAGAATTTCCATCATCATCAGGCACCCAGCCAGATCCAGCTAGCACTATTTTTCAAGACTCCCAAGACCCATGGGCTGCTTATGGACCATTCTCTGACCCATTCCATGCAAGCTCCTCAAGGCCACCTCACTTGGTGGAAGAAGAAATTGAAGCCTTAATCAGAGACTTCAAAAGACAAAAAGACGGCCCAGCCTTCTACCTCGGCGAATCCTCCTCCACACAGGTGGAAGAAGCTGACCTCTCTCTGTCACAAATCAATACAGATTTGCAACCTTATCTTAACCCGGATAATTGGCCCCAGCCAATAATACCGCGTGAAGAGACTCCGCCCACACCACCAAGAGATTCCCCTGTATATTTACCCTACTGGGAACGAATCATGAGCACTGCCACCATAGATCAAATAGATGATCATGGAACAAGACAAGATAGCCCTGAAGACTCGAATGACTCTCATGACAACACTGAAGAACCCATCAACCGAGACCATAGGGATTAGTATAAGGACTAGAAAGTGTGTGTACAAATGTGTTAAGTGTGTCTTATGCTTTAGGTATGCTTTCGGCCGACATCACGGACCGAGTACTGTAATGTACTGTAGTACTGCACTGTAGCAGTCACGGATTGTACTACAAGTACACTGTTTTGCACTGTGCAAACAGTAAAGTACTGTAGCAAGTCACGGTAGCACTGTAGCAACAGTAACTTGTACTCGTCTATATAAGGCGAGATATGTTGCGTGAAGAATAAGATCCGGAGATCAAAGTTTGAAAACCCTCTCTCTACCTCATGTCTTTCTAAACACTCCCTTTCTTCTTCTGAGCCTGGTAAAAGCCTCTAGGAAATGCAGCTTCGTCTGGTTCTCACATGGGCTGAAGTTCTTGGTTTCCGTTGGCTAAGGCATCCGTGAAAGTCCCTAAAAGGCAGACCCTTCAGGCTCGAGCATGGTCGCTCGCCGCATGGGCAGCATAGCTGGGATAAACGGTGTTCTTACTCTAGTTGGTATCAGAGCCTTACCCATGTTAGAATGCAGTTGATTCATGCGCCTAGTAGGTGTTCCTAGTTGGAACTATCCAGTGCGACGAAGAAGATAATCCACAGTATGAGTGATTCTCCAACAGTTCTTAGTGCACCCGTTTTCCTTACTCATTCACCTCCATCTTCATCCCTTTCTGAGTTTCGCATCTCTAATGCTTCAAAGATTGACTTTCTATATGAAGTCACTCAAACCGAAGACACTAGAATCTCAGAAACCCAGTTACCCCTCATGAATCCTTACTCTGCTTTTGCAAAACCATCATCATCCTTTTCTCCCATCCGCTCCATCAAACAGCTCATCCGACATACTCCCCCTCAAGTTAAGAATATGTTCAGTCGTCCAAATTCGATCAACACCCTATTCCTGCCACCGACAAAGAATATTTTGTCACACTTCAAATACCTCCAGAATTTCCCCGACAGTGGGCACAATAGGGTTATACCCATATGCACTACGGTGTAGTTCGTCTTGCTCTCACCTTCCACGGAAGGAAGGGTCTCCCTGTAGTTGCAAGAATGGCACTCCTGGACACAAGATTTTTGGAGTATCAACACGCCTGTATAGGGACAGTTCAAACTACCTTGAACGCCGGCACAGTATTTGTCACACTTTATCCAAATTTCAACGTTGCTCTTGCAGATCCACAACTCCTCTCCTTTTTAAAGGTTCAACTTCAGCTTACAGGAGCACCACAGACTGCAGATTTTGTTGCAGCAACACTCCACTACCAGATGGTGTATCGTGTGCAGAACCATGCACTCGATCTGAACTTTCATGGCAATGAAGATGCCCTGTTCATCTCCCTTGAGAATGACCAAGCCTCTTGCATCCATGTTCCCCGGCAGATTCCGAAGGAAAAGTTAACCAAGTTTCTACCTGAAACTTGGATAACGAACTATGAACAGCTCCATCAAAGCAACAAGCCTGTTCACTCTGTCGATTCTGAATTCATTCGGAAAAAAGATGGCCTGGTTCAAGTCAAGTTTAACAAAGGAAAAGAAGAAGCACCTCCGATTTTCCCAACACTTTTCCTCATCGAGCCATGTGTTCCAGATCCAATACCCGAAGACGAAGACCCAAAGAAGCTCGTCGAGTTCTTCCAGTCGGATGGACACCCTGTCCATCATTATAAAGATTCCCATGGCCACTGCTTTTGGGACCCATGGTGCCAATGTTCCTATTGCACCAACTCACCTGACGAGGTCGACCCGACGGTGAAAAGAAAGCTCCAGAAAAACAAAAAGAGAAAGGACCCACTTTACCAAAGGTATCTTGAAGGAGATCCCACGGTAGGTCCTCTCGGTGATGAAATGGGATACCAATTTTTGGTGTCGTATTCTTCCTCTACTCCTCTTTCTGCTCATACACATGAGTCAACCACATCACCTTACATACCACCACCGTCACCTCCTCCAAAACCGCCACCATCCAAAAAATCAGCCAAATCTGTTGTCTCTCCATTTTATAAACCCATCCAGAAGTGGGTAAAAAGGCAGTCACAGCCTCCCTCGCTGACACTACCCACTGCCTTTGATGAAAGAAAAAAGAGTTGCAATCCATCCCCTTCTTTACCAGAAATCTGCATGTTCAAAGAAGAAGATTTTCCCCCTTTACCTAGGGAAAATGTGCGTCTTAATTTTCCTGAGACTCGGGAATTCACAGACTCTGAACGTAGGCATCATCATATGCCTAAGATCAACATGCCTAAGGAAGTGGATGAACAAGGAAGGCCTAGAAGAAATAGTCCTGCTGAGGCAGTACTAAACTGGCAATCTGAAACTCTTTTGGCCCAGAATGAAGCCCTTAAGACCATTAACACAAAGGTTGATGGTGTTCATCATAGCATCAAGCTTCACCATGATGTTATTCGGAAAATGCTTCAAGATTTCCGAAAGCGACTCTCAGATCTAGAAGAAGGAAGAGTTTATTCTTCCTATCTAGAAGATTCAACAAAGGAGATAGAAAAGCTCAAGCGTCAAATAGCATTCCTCCAAGAAGGACGAATGTCTTCTGCTCCATCATCATCGGATTTCATGTCCAACTTCATCTCCTCAGAAAAACCTAAGGTATCAGTACCTTCGGACCCCTTTTTCATGCCTTCTGAACCAGATCGTTCTGATCCCATAAGGCTCAGAAACATCATTCGAGACATGGAAAGGAAAAAGGCCATAAAGATAGGGAAAAGAGAAATAGGTTCATCCACTGATCCAGAACAGCCCAAGCAGCTGATGGTATCCAATCCCTTAGAAACATACCTAAAGGATTTGACTACCGAAACCCCAGAACCTAAACAATCTTTCCCTTCTATATCGACCATTAACATTCCAGAAGATTCTGCTTCTGAGGATGGCATTCCAGAAGAATTTTCATCTTCATCATCCTCATCCAGTGGTTCCATTCCTCCCCTTTACATGGCTGATCCTGATCCTGATCCGCCACCAGAACCAATGTATGAAGATAGTCCTTCTGAGCCCCAAGTTGTATTTCCAGATCGAGCCCAAACACATTTGTCCCATGCAAATACAGGGTTTTTTACCCTAGATGATATTCCTTTTTCCAAATGGCCAGATCGATTCCAAGAATTTCATTCATGGCTCATTACCCAGAAATTAACCAGGGATAGCAATTATGACATTCTCCTTGAATTTACTTCAAAATTCACCGGTTCATTAAAAGATTGGTGGAGTTGCATCCTTGAAGCCAATCAGGTCCAGTTCTTGGTTTCGACCAATTTCAAAGATAATATTTCCGCTATGCACAAGTTTTTTTGCGGAAACATGGAGAATACTAAAGAAGCCCAAAGGCGAGAATTCTTTGAAAGAAAATGCTGTTCTCTTTGGCGAAAAGATTTAGATCGCCATTTCCAAGCTATGCACAAGCTTTTCTACGCCTTGGGAGCTGATGAAAGTCTGAAGCAAGTCTTCCTTAACTCCATTCCCAAGGAAATCTCCCAAGTGGTTGAGAAATCCCTTGGCACAAAAAATCTGAAGATTGCAGATGTTACCATTGGCCAACTCTAGCAAGAAATCCATATGGGACTTGAAGAACTTTGTAGTAGGAAAAACTCTTTTCAGCAATTCCTCAAACAAAGCTCACATTTGAACAAAAATTGTTCAAAAGATTATTTGAAGATCAAATGCCCTGGAGAAAAAGATGCTGTTTGTGACCATTGCAAACACAAAAAGAAGAAGCATTTTGGAAAGTATCATCTTTCTGATGGTAACTTTGAGCACAAATGCTTCAAGAAAAGAAGGTTTCTCAGGAGAAAGAGGAAATCCTTTGGTTCAAATTCCTCTGGAAAAAGAAGGTTCTCTACGTCCAAGTCCAAACGTTGTTACATTTGCAACAAAAAAGGACACTTTGCCAAAAACTGTCCTCAGGCAAAGCGAAACAACATCAACGTCATCATGCAGATAGAACAAAAAACCGGCATATCCCTTGAAGATGATGACTTGGAATCAATATTCTCTATTGATGACGAGCCTTCAGATGAGACAATTTGTCCCATCCCGTATTTTCCACAAGAAGAAGAAGAAGAATATGGTGAGAAAGATCTCTTTCATTTTGCTCCAGAGATACTTTCACAAGATTCATATTATCTCCCACCATATTTTCCCGTAAAAATCCTTCTTTCAAAATACTCAAAACCCATAACAGTCATAGCCATGATAGACACCGGAGCACATGCATCTTTGTTTGACCCAAAAATACTCCCAGATGAATATTGGACACCTCATGTTCGGTATTTCACTTCAGCATCTGGAGACACTTTTTCTGCCAGTGTCAGGTCAAAACCCATTACCATACAATTTTTCCCGCAGTGTTCTATCACCACTAAGGTCCTTGGATGCCCCTTTCCAAACAAGGATCTTATCATAGGATGGGATATTTTATCCCAAATTCCTAAGCTCAAAATCATCAGTGGAAAAAGGTCTCAAATTCAAAGGAACTTTCCAAGAATTTACTAGCATTCAGAGGTTCTTTTCCATTGACATCAACATTCTTGATCCTATCATGCAAAGTCTTTTGGACTCTTGTGCGGATAATCACTCAAAGTTCTTGCAAAAATGCCAACATCCACTATGGCAGAACTCTCAGTTTTTCATTCGTCTCCCGTTCAAACAGAATGAAGATATCAACCCGACGAAAGCTAGCCATTCGGGCATGAATCCTGAGCATCTTGCTCTTGCTCAAAAGGAGTGTTCTGAACTCCTACAACAAGGACTCATCGAGCCTTCTGATTCCCAGTGGGCTTGTGAAGCCTTCTATGTTAACAAACGAGCAGAGCAAAATAGAGGAAAACTTCGTTTGGTCATCAATTACCAACCTCTCAATACCTTTCTCAGAGATGACAAATTTCATCTACCATCCAGAAAATCCCTTTTTGCTAGCCTATCCAAAGCTAAGATCTATTCAAAATTTGATCTTAAAGCAGGATTCTGGCAACTTGGAATCCACCCTGATGACAGATCCAAAACTGGATTCTGCATCCCAAATCAGCACTACCAATGGAAAGTCTTGCCATTCGGGCTCAAAACTGCCCCATCTCTTTTCCAAAAGGTTATGTGCCAAATTTTCAGTCCAATCTTGGACAGTGCTGCCATCTACATAGATGACATATTGCTCTACAGCCCTGATGAGCAATCTCATGCTGACCTCCTTCAAAAATTCATTCGGATTGTTCAACAGCATGGAATTATGTTATCCCAGAAGAAGATGATAATTGCGCAGCAAAGAATTGAGTTTCTTGGAATGAACCTTGACCAAGGAACATACCAGCCAGGTCCACATATTGCAAAGGAATTACTCAAATTCCCAGAAAAGGAACTTACAGTTAAACAGGTTCAAATATTTCTTGGTATAGTCAATTATATCCGAGATTTTGTTCCTCAACTGTCTAAGCTCCTTATACCTCTTCAAAAAATGCTGAAAAAAGAGGCCCCTCCTTGGGGAAAGGACCAGACTGAAGCACTTGCCAAACTCAAGGAGATCATGCAAGATCTACCTCCTCTTCAGATCCCTTCAACAGGGAAAAGAATTCTCCAAACAGATGCCAGTGATGAATACTAGGCAGCTGTACTATACGAAGAGATTGATGGCAAGCGATACATTTGCGGATACAAAAGTGGTAAGTTTTCTACAGCTGAAACTCACTACCACTCCACTTTCAAAGAAATATTGGCAGTCAAGAATGTGATTAAAAAGTTCGAATTTCATCTTATTGGCCATAATTTCTTGGTGGAAATGGATATGGCTTCTTTCCCTCAAATGGTAAAATTCAAACAGAAGCAAATCCCACAAACTAATTCAGTAATTACAGACAAACCGTACGACAGTTACACCCATTAATAATACAATAAAAAAATCATGGGTAAGGGATTAATTAGGTGTCTTTCATAAATACCCCTAACTGGTTACAACAAAATAAACTAACATCTCGGCACCCCTAGGCTCCTCCAGCCTCACCTAGCCCTCGAGGAGGGACTCCACGATCTGGACTTGTAAAAAAGGGTTAACAACAACAATGAGATAAATCTCAATAAGTCTACCACCTAATCCTCGATTAGGAAAGCCCTCACTCTAGGGTCCCTATCCAATTGGATAACTCTCGTGTCATGGTCGCTTGGTCCAAATATCTAATTAGCTCACTAGTCCTCACTCCTCACTAGTCCCAACCAATGATTAATCAATTAAGTCTACAACCAATAAATTAATCGATTAAAATTGACTTAAATAAATATCAATCACAATCAATTAGCAACCACAACCAATTATCAACCACAATCAAATGTCAACCACAGTCAATTGTCAAACACAATCAATTATCAATTACATCCAATTGTGCAATCATTTATAATAAATAACCAATATAACAAGATAATTAAATTTCCATAATAAATCTCAATTTAGATAATCCATCCCTAATTAGGCAAAATTGCATTAAATAAATTCTAATTGTGTAAATTACCAATCTAATCTCACCCAGCTAATTATCAAAATTAACCAAAGTCATTAAATTACCAAATTATCATTAAATCTATAATTCAGTAAAATACCCCTTAAAATCCTAATTAGGCTATAAATAGCCGAAATTAGGAAAACCAATGGTAATTCTAGAAATTACTAAATCATCTCCAATAGCTAATAAACCAAATAACTAGAGCTAACAAATTACCAATTTGTCCTTCAGCTATCCAATTTTACTAAATCACCCCTAATTGGCTAAAATTATCAAAACACCCCTAAATCCTCCAAACAATACTAAATTAAATCTTAATCAATCAATCGACCCCCTATTCATTCAATTGGCTATTAATTTCACCAAATTAAATCAATAATTAACTACTGGAGTGCGTAACCACCCTAATTGTGGATTAGGAGGAAACTCACCTCAAATCCAAGCTTTTGAAATCTAATTGGTGATAGTGAATCCAATTAGTCTTCAATTTCATGATCTGGACTCGCAATTGAGCTCAAAACCCCACGGCACGGCTCAGCACGACGCGACGGGGACTATGGCGGTGACGGCAGATTTTCCGATGAGCTTTTGGCTGTTCGCTGGCAAAAATTCCGGCGGTTGTTCCGGCGAGGAATCCGGTGATCGGATTCTTGGCTCCATCATGGTAGGCAGAGGCTAGGCGAGCTGCTGGGTTGCTGTTCGAGTTGATTGGGACGGCTGGGTGGCACAGCTCGGGCTAGAAGGCGCTGTGGCGGCTGAACGGCGAGGAAAAACTCTGATGAATTCAAGCTCTGTTGTTGCGGTTTTCCAACCCCTTTCACTGTGGTTTTCCAACCCCTTTCACTAAGGTTTTTTTTTTCTCTTTTGTTGCGGTTTCTCCTTCAAGTATAAATAGGCTTTGATTTGTGGCTGAGGTGGGCTGAGGGACGGAGCTGATGTAATGGTGGCGACGGCGAGGCTGCTAGGCGATGTTTGGAAGCTCCACGACGTCGATTAGAGTGATGGCGAGGCTCGACGAGGGAGTTGCAGGGGGCGGCCGAGCAGAGGAGATTAGGGCTCGGGATTGGGAGCGATAGAGGTCATGACGAGCTCCACAGTGACGGGGATAGACTCCGTTGACCTAAGCGTAGCTCCACTAGCGATTAATCGAGTTTTCTAAGTCAAATGGCGATGAAGGAGCCCTCCATTTTTTGCTACTGCACGATAGGGTTTCTATCGGGGGAGAGAGGAAGGGCGTGAGGGAGAAGACGCTGGCGTGGCGGACTGGGCCAGCTAGCGTGTGCACAGCCGCCGTGTGGCTAGGACCCTGCGTCCGTGCACGTCGCGTGGCCAGGCCGTGCCTCACTGGCAGCCAGCGCAGCTGGGTGTCTCGCGTGTGCAAAGGCGAACGATGGGCTGGGTGTGTGTGAGGAAAGCATATGGGCCGAGATAGAAAGAAAAGGAGTTGGCTCGAGAAAAGAAAAGAAGGAAGGGAAGGAGTTGGGCTAGTCTGGAGGCCCATGCGCAAAAGAAAGGAAAATAAGAAAGAAGGAAGGAAATTCATGAAAAAGAAAAAGGAAATAGGGGGAAATTAGGGAAAATTCCAAGTTTTATTTCCAAGTCTAAATTGAGTACAATTTTCCCCAAAGTCTATTCCCAAAATTTTCCCAAAAACTGGCCCTCACAATTCTCCCCCCCTTAGGACATTTCGTCCTCGAAATTTACATCACTCATCTCCTCAAATAGGTAAGGGTACTGGCACTTCATAGCCTCCTAACTTTCCCAACCCGTATATTTGGAGTCATGATGTTGTAAAACGACTTTAATCAGCAAATCCTTCATTTTAACTTCTCAAAGCGAGATGTCCCTCTTAAAGGCGACACTTGAAGAAAACGAGACATTTTTCGAGATTTGGGTTTCCCCTCCTTCGGAAATTACAATCGTAATCTTTTAGTCTATCAAGAAAATCGTAGGACTTAAAATTGCAAGCTGCAATCCAGTTTCAGCACTTGTCTCCCCCAAGGATAACCTTAATTAATGAATGGAAAATGTCTACATCAGGGGTTAATCTAGAAGAATCACTTGAAAATCCGAGCATCAACAGCGTTTCATAATTTGTTTCAGGGCAGCTATCAAGAATGGAGAACTTGTGAATGGCTATGTAGAAGTTTCTTTCTGATAATGAAGTCATTTGATATGACACCCATAGATCTTTTAGAAAGATATTTGTCAAATGCGACATTTCATCAATACCCTTGCGCAACTTTAACAATGCACAGTCCACTTTAACTACTATTATGGTGACTGTACGTGACAGCAGAATTTGGCCATTCGTGTTCATCATATCGGCCATCAATCTCATTGTATCTCTAGATCCACATGAACCGACATGAAAGCTTGAAGGGGTCCTTGGTGTTTCACATAAATTCATGTAGACATAATACATATTAACATTATTTCCTTTGTCAAACATCGCAACATGCATCAGTCATGGTAGCATGCATCAATCCCACCTTTACTTCCAAAGAAAATGTTGGATTTTTTTTCTTCTAGAAAACATCCCTCAAGCTACGGCGTACATAAATGTCAATTCCATGACCTTCCTTAATCGTTGGCTTACCAATAGAGCCATTGATCTCAACAGTCATATTTACTCCCAAAATCTTAACTTGAAGAAGGTCCATAATTTACTGTCAATTTGACTGCCAGAACATCCATTCCAACTCAGCCCAAGGTTTCTTTTCAATTTCCCCTATATTATATCATCTCTCAATTTCTTCACATCAACATCTTTCATCATTAGCACAAATATTTAAAAGCATCATTCTGTAGGCACCATTTTCTGGCTCTATATTGAAGAGCTATTGTGCATGTTCCTGTCATTGTGGAGTTACCACACATCTCCCAACATGATAGCAGTGCACCCTAGACTCCAAGATTCCCTGATAGTAGTTGTTCAGTAAACTTCATTCGGTCGGCAAGCCAACAATATTCCCAATAAATTTAAACTATTCTGACCAAGATGAAAGTCCTATTTCGAGCACAAAGTATTTCACCTCTAACAGTTCCACGTTTATTGGAAGCAGTCAATGTTCTTTCTTCTCGGTCAAACTATCATGTTTATTTAACAGAAGGTTCAATTCTATAGAATTGCATTCATAGAAGCCCGTAGGCTCAGACTCTACGAGATGTTTGGCTTTTATTAACAGCTCATCATTTTGAGCAAACTGCTTCTTACCTTTTGTTTCTAGGAGCCCAAAGGGAATTGTGTAACACGTACCACCGGAGATTCATTGACACTTCTCTATTTGGTCTGCCCTTCCCAAGTAGATTAACCTCACAATATGTCACCTTTCACTTTGACGATCTTTATTCAGTAGTTTCATCGGTGGTGTCGTTATGCGGGCAGACTTTTCTATGCTACGACAGTAATGGCCAGCCATATACAAGAACTTTGGACTTTAGTCATCGTTGTGAGTCTTGGCCATTCCATGACCGTTTCTATCTTAGCAAAGTCCACTGAGATCTTTTCGCTTGATGTCATGTCGCTCAAGAGAGCCACACGACTTACCTGAAATTCGCAGTTACTAAACTTGACGTATAGTGTGTGTTCTCGAAGAATCACATGCATCATTCTTAAGCATTACTCAACACAAATTCAGCTCTGATCATGACATTTGATTAGGAGACTTTGAGATGGGTCCCGTACTAGGGACTGGTTCGATAATAGCTCAATTTCTCTTTTCAGGGGCAATCTCGGTAATTTCCATATCGAGACTCATATGTCAATTCTCAATTGTTGGTCCCTCGAACGACAAGTCTACCACTGTTGTCAAGAAACTCTAGTAACCTTCCTTAAGTGCTCGAGGGATATAATCAATGGCAGTGGTCATCTTCCTCGATCCCCTACCTATTCATGGTTTGGATTGTCTAATGGTTGGAAATCATATCATCTCACTGACGCAGTTAATCATGCCATTCAGTTACTTCAGCTGGACTATTCCGATAACCACATCGAAGTCACATACGGTTGTTACAGGCAAGTCTATCAATCAATTCATCTCATTAATCACCATTTCACACATCTTGAACCCCATAACTGATAACACGTTATCATTCAAAGGGATCAAACATTGAGGACCACATCCAATGGTTCTACTTCTAACTCAACCAATTTAGCAACTTGCTCAATAATAAATAAGTAAATAACTCAATTATCAAACCAAGCATATGCAGTATGCTGGTGTAAAGGGGTGGGACCTGTAATAATACATCTCGAAATCTAAGCTTCAACTCAGGTCACAACTTACACATCTCCTTAAACTAAGGTCAATCTGCATTACCTTAAGACATGTCCCCTTCTGGTTGACATGCACCACAGTAGTTATATCCCAACTGGATAGCGCGGCCAATATCTCCACAGGTGGCCATCTTGGCCACTCATGAGATAGATTTCGGTCTCCATAGAATGGACATCAACCCCATAATACCTCTCACAGTAATGGCGTTCATTGTTTGAATAGAACATCAACTTCACATCACCACTTCTTTTACTAGGAAGGGTAGCATACTTAGTTCCAAACTTATATCTCCATCTTAGCCAACGATTATCTCACTTATGAGCAATCGCGAATTAGAGGTGGCAATTCTGTTTGTTAGATTTCGTTCAATCCATCTGAACCTTACATAATATAGCCCTATAGGTGAGCAATCCTTATGGTGCCAACTAGCTCTTAACATTTGGCTTCGGCCCATAACCAGACATGATCGTCCAATCGGCATAATTTCCCACTATTCTCTGTCCAAATTCGGACAATCGCGGCAAACTTTGCCTTGTACTCATTCACTAAGAGTCAACTCTGGCGGAGTCTCGAAAACTCGGCCATCTTCTGCCATCTCGCAGTTGTTGAGAAACACTTCTCGCTAAATGCTTTCACAAAAGCGTTTCAAGTTAGTTTCATTCATATAGGGAAAACCATTCCCTTATTGGCCTTATCTTTCAGTTGATAAATCGCACGAACCACTCTATTAGTAATACTATGCAGCTTAGAGATGAGAGCTTCTGGGTCGCATTCTCAAAGGAATTGTGGGGGTTTCAATCTCAGAAATTATTCCACATCACTTATGCATTCTCTTATCATCATTCTCGCCTTCAGCGGCCAAAAACAGATTTAGGATCAGGGAACACAATGCCCTCAACAGTAGCACTCACCATTGGTGCTTTAAAAAACAACGGTTTCAAAGCTACAATCACAGTAGCACTTGCTGCAACAACAACAGTTGTAGTTATGGCCTTCTGATTTTAGGCCTACTAGGCAACCGCACTCAGAGGTACTCAAGAGACTGCAGGATACCCACAGTCCTCAAATCCCCTTGAGCTTACCTCCTACACTGAAGTGACTCATAATCACTTCTTACTTGATGATCTTCAATCCTGTTCATTCTTACAACCTGATTAACTTGGGTTAGCAAAGCGATAACATAGCAATGCCTCCCAAATGCAAGCGATAACACATCAAGTCTTAAACAACAATACTTTCAAATGGCAAGCAATAACATAGCAAGCCTTAAACAACAATACTTTCAAATGGCAAGCGATAACACAGCAAGCCTCTGGGAAGCAACAACATAGCAAGCCTCAAATAGCATAGCGGTAGCACAGCAATGCTTTCAACTGGCGAGCCATAACACAGCAAGCTAAGGCGAGCGATAACACAACAAGCCTCAAGTAGCAGAGCGATAACATAACAATGCTTTCAATTGGCAAGTGATAACACAGCAAGCCAAGGCGAGCAATAGCACAGCAAGCCTCAAGTAGCAGAGCGATAACACAACAATGCTTTCAACTAGCATTCTCTAAAAATCAACAGGTCAAATGTCCGGCCTTGCTGCACACGTCCTATACCGTGCCAACGTGGCTAAACATCAGACCATAACACCCAATCAAACATTAACAAGGACGAACATCCGGCCTTGCTGCACATGTCCAGATCATGCCAACTTGGTGTTGACACCTATTTTTTTACTCTCCTGTCCCATCTCACTTCCTCTATCTCCCTCCTCTCTTTCTTCCCCCTTCCCCATGTGCCAGCCCCTTTTTTTCCCCATTTTCTCCTTTGACTTGTCCCCTTCTTTTCCTTTTTCTTTGCCACACGTTTCCCCCTACAGATTTCTTCCCCATGTCCCTTCCATCTCTTCGTTCCTCTCTTTTCTTTGGTTCTTCTTCTTTCTTGATCCCTCCCGACTGCTTCCTCTCGGCTTCCGGCCTCATGCCTCCCTCAACTTCCGCGGACCGACGCCCTCAGCTCCGCTTCCTCCCAGCTCACTTCTCGCCCCTCGGCTTGCTCTCTTCCTTGGCTGGCTCTCCGCCCCTGCTCCTGTCGCGACTCCCTCTTGCCGCCAACTCGTCTCTTTCTCCTTCAGCTCACCGGCAACCTACGGCTCAGCCTCGGTCCTCCCAGCTTTCTCTAACCTCCACGCTTTCAGCTTGCTGCCCCTGGAGCTCGCTGGCCACAGCTCTGGCTCTCCCTCATTGGCCTCCCTTAGCTCGCGACGCTCCCAACTCACCCTCTCTCTCTCGGCCCTCAGCTCGCGAAGACTGCGACTCCTTCAGCTTGCAGATGAACAGCCCTCAGCTCACTCCTTCGCGACCTCCCAACTCGCGGAGCTCAACCTCGCGACCCCTTCAGCTCGTGGTTTCTCTCTCGACCCCCCCCCCCCCCCTCTTTAGCTCCGCCGGTCTCGGCTCCCCCCATCTCTAGACACTCCGCCACACACAGCGATCCTCCCAGCTCAGCCGTCAGCTCGCCCCTCGGAGCGCTCTCTCTCTCTCTCTCTCTCCCTCGGTCCCGCCGACGATTTCTGCCGTTTGAGGCCGCCATTATGAGTTGATCTTTTTTCTTTAAATGCATGCTTTGTATGATTGGGTATAGGTGATTTTTGTGTTTAGAGGTCTTCATGTTGTTAGAGTTGTTGACGGAGAATGGGGTCTAGAAGTGTTGAAGGAGGCAGCGTCGGGAGGAAAAGGATAAAGGGCAGAAAAAAAAGGGGAATAACAAATAATAACAAAAGGAATTTCAAGTTTGTTTAAGTAGGTTTCATTTAATTAGTCTTGGGCTTCTTTTAATTAGTTTTGGGCTTCCTTTCTTAATTAGTTGTGGGCTGGTTTCCTTTTAAATTCGTTTGTTTTTTGGGCTTAATCTAGTTTTGGGCCTATTTTCAATTTTGGGCCATATTTGATAATCTATTTTAAAACCCCTTTGTAAAAGAGTTGAATTGGGCCATAGATTTGGCCAAATTCCTGGACCTAGCCCGGATCATTAGGGTTCGAGCCAGCGAGTTGGACCGGGTTGCCTCGACCCGGTCCGAAGCCCTTTTTTATATAAAAAAAGGTAGTGAAATAAATAAATTAAAATAATTTTCTTTTTCCTATTATTAAAAATTCAAAAAAAAAATAATTAAAAACCAAAGAAATTTCTGAAAAAGTACTTTAATAAATAAAAAGGTAAATAATAAAATAATAAAAAATATTTTTACTATTAAAAATTCGAAAAAAAAAAAATCAAAATCAAAATCAAAAAATCAAAAAAAAAATCAAAAGTTAAAATTTGGTTTAGAAAAGCCAGTTTTGCTAAAAAAAATCGATTTTTTAACTTTAGAATTGGCCTTTATTAACTAATTGGCATCCACTTTTCTTTAGAAAAAAAATGAAAGAATTGGCATCGTTTAAACCATCGTGCGCCTTTGTTCCTTAGCCTAATTGCATGTTTGATTTAGTTCCGTACGTTGGCTCTAGATACATGTTTCGGCTCGGCATGACTTGATGTTTACTTTGAATTTAATAGTCTAAATATTATATTATCAAAATTCTGGCTTGATGAGCTAGTACAGTGACGATAATTGCAATTGTGACATGCATAGTTTAAGTGGCGATAGACTGATGTTCCTTTCGGTCTTGCTTTTGTAAGGTTTCATCCTTAGTTCACTAGAATTATGCTGGTTCAGATGAATGATTAGAGGCACACAGGCTTAGTCTAATAAAATCAATTCTAATTTAGGATTAGTTTATCTAAGGAGTAATTAAAGTGATTTGAATTAATTCATTAGACTTTAGTTTGCTTTACGATAAGCTTTTGAGGGATCATGTCTCGAGGCTTATAACGAGGCTATGTATTTCTAAATACCCGACGAGTTGCGGGTTTTACTTTTCTCGTCATTAGTTAGTTGCATTCAATATTTTGATTGTTTATCTCTCGCACCGTCTTTCCGTAAATTGCGTGTTGATTTCTTTTCTAGATTCAGTCAGCCTTAGTTTAGAATTGCATAAAAATGACCTTATAAGAATGAATTGTATGAATATTTAGTAGCTATGGATGACATTTTAGGATTTAAAAGACGAGTAAAAGTGCGTGATCATTTTAGATTAAACAACCAATTAGTTAGGTACCGAAAGGGTATTAATAGAAATGTTAGTGTAAACAAGTCCCCGTACCCTAGAAATCTTTGGTTGCATATGAAGTGAAGCATTTCTCCCATGCTTTCACTTGGTTTCTAGCCGACCCCAATAGGCTAGTGGCGACTCCTACAAATATTTTAGGTTGTTAAATAACCTTAAAATTTTAAAATGCCTAAATATAACACGAGATATGGATTTGGGAGAACCCAAGCTCGAGATTGAGAAATTGAGAGCAAATACTTCTAAACCTATCTTTTTCCCCTCAAAGGGTGAAATTTAGGTCGCGACACTTGGCTAAATGTAAGACCAGATAAAATTCTAATGTACATTCATGTCTAAATCATACACGTCCCATACCATGTACGATCGAGGCATGCATGCCATAATCAGCAAAACATCAATCAATTATCCATAAATAGCATAACTATCACAAATTATAATTAAACCATGATCAATCATAATTTATAGACAATCACAGTCAATTATATCAATCAATATAAATAATGCCGTAGGTTAAATCCGTAGTTCGCCAAACAGTAGATGAGATATTTAGAAATCCATGGATTTCTTATCCTATCCTACCTAGTCCTATCCCATTTAGAAATTTGGACAACCAAACGCAGCCTTAGGATTTAAGATGGTTTTCAAATTAAACCAACAGGTAAAAATGTAATCAGAATATAATAAATCATTTACCAAACTAAATTTTCTCAATCACAAAATGAAAGATATAATTTAGTGGACCCTTAAACAAGACCACTTGAGATCTAACGTTAGAATCAACAATCACCATTTCGGGTGCGTTTGGTTCGACATTTGCAAAGGGTTTCGGGTAAATGGGAATGCTAAAAGCCCAAAATCCCTTGGGAGAATGCAAAATGTGTTTGGTAAAAAAGCATTTACAATGGGCTTTGAATTGAACTAGGTGTTTGGCAAACTTAAATTTGTAATGGGCTTTCAACTAATTTTTTATTTTTAATTAAAAAAAAGAACAGGGCAAAGGAGGAAGACAGGTGGGCGAGTCCGGCTGGCGACCTTAGACGGCGAGGTCGCCGGACTGCGCGACCTCAGCCTCGCCCATCTGAGGTCGCGCGACCTCAGCCTCGCCCATCTGAGGTCGCGCGACCTCGCGGTTGAGGTCACCCCATCAACAATATTGTCCGCTTTGGGCCCTACTAGCCCTCATGGCTTAGTTTTTCCTCAACCTAGGAAAACGCGTTGTCGGTAGGTCAAGGGCAGCTTATCCTACATAAGCTCTCCCACGACTCTCTCCCCAGGCGATGTGGAATAGGGATGTCACATACTCCCCCTTTAATGGCACAGTGTTCTTGCTGTGCGCTCAACAACACCAGTGAGCGCCCACTGTGGTCACCACATGCGGTCGGAAGTTGACTCTGATACCACCTTGTAACGCCCCGGTGTTATCCACTGTATGGATATTGTCCGCTTTGGACACTAAATCCTCACAATTTTGTTCTTCTCGATCTATCCAAGAAAACGGGTCCATACTATTAAGGGGCCCCAATGCCTTATAAGCTGGCCCTAGGACTCTCTCCTAGGTGATGTGGGACAAGAGAAGTGCCCTACCTTTACGGGCGTCCAAGGACCGAGGCGCGGACGCACCGCCATCCCTTCTCCCCGCGCATCGCCACCTGGGTCGTCACACTATATACTCTCAGGCGACGACCTATCTTTTTTGTCATGCCCCGGTCCCGAGCTCCCAACAGTCCCCGAAGATGGTCGTTACCGGTCAATAAATTTGCTACGTTCCCAGGAATAATCCGACCAATTAAATACTCATTAATTAAATAATTAAATAAATAATTACGCAGTAGAAACAAATAGATAATCTCGGACAAGTCCTGAGGTGTCTAAAAATTCCTTAATTTAAACAAACTAATTCAGTAATTACAGACAAACCGTACGACGGTTAAACCCATTAATAAAACAATCAAAAAATCATGAGTAAGGGGTTAATTAGGTGTCTCTCAAAAATACCCCTAACTGATTATAACAAAATAAACTAACATCTCGGCACTCTTAGGCTCCTACAGCCTCACCTGGCCCTCGAGGAGGGACTCCACGATCTGGACCTGTAAAAAAGGGTTAACAAGAACAATGAGATAAATCTCAATAAGTCTACCACATAATTCTCGATTAGGAGAGCCCTCACTCTAGGGTCTCTATCCAATTAGGTAACCTAACTCTCGTGTCATGGTCCCTTGGTCCAAATATCTAATTAGCTCACTAGTCCTTACTCCTCACCAGTCCCAACCAATGATTAGCCAATTAAGTCTACAACCAATAAATTAATCGATTAAAATTGACTTAAATAAATATCAATCACAATCAATTATTAACCACAATCAAATGTTAACCATAGTCAATTGTCAAACACAATCAATTATCAATTACATCCAATTGTGCAATCATTTATAATAAATAACCAATATAACAAGATAATTAAATTTCCAGAATAAATCTCAATTTAGATAATCCATCCCTAATTAGGAAAAATTACAGTAAATAAATTCTAATTGCGTAAATTATCAATCTAATCTCGCCTAGCTAATTATCAAAATTAAACAAAACCATTAAATTACCAAATTATCATTAAATTCTATAATTCAGTAAAATACCCCTTAAAATCCCAATTAGGTTGTAAATAGCCGAAATTCTAGAAATTACTAAATCATCTCCAATATCTAATAAACCAAATAACTAGAGCTAACAAATTACCAATTTGTCTTCTAGCTATCCAATTTTACTAAATCACCCCTAATTGGCTAAAATTACCAAATCACCCCTAAATCCTCCAAAAATTACTAAATTAAATCCTAATCAATCAATCGACGCCCTAATAATTCAATTGGCTATTAATTTCACCCAATTAAACCAATAATTAACTACCAGAGCATGTAACTGCCCTAATTGGGGATTAGGAGGCGACTCACCTCCAATCCAAGCTTTTGAAATCTAGTTGGTGACGGCGAATCCAATTAATCTTCAATTTCACGATCTGGACTCACAGTTGAGCGTAAAACCCCACGGCACGGCTCGACATGACACGACGGGGACTACGGCGGTGACGACAGATTTTCTGACGAGCTTTTGGCTAGTCGCCAGTGAAAATTCTAGTGGTTGCTCCGGCGAGGAATCCGGCGATCGGATTCTTGGCTCCGGCGTGGTGGGCAGAGGCTAGGCGAGCTGCTGGGTTGCTGTTGGAGCTGACTGGGATGGCTGGGTGGCATGGCTCGGGCTGGACAGCGCTGTGGCGGCTGAACGATGAGGAAAAACTCCGGTGAATTCAAGCTCTATTGCTGCGGTTTTCCAACCCCTTTCACTGCGGTTTTTTTCTCTATTGCTGCGGTTTTCCAACCCCTTTCACTGCGGTTTTTTTCTCTTTTGCTGCGGTTTCTCCTTCAAGTATAAATAGGCTCCGATTCGTGGCTGAGGAGGGCTAAGGGACGGAGCTGACGTGACGGTGGCAACGGTGAGGCTGCTAGGCAACGTTTGGAAGCTCCACGGCATCGATTAGGGTCACGTCGAGGCTCGGCGAGGGAGTTGCAGGCGGCGGCCGAGCAGAGGAGATTAGGGCTCGGGATTAGGAGCGAGAAAGGTCATGACGAGCTCCACGACGGCGAGGATAGACTCCGGTGATCTAAGCGTAGCTCCACCAACGATTAATTGAGTCTAAGTCAAATGGCGACGATGGAGCCCTCCATTTTTTTCTGCTGCTCGCTAGGGTTTCTATCGGGGGAAAGAGGATGGGCGTGAAGGAGAAGACGCTAGCATGGAGGGCTAGGCCAACTGGCGCGTGCACGGCCGCCATGTGGCCAGGACCCCGCGTCCGTGCACGCTACGTGGCCAGGATGTGCCTCGCTGGCAGCCAGCGCGATTGGGTGTCTCGCGCATGCAAAGGTGGACGATGGGTTGGGCATGCGTGAGGAAAGCAGGTTGGCCGAGACAAAAAAAAAGGAGCTAGCCCGAGAAAAGAAAAGAAGGAAGGGAAGGAGTTGGGCTGGTCTGGAGGCCCATGTGCGAAAGAAAGGAAAATAAGAAAGAAGGAAGGAAATTCAGGAAGAAATTAGGGAAAATTCCAAATTTTATTTCCAAGTCTAAATTGAGTACAATTTTCCCCAAAGTCTATTCCCAAAATTTTCCCAAAAATAGGCCGTCACATTTTTAGTGTGACGACCCACGCGGCGGGGCGCGGGGAGGAGGGATGGCATTGTGTCCGTGCCTCGGTCCCGGACGTGCGCAAAGGTGAGGCACTTTTCTTGTCCTACATCGCCTAGGGGAGGTCATGGGGCCAACTTATAAGGCATTAGGACCCCTTAATAGTCTGGACACGTTTTCTAGGATAGACCGAGAAGAACAAAACCGCAAGAACTCAGTGTCCAAAGCGGACAATATCCATACTGTGAGTAACGTCGGGGCGTTACAAGTGGTATCAGAGCCGACTCTGGACAGCGTGTGGGGCCACATCGAGGACACTGTGCTCTTAAGGAGGGAGGGGGGACAGTGTGACCACCCAGGCGGCGGTGCTCGGGTAGGAGGGATGACGGTGAGTCCGTGCCTCGGTCTTCGGATGCGCGCAATGGTGGGGACACTTCTCTTGTCCCATATTGCCTACGGGGGAGTCCTGGGGCCACCTTATAAGGCATTGGGCCCCCTTAATAGTACTGACATGTTTTCTCGGATAGACCGAGAAGAACAAAACCGTGATGACTTAGTGTCCAAAGCGGACAATATCTGTAACAACCCCAATTTCTCTCCCAGCTACTCACAGAACGCTGCTTCCTCCGTGACTCCTACTCCCCTTCGATCTCCTTTCTCGCATGCGGTGACCCATCAACCAAGATCTCCGCTGTACAGTCGTCCCCAGCGCTACCCACAGGCCGTTCGGCCACACAGTGCTGTTTCGAGCCACCCCTAACCAACGAAAAGGCCGCCATCGCCGTTCAACCGACGTCTCCGGCCCCGACCAGCCAAGGGCAGGCTTGAATCGGGTATGGAACCCTTGCCAGTGCATCCCCCGCCTCTGCCACCTTTCCCGAGCGCTTGGCCACGTCAGTACTGTCAAGAATCGCCACCGCCGCCCTCACCAGAAGGTCGTCGGAACCTCGCTAGAACCCTCACCAACGCCGGCGCGGAGGCCCCGAGCGCGGGCCTCCCCTCACCAGAAGGTCGTGGGACGTGTGCAGCAAGGCCGAACATTAGACTGGTGACCGATAGTCTAGTTTAGCTGAGTTGGCACGGTCTAGAACGTGTGTAGCGAGGCTAGACTGTGACTTTGTGAAATAGTGAGGCACGTTGCCGGAACATCACAAGGTGGTGTGACCGCACCTCGAGGAGGCATGTTGCCGAAATGTACCAGGGCGGTGAGGCCATGCCTCAGTTTGACACGTGCTAGGGCATCACATGGATTTGTGACTAGGCCTTACGAAGTGGTGTGAAAGGCCGTGTCGTTGCCAGTTTGGCAAGAGTACGTGGTACCGAGAAGGGTAGCCACTAATGTACTGTGGTCGATGACCTGACGAGGTATCGACAGTAGACCCGTGAGGTCGAGTGTTGTTATGTTTTATTTAGTGTAGAGTTTGCACAATTATTTATTGAATATCACATGTGACTGGTTAATTAATGAGTATGGCTTACTAATAATAGCTTCACTGCGTGTCGCATGTTGTCCCTTGACGAGGGTTATCTCTCAACAATAATAGCATATCTGTGTGTCGCATGCTATTTCTTGATGCTTGTGGTGGTTCCTTTGCGTGTTGAGATTATTCACATATTGGGACCAGGTTTGGTTGTTTGAGAATGGATAGAGGTCAGAGACCTTTGAGGTTAGAGTGACTGTGAGTCGCTTTGTTTAGGAGATGACGCTTAAAAAGACCCGAGGATTGAGAGTATCCTTCATTCTCTTGAGAACCTCTGGGGCGTGATCGCCTAGTAGGTCGTTCCTTCAGTTGATACTGCTGCGGCAAATGTCATTATGACTGTATCATTAAGCGCTACCACTGTTTTCGACACTTATGAGTGTCGCCACTGAGAGCATTGTGGCCCTTGCCCCTAATCCTATCTTGACCACATGAGGCAAGAATGAGGAAAAAAATGGCGCGGAGTTAGGTGGAGTAATTTTCTGAAATCGAAACCTCCACGAACCTTTGGAAGATGTAATCTAGTAGTTGCTATTTTTGGGCTCCAGAGGTTTGATAAAATGTGTTCCGATGATGAGGTGCATCGTGTGATAAAGTGGTATTGGCAGTTTGTCATCTGGGGGATGCCACCAACCATTGGTGGGAGGCAACCGAGGGAACGGTTGTCCCTGAGGAAGTCGAGTAGACTTGGAAATATTTTTGTGAGAGCGTTCCGTGAGAAGTAGAGTATGACGCAGAAGGTGGCCGAGATTTTAAGACTCCACCCGATTTACCTTTCAGTGAAAGGGTTTGTGGCAAGGTTCGCCAAGTTGCCTAGGTATGGCAAGAGGATTGAGGAAGATCCTATGAATCGAGCGATCAAATCTGGTGATAGATTGAAGCCCGACCTTGAAAGTAACTGCGTTGAGGTGCTGTGTAGAGTTGTAATGATGAAAAGGATGTGGCAAGGAAGGTTGTCACTTTTGAATCACGACTTGTTGCGAGTTGAGATAACCACCGGCTATGAAAGAGATCAATGTCTGGATGTGATTATGTTACGCCCCCCCCCCCTCCAATAGGAGAAGTGGTATTGCAAAGTTGATGACCTGCTTGGGTGTTTAGTGTCATTATTGCGAAAGGCGTTATAGAAGTGGTACATGTCCCAAAGGGACCGAGAATTAGTTCAGATGTGGCTAAAGGGGCCACTAGTAGAGAACGCGTCTTAAGGTAACGCATAACGACCCTGGTTTAAGGAAAGGCATATGCTGTGACTTGAACTGAGACTCGAAACTCGAGAAGAGTTATCATAGGTATCATTGCCTTACACTAGCATACTGCATTGCTTAGTTTGATAGTGGGGCCCCCGCTTGTTTCTCCTTTTTGCGGAGTGAATTGCTAAGTGGGTTGAGTTGGGAGTAGAATTGTTGGATACGGCCCTTAGTATTTGACCCCTAATGATCAATAACGTGTTGTCGACTACAGAGTACAAGGGGTGTGAAATGATGATTGGTGTGATGAAAGGATAGATGGACTCGATTGTTTCAACCATATTTGACTTGAAGCGATCATTAGAATGACCTAGCTGAAAAGGTAAAGGACCGTGGTCGACTGTTTCAATGAACTAATATGACCTCAATGGTAAGGCATTCAAAATTATGAAATTGTCGAGAATTAAGGAAAAACCCTAAGGCCATGGGAGTTAGCGCAACCCACTTCCTCAAGTCCTTACCCTTTTAGATTTGCTTCATTGCTTTTGTTCTAGGTTCAGAATCAATTGTTTTTCTAGGCTCATGGAACAGAATCTCTCGAATCCATGGGGGAAGTTTCCCTGGTTCGAGCAACTCACGAGGAAGAGGTTACGATGCTTGGTTGAAACAAAAGGGAGGTGGACTATAGCTTCAAAAAAGATTAAAAAATTAGTGACTCTGAGATATTGGACTCCATAGACAGACCTTATGATGAGTTGAAATCTGGGAAGTACAAAAAAAGGGCCCAAATGGAAGCTTAAGAAGCCCTTCTCGTACAAGCAAGAAAAAACGGGATCACATGTACGAAGAACTATATCAACATGCGGCATGGGTGGATAAAGGTCTTATGAATAAAAGTGGTAAACAAATGGGCAAACCATCTTGCCTTGGCAAGATACATAGGGGCAGACCTAGCCAGTAAGGCAGACCAAGCTCCCCAACCAGTTGGGGTGCAACCTGCGCAAGTGCCTCAGCAAGATGAGGTCTTCGTCTGGCCTTGGACTAGAGTCATAACCCACATTCTTGTTAACAAAAACAGCGGGAAAGAACTTGCTAATAGTGCATGTTGGTTGACCAAGTTTGCCAAGTACAAACCTCTAGGAGTCCACATGTTTTGGAAGGAACATGGTCGCTCAACAAAAGCTATAGTGAGGTTTAATGATGATTGGCATGGATGCATTAATGCAATAGAGTTGAGAAAGAATTTGAAACTAAGAATCATGGGAAGAGAGGGCTGAAAGGTGCAAAAGATAGGGCTTGAATCGAGTACATGTGGTTGGTGTGCACGATCATCTGACTATGATGTAGATGGGCCAGTGGAAGACTACCTCTGCCAGACTGAGAAGTCATGGACAACCTCTGACATTGTTCAGAAAGCAACTCAAAGTAGACATAGGATTGTCGCGCATCTAGCTAACAAGATTGATTTGACAAATGAGACTTTGAAGGAATTACAATCTAAGTACAATGAGAAGACCTTGTCACTGAGTAGGACGCTCGAATAAGAAGACAAGCTTAACTTTGCATTTGTCGAAGAAACAAGGAGGATGCAACGCCTTCAATGTGACAAAATACAAAGGAAATTGCTAAAGCAATAGAAACTTAGCAATTAGTTGGAAAGGAAGAAAAGAAAGATTGATTGTTGGAACAAAGGATTGAACAAATGTGAAGCCTTAAGTGAGCATGAGAGACAAAAGCTAGATGAGGGCAAGCAAAAAGAGCCTTTGTCACTACGCGTTACGTGCTATTCTTTTAAGAGTGGCCTTTGATTGATTTCTACCTTATCACCAAGTCTATATAAGTACTGGCAAATTTGGCACTTTAGCCATTTGATTCAATTGCGTCATCAGATAAGTCACATGGAGGCATCTTTACCACACGCATTTTAGAGTTAGTACACAAGGAGGAAGTACTAGTTTCTCTTTATGGTCCAAACAATAAGAGCCTGATAGAAAATAGCTGATGAAAATGTTCTCAGGCTGGTGGAAGAACAAAAGGGGGAGAAAAAGGAGGCCCTGAATAAGATCCTTCAATTGGAAGGCAACTGAACGCGAAACAGAAATTGGAAATGGAAACCTAAGAGTTACAAAGGAAAGTAGAAGTTATGGAAACACCTTAAGTGTCAAGATGATGAGATTGTTCAAAAGAAGATGAAGGCGATGGATGATGAACTAAAAGAGAAGATAGATGAGTTGACCAACTTGGAGGATCTAAATAGTGCCCTCATTAGTAAAGAGGGCAAGAGCAATGATGAACTGCGAGATGCTCTTAAGGAATTGATCATGAGATCGCACTAGTGATGGAATGACCTGAGGGTCGATGTGGCAAGACACCTAGCTAAAAGCGTGATCATCAATGAGTGAAGGCTTAGCTTGGTAAGCTAGGAGGCCTACTAAGATCGCCGAAGGTTCCCGAATGGAAATGAATTATGTCACCACGGATTTCGTGACAGGTCTGCCAAGGAGTTAACGGGGTCATGATACAAGTATAGCTATCATAGTTTGACGGACCGAATTGGCTCATTTAATCCTTGTACGCAAATATTTCACTTGAGACTAGTGTACAGAGCCTTGTGGAAAAGAAATCAAAAGGTATTGGCATTGAAAAAGGAGATGCCTCGTTTTCCTCAAGGTGTCATCTATGATAGGGACACATCCTCTCAAGAAGATAAAACAAGTACTAAGATTGAGGGAACATGGATAGAATTTGTCCCTTGAGTAGAGTTTCGAGGAATATGAGATTGACGACTAAGTATCTTATGTTAGGGAAGGCCAACTAGAAGGGACCGACCTGGGGTAAATCATCATGGTGTGAAAATCTTTGAACGTATTTTATCAGGGTCGCGTGACGAAAGCATGGTAGTAGTGGGTCGGAAAAGGCAACAATTGTGGAAGAGTTACACGAGGATTGCCAGGGTCATCCCTGAGAAGTTTAAATTGGAAAGAGTGGATTAAGTTTGTCTACGAGATTGAGTTTTGAAGTATTGAGGTTGACTACCAAGTGTCGTATGTTGAAAAGAACCCATCAGGAGAGATGATTGAAGAGGTTAGATCTTGAGAAGATGGAGATCGATGACAGAATTTCGTCTATGGAGAGAACATATCTTAAGGCATAAGGTTATTCCTTTAGTGAAGTCGTTGGAAACATCAAGATGCCAAAGGTGCAACTAGTGGAAAGCGAGAAGGCTAGGAAGAGCCAGTTTCCTTATCAGTTTAAGGAGATGAGAGGTGCGAATTTCGAGGACGAAATTCTTTAAAAGGGGAAGATTGTAACAACCCCAATTTCCTCAATCTCCTTCCCCCCCTTCCCCATGCGAACACTTTTTCTCTCTCTCCCATTATTTTCCTTGTTTTTCCATTGACTTTGCCCCTTCCCCATGCTGGCTTCGACCTGTCCCATCTCTTTCTTTTCTCCCCCCCCCCCTGCGAACACAGATGAAGGCCATCTTCTTTAGAAGGACTCCACCGCCATTGTTGCTGCTTCTGCTCTTGATTTTCTATGGCTACTCCTGCTTCATTCCTCCGTTGAACGCTACCTTTAGCTCGCCAGCTGATGCCTCTCCCAGCTGCTCGCACGACGCAACTTCCTCAGCGACTCCCACTCCCCTTCGATCTCCTTCCTCGCACGTCGTGACCCATCAACCAAGATCTCCGCTGTACAGCCGTCCCCAGCGCTACCCACGGGCCGTTCGGCCACACAGCGCTGTTTCGAGCCACCCCTAACCAACGAAAAGGCCGCCATCGCCATTCAACCGACGTCTCCGGCCCCGACCAGCCAAGTGCAGGCTTGAATCGGGTATGGAACCCCTTGCCAGTGCATCCCCCGCCTCTGCCACCTTTCCCGAGCGCTTGGCCACGTCAGTACTGCCAAGAATCGCCACCGCCGCCCTCACCAGAGGGTCGTCGGAGCCTCGCTAGAACCCTCACCAACGCCGGCGTGGAGGCCCTGAGCACGAGCCTCCCCTCTGAAGCTTGAGCCCAAACTTGGTGGGCCCTAGTCAGCCCAACTTGGCCTAAGAAGAAAAAGGAAGAAAAGAAAAGAACAAGGAAAAGAAGAAAATGAAAGAAAAAGGAAATAAAATAGGGAAAAATTCGTGGACTGCCGCTAGTCACTTGAAGACGCAAATTGAAGTGAGTGGACTCTAACCCTTTATTAGGCGCATTTACTACTTTAGTAGAAATTGTTAGAATTTTTAGAAGTAGATAGGACTTGATTAGAATGTTGGACGATTGGGTTTGGATGGGAGGATTGGTTGGAACGAGACAAATTGTAACGCGACTCCAATTGGCATGAGTGATGCATTAAAGCCAAGTTTGGCGTGACCATGGTGCTAGGGGCACCGTATTTGTGAAAGTAGATTATTTAGCTTACGTGCAACGTGAAGTTGAGTGGAAGAGGGGCTCGTTGAGGACGGCCTCTTATCTTCGATTGTGCAATTTATTTATTAATTGTGCTATTTAATTATTAGTTGTGCAATTTATTTATTGATTGATCTATTTAATTTATTTAATTATCAATCATACGATCTATTTATTATTTTTTTTATTTAATTATTAATTGTGAAATTTATTTATTACTTACGCTGGTTAAGTTTGAGTTGTGCTATTTAGTTATTAATTACATTATTTAATTATTGGTTGTGCAATTTATTTATTAGTTCACGCAATTTAATCATTAATTGCTTAGTACGTGACTTTAATACGACAATCCACTTAACTATTCGCTGTTGATTCAATATTACTACGTATTTAGAAATCACGTAGTAGATCTAGCAGGTGAGTAGAAATACCCCGTGCTGAGACTTAGAGGCGAGCGAAGGGACAATTGTGACACCTTCAAGCTAGGGAATGTTAGTTAGATACGAGGACCATTAGATATGTTGGTTAGACTACATGATGGGCAATGTGACTTTGATTTAATGTAGGATTGGATGGATGGTGCCAATTGTGGCCAGGTCTAGTGCGCCGATGATGTGGCGACGTTGGATGGATTAAATGAGGCAATGGACCCTAATTATTGATTGAACGTCGGACAATTGATATGGGTGATTGAATGAGGCATGGTGCTAGCGATGGGGGCAATTGTGAGAATTGGTCGGTCAATTTTGAGCGACGTGATGTTGAATTGAGAAGGCTTAGTTAGGGTTTTAGGCTGGTTATGGACAACCTTAATTAATTAGTTACGCAATTTATTTATTAATTACGCAATTTATGTATTTAATTATGCAATTTACTTATTTAATTATGTAATATTATCTGTGCATTTATTTACTTGTCGGCTCAGGCAACATTGCTAGGTAGTTTTGACGCGTGGGTAGAAATTTAGACTTGGCAGGATCTTAGATTTGAGCTAGATGGCAAGCATTAGATGACAAGGTTGGATTTTGGATATGAGTTAGGTGACAAGTGTCAGGTAGAGACAATAGTTATTAGGAGGGACGCGATATGGGACCCTAGGGTGGTTATGTTCCTAGTTTTGGGTTAGAATTTATTCACTGGAATATTCAAATATCTCACTACCACCAACCCCCCCCCCCTTAGGGTGGATATGGATTCAGAGGATGAGCCAGTTGATCGTGAGCATAAGAGGTGAAGTCGTTCGAGGTAAAGAAGCCTATGAAAGATAAGTCAACGAAAGAGACAGAGGACGTGGCCGCATAGGGAATTTCTAGGATGTCTTCTAATTCGTTGAACATATTGTGCATTTTGTGGGTATAACATGGCACGTAAACTATGTACTGGTTTGATGGTATGAGATGTGAATTTCTTTATCCTAGTTTTGGTCAAGAGAGATATATACATTTTACTTGCTTCCGCAATGCGTGTTCCCTCCGTTTAATTAAAAAGGTTGGCGATAAGTCATGGGTCATTGCAGGATCGACTGTCGGAGGTGAGCTAAGTTCAGGGACTGCGCGCGCTCGGGATTAGGGTGTGACAATATCCACACTGTGGGTAACGTCGGGGCATTACAACCTCAGACGGCAAGGTCCCACAACCTCAGAAGGTGAGGTCATGTGGTTGAGGTCCAGCACTGAGCGACCTCAGCCTCGCGAGGTCGTCGGCGGAGGTGGGAGAAGATGTACAGGCTAAGGAGGGCTTAGGTTGGAGAAGATGAACAATGAGGGTAAATGTGGGTTTTTGATAAAATTTTGAGGGCACAATGGGTAACTAACAAAAATTCATTAAAACCTAGCTTCAGCATTCCGAAAATGCTGAAAGCCCAAAGTTCCTTCAACCAGCATTGGGCTTTCAGCATTTCAAATGTTGATATTTGGACAAATGGGCATTGAAAGCTGAACCAAACACCTCAAATTTAACCGAATGGGCTTTAAAGGCTGAAGGGGTTTTGCAAATGCCGAACCAAACATACCCTTCATGCCTATCTTTCTCCTTTAGTCATTGTTAGGTCCTAGAAATTTAAAATTGTCGATCTTAAATATTTGTACTTTTTTTTTGTAATTGAATTGTTCGGGCCAACTTGCGTGCACTTCGACTATTCCTCCGAGGAGACTAGCACAAAAACCCACTGCCATGACCTCTTACTTAAATCATAGGCGCTTTCCTAGGGAATTGAACTCAAGACCTCAACGAAATCCAAGTTCGATCTCACCAGTTGGGCTACTCATGGGTGAGTTTAAATGTTTGTACTTCATAGTTATTATAATCGAAAATCAGCAATACTTATTATGTTCTAATGGGAGATAGTTTGCTTATTAAGAGGATTTGAGGATAGTTGCGAGTGCTCCGTGGGAATCCAACTACTTCGATAACTACGAAAAAAACCATAACGGGTTTGGATGAGTGCAACAAGTTGTCACACAGATGTGGGACGAGATCAGTTTACGCATTCGTAGATATTTTCCACAAGCAGATTTAGGTACATACCATAGTTACGACGCACAATGGCACCATGAACGGGTGGCAAGCCTTGTATCTTCGATGGGTCAAGCGAGAGTGAAAATAGAAACTTAAGCATCTCGGAGTTGCTGGTGTCGAGGGCCAGGTACAGGGGAGATTTCTGATCCACGTTCATCCAGTACACGGGCTCCAAATCTTCCCTCAACAAATGGCTCACCAGGCCGAGGTTATGAGTAAGCACAGCCTCATGCAAAGCGGTGTTTCCATGCTTGTTCTTTATCCTCAGGATGTTCTTGCCGCTGTGGAGCTGTCTTGCCTGGCGAATCAACATATCGGCGACTTCAAATGCCTTGGTCTTGGTGGCGATGTGGAGGGCGGTGTTTCCCCAATCATCTTGGGTAACTATGAGCTGGGTATCGCATTGATCAAGCAGGAGCCTCAGGATGTCGCCATTGCTGGTGGCTGTTGCAATGTGGAACAGTGAACCCCTCGATAGACCCCGAAAATTGAAGATGACAGAAGAATCAGTTTGATGGGCAAGCTTTCCGATCGTGGAACGAATATCGTCGACATTGGCGCCTTTGATGACCTGAGCCAGTTTTCTAGCAGCTACATACACTTTTGCTGGATCCTGTTGCTTCGCGGTTCGGGCAGTTGTTTCTTCCTTCAGGGAAGCTCCTCCATCATCATTCTGGCCCTCCTCTCCTATAGATAGCTTTACATCCATCGAGCCTGAGCTATACAAGTAATGTAGTTACTGAAAGGGAGCAAGGATTGCGTAAACAGATGAAATATCAATTTAAATACGAACTGACGCATTTAAACTTTTATAATAGTTATTATGATTCTACAAAATTTTATATAGATCTGAACATAAAATTTTCCAGTTTAAAAGTTGCAGTACATGATCACGAGGGATGAATAATTACAAATGATTTGTTGTAATTATTTAAGTGCAAAAAATCAATAAGATGCCATGGGTTTGCGTGATAGTTGAGTATGAGGTACCTACTTTACAAAAGAGATCGTTAAGATGAATTACTTTTAAATAAGTAGAAGACTATGAATCCTTGCATAGAAAATCCTCAAAAAAGAAAAAAAAAAGAAAAAAGAGAATCAAAGCATAAGTTAGAGGTTTGCCCTCAAGAAAGTCTCTTTGAAAGAGAGTGGAGCTGCCCCGCAAACGCTTGTGGTAAATGCTGTCGGATCGAGCTCGGAGGCAGTGATCGCCTGATGGCGAACGCAGGCCACGTCTCATTTACAGCTCTCGGCCTACTAAAAACAGAGATTGAAGCCTTACAGGGAAACTCTAGGTGAATAACAGATCTGGTCCAATGAAAGAATGCTGCATTGGCTTACCATGTACTGTACATAGTACATGAATGGAAAATCCTCTTTTAGTCGACTCAAACTAAAAATCCAACTCCAACAAGGATCTATTATTACTTCATATGTTCGGTCAACCAAAAGTCCAATGAAGACTTTCCTAATTTAAATAACATAATAGAGCTAATAATTTCTTTTGAGAGCTCAAATTCAAGTCCCGGTATGGCGAATTTGGTAGGGAAAGTTACCTTGGTCACTAGTGTTGCCACCAAAAGGTGCCTGTTCAACAAGATCTATACTTCCTCCTATTTCGTTAGGCCACAGACTGATCACTCCAGGAATCGACTTTTCAGCCGGAGAGTGCATATATCGCTGCTCATGGGGGATGGCGTGCAAAGTGCAAACTAGAATCAGCCCGGTCAACCGGTGGGGTGCGGAAGCCGAAAGGAGTGACAAGAAAGGACACTTTGAGCACACTAGAGAAAGAGTGGCAGCCCTAATGCAGTAAGGAGCAAGGCCTATTTTTTTGGCATGCTAGTAACATCATCGAATAAGAAAGAATTTAATGAAAAGCGTGCGAACCAGCATCAAAGATTCAAGACGATTGACATAAACAAAGGAAATATTAGACGATAGCAAAAGAAAGAGGAAAGGAAACATTAATCATTTGAAATCAGCATCACCTTCCAATACGAAAACTCGCTTTCTCCGACGATCTAAAGGCGATGTCGAGAGTGGTCGGCAATCGCAACTCCCCACACCAACTTGTTTGCACAACGTAAGATGAGTCAGAGCGGCAGGTCGGGCATACCTTACGATTGCCTTTTTATTGTACATTTAAAGGGCTCAAGTTCGGGGTGAATAAATTCTCGCACATGGTTCCTTTTCGCTTTGAGTCCCTTCAACTGATCCTATTCTTTGCGCAGCATAAGTGCAGATAAGCAAACACGTGCCTGATATTTAGCAGCCCATAGCCTTGGTAATTATGTAGAGGATCATCCTTCATTCCTACGACTATCGCATACTAAAGTTTAGTAGCTATGGACGAATCCCTCTGCAGTTCAATTTAGGAAAGTGACACTTACAGTCCTCGTACTTTGGCCCTATACTCTATATTACTAATGGTTTTTAATTCATTTAATGTTATTTTTGAACTATTCCTAAATACTTAATGTAATCCCTAACTTTTATATTTGTTTAATCGAATTCCTCAACTTTTCACAACTAAATCAAGTCAATTTTGTTACCATAGTTATGTTCACGTATAATCTAATCTATGAACTTTTTAATAATGAAAGTAGTAACCTCATTTATAGTTGTATCGGGTTGATATTTCTACTATCTTTCTAATAGTAAAAGTGTCATGATTTTATATAATATTCACTTTAGTGTTAAAACTTTTAGAGCGATCATTTAAATACCACCAATGTAAAAACAATAATTTGAATGCCTCGGGTGATAAATTCCGACAATTCATCCTAAGTGACTTTTTCAATACCTTTTTTTTCTTACGGTCACTTTTGTTTAATTAAAAAAAAAAAGAGTCGTACAACATTGTGATAATCTGGTCATTCTTGACAAAACATCTTTTGTAAAGAAAGAAATTGTACTCTCTCTCTCTCTAAGGTGTGCATGGTCCAGTCTAACTCGAGAGCCAAGCTGAATCAGCCGATCCTAGACAGTTTCTGTGAGAATTAATGTAATCCCCAATTCCCAAATTTGGGAACCGACAATAATAATCTGATTCCTCGTTCTATACAAGGAACCAGATTGATCAGATTGGTATGCCTTAATTTTTTTCTTTTATTTTTTAATATAATTTTCTTCTTTTTCAATTTTTTTAAACAAATGTTTTTGGTACAGGGGCAAAACAAAACCCTAGCCTCTTGAGTTTGTCGCCTCTAGCCTTAATCTCTCTCTCTCTCTCTCTCTCTCTCTCTCTCTCTCTCTCTCTCTCTCTCTCTCTCTCTCTCTCTCATCCTTTTTTCATACTGCAAACATAGTGAAGGCGAGAGCTTAGAGGGAAAAAAATTATGGTTCAGTGCTGGAGGAACTGTCGCGGCTAAAAGAGCATTACGGGTTGCATTAGCTCCTGCTCTATTCGTGGAAACTAACATGCATAAACTTATGAATTGCTACTTGCGGGTTTTGTTGTCATGAAAATCCTAGTTCTCTTCTTCCCACATAAAATAATCATTTGCAACACAATCTTATGATTAAGCATCGCGAAAAGAGAAGATACCCACTAATTAAAAAGAAGAGTAAACCTTTTCAAAAGAAATCACCCCAATTAGCAGTGAGCATATCGAATGGCGTGAGGTAAAAGCGGAAAAATTTGGAAGTGGGTACAAAAGGTTAAGGCATCGAAGTGGGTATCCACACTCGAAGCGTTGTCTATAGTTTGACTATTGCAGCAGTATTCACCTTCATCTTTAATTGGTTCACCCAATCTTAAACTCATCAGTTTTAATGACGATTATCTCGTCAATTTTAATAACCTCGTCAGTTTTAATGACGGTTATTTTAACCGTCAATTTTAATGACGAGTTAATGACTGACGGTTATTAAAAAAATAACCATCAATTTTAATGACGATTATCTGCCCAGGCAAAAATGAATCATGAGATAATCTGCCCAGACTTTCTAAACGTCAGTTCTACAAAATTATTTTTTATTTTCTTGAAAAATCAATAAACCCCTATTAGTTCCGGATCAGGGCCCGAACAGATGTCACTAGGCTTGGACTAATTGAGAACATATGATATAGGTTATTAAAAAAAAAGCCACGATGACCATGATAATGACAATTTGACACCCAAACAGTCATATTATTGCGCCCATTATTAGATAACCTGTGGTTCAGCAAGGAGGTCATCTAGACGTAAATCGTTAAAAAAGAATTGAGGTACCATCATACTTTGGACGGACGATTTTACTTTTTGATTTTTAGAAGAGAAATTTCTTCTGCGTCGATAGATTTATAAAAGAAATTTTTTTTTTTTTGGTCGGGGATTTATAAAAGAATTGGTAAGTATCAAATTGTTATTGGTAGAAAAAAAAGAATTGCTGGTGATATGGTTTTAAGTAATTTGCTGGTAATGGTAGAATTACACCTCACTCGCACTTAATGCACGTAGCCGATGCAAAGCCGTCTTTAAGTTCGATCGACCTCACATGACATCTACTCCCTTTTGGGTGTATATGCTTCCAATTCATGCGATAATGGTCGATTTCTTGTTTCCGGGATCAAATTGAACGCTGACGACTTTGTGTCAGAGAGGAAGATGGGATTAACGTGGAGATGGGATGTGGAAATTAAAGAAGGTAGGCCAGGGGGCTTGCGTTCATTTCACGTGTTGGGACGAGCGAGCTTTTCCACCTTTTCGGTCCCAAAGCATTGTTGGAATCATTTCCGTTTGCGTCTCGGGATGACAAATTCTTGAGATTATCTTGTCGACGGATGCTCCAGGAAATTGCCGTTGTGGCCAATTCATTCATTACCCGCAACTTTAGCAAAGTGCAGAACATTTGTGAGAGAGCCTCGTTCGACCGGTTTCAACCGGTGACACTCCTGATAATTCTTCTAGAATCTAACTCATTGTCTACTCTTTTCTAGTAAAAACTTTGGGGTCTCAAGTATTGAATATCACCATCCACCTGACCTTTAAGTGCGTTTTTATCTCGGAAGAGTTGACGAGCAAAAGTATAATGTCCGAGCTGCTAACATAATATGTTGATTTCATATATTGGACCCAAAACCACATTCACGCACATGAAATATCATGATAACCCTAGATCTTAATTGAGAGATTACATGGTAAATTATATCCATCAAATGGGTGAAACAGATAATATTCATTAATTTATTAGAATTTCGTAGGTGGAATGTGATAGCAAAGAGAACATCTGTACGTTCCGAGAATATTAAGTCATTGTCGTGCCGGACAAGTTGTTCGATCTATTTAGTCAACCCACTGACAATGTATATATAATTGTCTTGAATTTTATAATATCATAAACAGATTTTGTACTCGGGGATTAATTTTTATGGGTGAATCAGAAGGGCCACCCAAATATTATATTTCTCGACAGCCCACGACTGGTGTGGGCCCATGTCTCACAGTACTGTACGGCCGAAGGCCCAAATTTTTTTGCCACAACGTGCAAATCACAAAGCATTCAGGCCACATTGCGTTTCGCATGTCACTATGTTTGTAAAACATAAACAAATTCTGATTTCATCATACGTATCTCTTAAACATATACATGGTAGTCGACCTCAATGAGTCTTAGGAAAAGTAAAACTCTGAGTGTTGCGCTATATTTCAACGACATACAAGTTTTGAAATCATAGGATTTATAGTGCCAGTTGTATTGTCGATTCTATTTGAGTGACTTCGTAGATCAAACTTTACCTCATCTTTTTCTTCTTTTTTCCTTCTTCAAATCGAACTTCAACTCTTCTTCTCCTACCGACATAAAAAAAGAATCGTTTACGAGTTGATAAAAAATAAATGAACTAATTTTGTAAAGGAAATAAATTGTTTATCAGAAACAAGATTGAAAAAAAAAATTATATATCGCACTTATTTCTTCCACCTTAGTTTAATAAATTAAACTAATTTGATGAGAAAAAACCAATCCGATAAAGAAAAATCAATTCTACAAAGTAAGAGTTAGAGCTTATCAAATGAGAAAAGACACCGCTCCAATGAAACGCTTATCAAATGAGAAAAGACGAAGAATATCATTTTCTTTTCACACTGGACATATGAGTTAGAGCTTGGGATGTCATGACGAACGTACCGTAAATTGGACTGATCAAAGGTAAATTGTTTGAGGTCACTCCGGACAATCGATTTCGTGGAAATGTGAGCTTCTACATGTTTGAAGCTAACGATTTATGCTCGAGGTACATTTGGAATTATAATTGATTATATGAATCAACCCGTGATTAGAATTGATTCTGTATTGATCTGTACAAAATATTCTTTCCTTTTTGTTGCTCACATTTTATACTGTAAAGATGAACTCTGTACAACCGTGGAATACAAGCTAAAGTGCTTATGATACAAAAAGTCTCTCTTTCAGTTTTCCTTTATTTCTGTCACATTCATCCATTCAATTGACTTGACACGTCACGTGATATATGTAGTACTATAAGTTTCGTAGAGTTACAGTTATTCGTTCAAAAATGTTTAACTAATAAGATGAAAGAGTGATCTAACATGCTCTAACACTCATCTTCACAAATAAGTTACACTTTGCCCCAAAATTAGAATGCGAGATCAAGAAGGCAACTACGCTATTGAGGGTTTGAACTGACAATAAACTGTTTTGGTACAAGTGAAATTGTAGAAGACTACATCAACTGTTATAACAGCTTGAAACTATTAGAGGAAGACGATGGTGGTTTAAGAGGAAGACAATGGTGGTTTAATCCCAATACTTCAACAATAACCATTAAGCTAATGCGATAGAAAAGCAACCGTAGAATGAGCCAAATACACATTTATTTCTGTAAATCATAGATACTTCATCCACCGAAACTAATGATTGGGAGGATGTGGTGAGTCCTGACATTCCGCCGTCACCGATTCATCGATCCCTTGATTCACAAGCACCATCCGTAGGCCGACTAGCGGAGGTCTTGCTCGCCACCCTGTCTTCCTCCCGGTCATCCAAAAGGTTCGTCTTGGCTCTAATCACATAAAGGTAACCGAGAACAAGCCAGCATTTCAGACGAAGGAGAGGACGACAGTCACACTGTAAGAGTTGAGGGAACTGCAACAAAGAAGCGCCAGAGATAATGAGGAGGAAAAGGAGCCCCAAATAAAATATGGTGTTAGCAAGCCAAGGGAGTTTGCCAACGGTCAAGGTGACCCCAGTTAAGAAAGCACCGGACATCGCCGGGAGTGCAATTGTTAGCATCATTTATGCGTAATGGAATCCAGCTATCGCTATATGGATGTCATCGTCCTGTGCATACATGAGGCTGATGGCTGCAATCGTTGCGCAGAGCATGGAGATGGTGTTGCAAATCGCGAAGGCCTGGAACATTCGCTTGTCCAGCATCGTAGCCATGCCCTGGCCGTTGAAGGCCCTGTCCGAGCCGTTAAATCCTCCGGGAACTGCGAAAGCAGCTGCGAAAGTCACAGTAGCCACAAGTGTTGCCACCACCAGACGGGCATTGATCGCATCCTTCAAATCGTCCAACTTTGGTTCATGCAAGCGCTCCAATGCTATTGAATGCCCTTTATCTCGAGCTTTCGGCCTAAGTACGGGTAAGTCTATGCTTCCAGCTGGCAAGGATTGCAACAATATAACTGCCAACAGCTGAGATAGGAAGCATAGAACAGTAAAAAAAATATCAAACTGTTGGAAATGAATCCCCTGCATTATTGCAAGAGTGACATGACCCCAACTACAGCAGTCCAATTCAGATTGGACAGCTGTGGTTTAAAAAACAAAAAAACAAAACCCCCCTATTAATGGGGGCCGTCTGACATAAAATTGGACAGCCCCCAAGGCCAGATCCCCTACAGTACTATAAGGGATTATTACCATATCGATAAGGGCAATGAACTCCGAATTACTCATTTAAAGGGAAACTTTTACTTTTAAAGATGCAGTGTCTACTTGTCTTGAAGAATTAACACAAAAATACGAGTTCATTTTAGATGAGTAAAGAGGCACTAGTGAAATGTATATGGTTTATTGTTGCCATAAGTTGACATTATGATAATGTTATGGATTATGCCATATTTAGATGGTCAGACTTGCCACGATGACCACTTGCTTCTAATGATAGTACGAACACAACAACGACAACCCTCCCTTCTTATAAATGATCATTTCTATAGGTCTAGTAACTGAGATGTAAAATTTATCTCCGCATTTGTCGGAGACATTTTACTGTTCTCCTAACCTGGGACATACCCATGGCCACAAACTTTAACATCCTCCTGTTAAGGCTGAGCCGGAGATTTGTAGAACATTGACCCTAGAGGTGTCTCGGCCATTTTAGAAGATTGATCAATGCTTCAACAATTATGTTCACAGAGAGACCTAATGATTTGAATACGAGAGCTGTGCTTAACTAATGTATCACTATAAAATTTCCAGTAAGCTAATAAATAAAGTCGTGACTGTTCATGTTACTTACCCTCCGCGCTTTCCCACTTTCGTCGAAGCTATCTTGAGCAATCTTTAAAGCAGTCAAGCCTTCGTGGTTGAGAAGGACGGAGTCAATTCCTTTATCCTGCACGAGAGGAATCAAAGCGACAGGTTGTGAATGCATCGCGGCCAAGTGCAAAGCTGTGTTTCCAGCATGATCTCTTTCGTTTATCAGTGTCCTCATATCTGGATGTTTGAGTATGTATTTCACTGCCGAGGCTTGCCCATATTTTGCGGCGACATGAAGAACCGTTTGTCCCTGCTTGTTTCGTGAATCTGATACCGGTTGTAGCTTCTCGATTAGTTCGACATAACCCATCTTGCTCGCAATATGTATGGGAAGATCCCCATCCATGTCCCGTTCTTGGGCCAAATATTCAGTTTCTGGTCGTAAGAGTTTGAATGCTTCGGTGTCATTTGTGTGAGCTGCTAAATGGAATACATTACCATCTTTGGAGTCGGTCATTGCAAATAGCTTGATATTCTTTTTGAGTATATTGGCTGCTAAATCTGCGATCAAGAGCTCCAAATTAGGGACCATAATCACAAGTAGGATCAATAGTTGAACGATGCTGGATTGCAATGCTGAAACTCGTTGTGATAATCTTGATCGAACATATCAGATGCTTCTAAAGGTTTATCTAACCCATTGTCGGGTGTAAACAATTATGGATCTTCGAGCTGTGAATCTCGAAGCATTGTGACTTTCCTTCTCAATCATGATGGAACACATACATGTGGGACTTTAGATAAATTTCGAAATGATACCGTTTATGTATTTTGATGAGACTTTAGATAAATCCCAGACAATTTATATACAAGGCAATGCGACATTGACATGTATGAAAACTTTACTATAAAAAATCTTATTAAAGGACATGGAAATTGGTAATGTTATGGCATTTTAATGTCATGAAGTATCTATAGATTGGGCAAATATAATGCATAAAAAAAAGGGAAACGACATATGAATTGCAAGGGCAAGATCGAGGAAAGGAAGCCGGGATTTTCCTATCATGCTCTTCAAACTCTAGCAAGTGTCAAGCAAATTTATTCTATTGCCACGAACATTTCAATGGTCTCTGCGTAAAATCAAGAAATATTTTGCGCCCTCTTTAGAATTGAATGCCATCTCCTTCGTAAAGGTCTACGACACCTTCAAAGCTCAAATAAGAAATGATATATTTATAAAAAAAATCGAGTAAAAACTGAGTAAACTATGTGACCAGCATTTCTTTCTGAGGTTGGAAAAAGGTAAAGTTTATACATGAATCACAAGTTACAGGAAGGTAAAGGCTCAACCAAAAGAAATAGTTTTGGTCCCAAACGCAGAAATTTAGAAATGCTGCTGGTAAAAAAAGATCAATGGGAGAGGTGTTTGCATTGTTTGAAAATTTTTCAAGGATAGACATTCTATGCGGCACAACCGATGATGACATAGAAAATTTATATAATTATGTAAAAAAATTATGATCCATTTCTTTTTTTTTCTTTAATCTATTCTTGTCTTTCTTTCTTTTCCAACTCTTGGCTAGAGAGGTCGTCAGCTGACCCTTATCGTCCATGTGCAAGAGTCAAGGACATTTTTCGGATGGTATGCCTTTAAGAATTTTTGGTACAGAAATTGCCAATTTTACAAAATTGCAAAAAAAAAGTTCGAAAAATTTTAAAAATGACAAATATTATCTATATTAATGACAATCATATCATATAGAAAGCAGGGCTGATCGGCTCCCGGGCGGTTCCTGGTTCCCTGTTATGGGGAACTAGGAACTGGACCACACTAGATTGGGCAGTCTGATCCGGTTCTCGCTCGGTCCGGTCTAGTTTCCGAGTGGATAATTATAAATTACCATGGACCATCCTAATTTCTTTTGATTTGGAAGTGCTGACCCAGCCGTAGGGTTGGGCTTCGGACTCCCTAATCTCGCTCAAAAAAAGGCCTACTCACAGAGGCCTGAGACTCAAACTCCTTGGCCCAATCAAACCCAACCGAACACGGATCTAGCGTGGGCTGAGCGAAGACGCTTGAGGCCCAAGATCGGACGTCCAGGGCCCTGCGGTGTTCTGGCTCGACCAAGGCAAAGATTCTACCTCAAGGCTCTTGCCTCCCCCTGCTCAATGAACGACTAGTGGCCGGAGTCAAGATGGAAGACGGCGCGAGTCCCTCACAGGCCCGTGCTCCATCGCGACTCCTCAATCCACGCTAGAGACGTTCGCAGAATGAAACAATCTTGTTTCAACAAGATCTTGTTTCAAAGAAAGACACTCCATCAAACCACACACGATCTTGTTTGGGCATTTCAACAAACAATCGGCGGCGTGCAAAGGAATAAAAAGCAAGTTTTGGGGCAAAACGAGGCTAAATAGCTACGCGGGAGGCACAATAAGCAAGCAGAAAGAAGACACGACATGCTACAAACAGAATGAGAGCTCGAAGATCACTTAACAACAACTAGCCAAATCGGTCTGTGGGACCCAAAAAAAATCGAACAAAATGAGAGTGGTCAAGGAGCAGTGTTTCCCTCTTCAATTCAGGGGGTCGGCGGCTGTCGGAGGCGCTCAAGAAGCTTGAGCCAAGTCTCTGTTTGCCCGCACGAGACACCCTAATCAAGGTCCTCGGGACAAGGCAGAACAAACGTAAGTAAGGGCTTCCCAAGAACGAAAAGGACCAGGCAAGCCAAGACCAGGCATGAGACGCAATAGACGATGGTTGCGGACAGGTGGGTCTTTGAGAATCATAGTGAACGAACCCCATATCTCCTTCTTCCTCCTCTCCTTCTTCGATTTTTTTAGGTCCCCCCCCCCCCTTTTACCAACCTCTCTGCTTCTTGTTGCTGTCCTTTTTCTTAATCTCTACGTTTTAGAACCGCCTGGAAACGGCCGGTCCGCTGGTTCCCAGGTGGGCGGTTTAGAATGCTCACCCCTAAGAGAAAGCGTAGTTTTTTTACAAAGATAGCAATTTTAAGGCAAAAAAGAAAATAGAAAGATAGAAAAAGAGAAGAATAATGAGATTGCTTTGTGATTGATCTCAATCTCTTTGCGCCTTAATCTTGAGAGAAAATTATCATTGTATTCCTACTTTCTTTGAAATATAGTCTACGTGGTAACATGGCCCATGTTTGAGTAAATTTCAATAACAATTTTTTTAAGTGTATTATTTTAATTTTGTTCTTTGGCTCCTACATTCTACTTAGGAGGTTTGTTTATTTGCTTATATTTTTTTCTAGAATCAGTGTGCGATTCCTAACACTTATATCATGCTATTTCTGAATTGACAAACTACAG
Organism: Melaleuca alternifolia; assembly: GCA_019926035.1. Taxonomy (NCBI): domain Eukaryota; kingdom Viridiplantae; phylum Streptophyta; class Magnoliopsida; order Myrtales; family Myrtaceae; genus Melaleuca; species Melaleuca alternifolia. The sequence goes on along the minus strand of JAGKPW010000100.1, from coordinate 15,815 downwards.
ATATTGATGTTGAAAAATTCCTTCAGCACATCATTAATGGAATAAGTGGCAAATATTGTTTGTCCTAATCAATGCACATAGAATTGAGCATTCATATGATATGGCCGTAGGGGATTGAAGCAGGCAAATATGACGAGATAGTCGATCCGCCAAAATGCTAATTTGAAGAAAATGAGTAATCGCTTTAGGAATAAAATGGGCAAGGAGGCAAAAGATGGGATGCCGTCTACGAGTTTTTCAAAACGTATATTAATTCCAACTAATCCATTAGAACGTAGGTTATCATTAGATATAACTAAAGATATGAAAATTATTCACTTAATCTAGAAATTCATAATCAAAATCAAACATGTATTAATTAATTGCACGGATGAATTTTCCATCTAACATCACATTGATTCATTATTACGATTATATAACCATACAAAATTAATATGATATATCTTCATGAAGAAATTAACATTAGGATAATTATGAAGAAACTTTTAATAGACGAATATACTTTAACAATGCTTAAAACCTTATAGAGTCTAGAATGTACTTGAAGTTTAATAGTTGTGGAATATGGTATCCAAACCTACTATATAATAACTACAAAATTGCTCTTATTTTCTTGACATATCTTATGTTATTGAATCAGTAAGTATGCATATTCCAACTCTATTAGGGTTTAAGATGGTTTTCAGATTAAGCCGACATGTAAATCTGTAATCAAAATATAATAAGTCATTTACCAAACTAAATTCACTCGGGCACAAAATTACAAATATGATATAGTGGACCCTTAAACAAGACCACTTGTAATGTAACATTATCGTCAACAATCACCATTTCATCCTATCTTTCTCCTTTTGTCATTGTTAGGTCCTAGAACTTTATAATTGCCGATCTTGAATATTTGTACTTTACAGTTATTATAATCGAAGATCAGTAGAACGTGAGTCATTAGTAAAATGGTTGCGTATGTAAGTTTCAGCGGATCTTTTATGTTATAATGGGAGATAATTTGCTTATTAAGAGAATTATATCAATAATAGTTGTGAGTGCTCCATGGGAATCCAACTACTTTGATAACTATGAGAAAAGCCATAACGGGTTTGATGAGCAGGAAAAGTTGTCGCACAGATTTGGCACGAGATCAGTTTACACATTCGTAGATATTTTCCACAAGCAGGTTTAGGTACATACCATAGTTACGTCGCACAATGGCACCATGAACGGGCGGCAAACCTTTTATCCTCGATGGGTCGAGCGAGAGTGAAAATAAAACCTGAAGAATCTCGGAGTTGCTGCTGTCGAGGGCCAGGTACAGGGGAGATTTCTGATATGCGTTCATCCAGTACACGGGCTCCAAATCTTCCCTCAACAAATGGCTCACCAGGTCAACGTTATGAGTAAGCACGGCCTCATGCAAAGCGGTGTTTCCATGCTTGTTCTTTATCCTCAGGACGTTCTTGCCGCTGTGGAGCTGTCTTGCCCCGCAAATCAACATATCGGCGACTCCAAATGCCTTGGCCTTCGTGGCGATGTGGAGGGGGGTGTTTCCGAAATCATCTTGGGTAACTGTGAGATGGGCATCGCATTGATCAAACAGGAGCCTCAGGATGTCGCCATTGCCGGTGGCTGCTGCAATGTGGAACACTGAACCCCACGATAGACCCCGAAAATTGAAGATGACAGAAGAATCAGTTTGATGGGCAAGCTTTCCAATCGTGGAACGAATATCTTCAACATTGGCACCTTTGATGACCTCAGCCAGTTCTCTAGCAGCTACATACACTTTTGCTGGATCCTGTTGCTCCGCGGTTCGCCCAGCTGTTTCTTTCTTCAGAGAAGCTCCTCCTTCATCCTTCTGTACCTCCTCCTTGATTGAGGCGTTCATGCCAATCTCCTCCTCCTCTCCTATAGATAGCTTTACGTCCATCGAGCAAGAGCTGTCCATCGAGCAAGAGCTATGCATAGTAATTGAGTTACTGCAAGGGAACAAGGATTGTGTAAGCAGATGAAATATCAATTTCAATACGAAGTAACGTGTTTAAATTTTTATAATAGTTATCATGGTCCTACAAAATTTTATATAGATCCGAACATAAGTTTCTAGTTTAAGAATTGTTAGACGAGATCATGAGACATGAGTAATCACAAATGATTTGTTGTAATTATTTAAGTGCGAAAAATCAATAAGATGTCATGAATTTGCATGGTAGTTGAGCATGAGGCACCTACTTTACAAAAAAAGATCGATAGGATTATTTACTTTTAAGTAAGTAGAAGACTATGAGTCCTTGCATAGAAAATCCTCCAAAAAGAGAGAGAGAGAGAGAGAGAATCAAAGCAAAAGTTAGAGGTTCGCCCTCGAGAAAGTCTCTTTGAAAGAGAGTGGAGCTGCCTCGCAAACGCTTGCGGTAAATGCTGTCGGATCGAGCTCGGAGGCAGTGGTCGCATGATGGCGAACGCAGGCCACGTCTCATTTACAGCTCTCGGCCTCCTAAAAACGGAGATTGAAACCTCACAGGGAAACTCTAAGTAAATAACAGATCTGGTCCAATGAAAGAATGCTGCATTGGCTAACCATGTCTATATAGCATATGAATGGAAAATCCTCTTTTAGATCTTACTTAGGGCTTTTGGAGAAAAGATCAGAACACGTTCGTTCGTCGTTAAAAAATGAGGATAGACACGTTGCCTTTGTTTCTCGCATGAAAAGAGTCGTAAACACGCATTTCTGCCTCAAATGGAGACCAAAAAATGTCAAGGAAGCTTTAGATAACGATGACAGGGTCTTCTTGATTGCTCTAATGTGCTAAAACCAAAAGCCACATCTTATACGTATAATATCCTCAGTCAAAGTAGGAAGCCCCTTTTAGCCGATTTAAACGGGGAATCCAACTCCAACAATGACTTGTTGTTACTTCATCTGTTTCGTCCAACCAAGAGTCCCTGCAAGACTTTCGTAATCTAAATGACATGGCTGAGCTTTGGATCCCTCCGACGATTGCTCTACGGAATCACTTTTCCGCCTGAGAATAGATATATGCCGCTCATGGGCAATGTCTTGCAAAGTGCAAATTTAAAATTTGGCCGGTCAACCAGTGGGGCGCGGAAGCCAAAAGCAGCAAAAAGAAAGGACATTTTGAGCTCACTAGAGAAAGAGTGGTAGTCCTAAAGTAGAAGGAAACAAAACGTGTCATACTGATATGCTAGTAACATCACTGAATAAGGGTGAGCCAATTAAGAAAGAGTATGATGAAAAGTGCGCGATCCAGCATCAAGACTGAAGGCAATTAACATTAACAAAGGAAACACTAGACGATTAGCCAAAAAACAAAAAAGGAAATCTCAATCATTTTGAGAAGTGCATACCTTCTACTATGAAAACTTGCTTCTCCAACGATTTAAAGACGAGATGTCGAAAGCAGCCAACTGGTTTACTAGACAAAGGATGAACCGAAGCGGCCATTTCATATTGCATTAAAGGGCTAAACTTGTCGTTCAATAAATCCTCGTCCATAGTTGTTTTCTTGCTTTTACCCTTCAAATGATTTTATTCTTTGCCTATCATTGAAGCAAAGAGGCTTAGAGATTCAATTATTCCTTTTGGAGACAGCTTTGGCATATGAGAAGGTAAGAATGTGGCAACTTTTTCGTTGCTCCACCACCATCATACCATTCAACTTCGATCGCCTCACTGGTGAAAATTTACTTCGGTATGACGCAACTTGAGTGTAACTCTAAAACCAGCTATTTACATATTCTGATGGCACTTCAATTTATGTTAGGACCATCCTTCCGGCCACTTATTATAACATGACAAAGTTCAATAATTATCAACAAATCATCTGTAACTTAATTTAGGTATTGCTGTAGCGCAACCTGGCAAGCTTGAAAGCTCGATATCGTGTATCGAAAGACTAGTTTTTGCAAGTTTGTGTGTGTTTCTCTCTTTTTCTTTTATTTTCTCGCCTTTTTGTTAAATTATGTCTCGAGTTTAAATTCGGATTACGATTTGTTAAATCAAATTTTGTTGATAAAGATTTCCCAAAAGAAGCCTATCCTTTCTTGGACTCCTTAGAGCTGCACAAAAAAAGAAATAAACCAAAATAGAAAATAAAGATTATATCTTTAGTTTAGGAAGCTTCCCAAAAGTCAAGATTTTGCTTTTGCGCACACACAATATAAAAAGACTATGAAAGAAAAAAAGTTTGGCTTCTTGGCGCAAGTCCACAATCCATGAGTTTTCTGAAGCTGAAGTCCTTGAAACCTTGCGAAGCCTCAAAGGAACATGAAGATCTACGTACGTGAACCAAAGATGAATGCTAGAATTCTGGATATTGGCGTACGTAAAGTGTTTCTGTTTTGAACTCGAACGCGTGGTAATTTTCAAGTAAGTTGTTTATTTGGGATTGCGTATCGGAATCCTTGTCCTTCAATACATAGGGTTTATTAGTAGTTGCTTCATACTTTGATTTTCTTGAAAGCCTTGCGAAGTCTCAAAAGAACATGATGATTTTCGTGCGTGAACCAAAGACGAATGCTAGAATTCTTGATTTTGGCGTACGTAAAGTATTTCTATTTTGAGCTCAAACGCGTGGTAATTTTCAAATAAGTTATTTATTTGGGATTGGGTATAACATCCACTTATTGGCGAGCAAAATCCCCGTCCTTCTATACATAGGGTTTATTAGTAGTTGTTTCATACTTTGATTTTCCTGAACTCATATGGGCAGAATCATCAAAATATTCGTCGAGTGATGCCCCGCTCTTCGAGCATGCGATGGTCCCTAAATTTTTTCTTCCTTTCCTTCGGTTTATGAGTGCGACATCCCAAGACTTGTCGCCATTCTTCCGGTTTTCAACGAAAGCGCGAATCTACACCATGTCAACTCTCACAAAACTCGCCTCCACCACAGTCGCTTTTTCTTAACATTCGATAAACCAATATCCACCCACACCACAACCCATACAATTACCTAATAATTCTAATAAATCAATAAATATGCCTAATTAAGTTTTAGGAGATCTACTCACATCAATTTACGTCTTCGAGCGATTGATGACGATCCACGAATTTTTTTTTCTATTTTCTATTTTCTTGAATTTTCTTCTTTTCCTTTTCCTTTTTCTTTTCTTTTCTTTCTTTTTTCTTTTTCTTTCATTTTCTTCTTTTCCTTTTCTTTTTTTTTTCTTTTTTTTTTTCTTCTTGGGCCAAGTTGGGCTGACTAGGGCCACTATCCCAGGCCCAACGTTGCTGAAGGAAGGCCTACGCCTAAGGGCCTCCGGCACCGACACCGGCGAGGGTTCCGGCGAGACTCCGGCGACCGATTTTTGGTGGCGACGAAGTGGTTGGCCGCTTGGGTGGTTCGGCAGAGGTGGCTAGACGGCTGTGGACGTCAGAACGGCGGGTGGTCGTTGGCTTCGACGACTCCCGAGTGACCCATGTGGCCGGGACGACGCACGCAAGGGCTGGATGAGGCAAGACGTCGCTATGGTTGTGCGGATCCGGCGACGGCGGAGCGAGGCTACGGCTGCGGTTGCGGTTGGGACGGCGTGGATGGCGAGATTCGGTCACGGGTGGCTCGGTTTGCTCGAGCCGAGACCCATGAACAGTAGATCTCGGACTCATGGCGTAGGGCGACATGGCGACGTCCACGGCGGCAGGGGGCGAGTTCCGGTGCTCCTCAGTCCATCTCGCATGATCTCTCGGCGAGATGCGCAAGGAAAAGAGGTGGCGGCTGCTAGGGTTTGCAGGGGAAAAGCTCGCGCCCGGGGGAGGAAGAAGAAGAACAGTAGGGGAAAGAGAAAAATGAAAAGAAAAAGAGAAGAGAGAGAGATAGATGGGACGGGGGAATAGGGTTTGCAGGGGTGGAAGAGGTGTAAGAATTTTAGAGGTGCCCGTAAAGAAGATCAAATAATATGGAAGAGGTGTCAAATATATTTCAAGACGGCTTCTATTTCTATTAATCTTGGATGTTTCATTTGTTAGTCATTGGACAGTTACTGGATTATAACTTTCATTGGTTGCACTTGACATTGTTATTTTTTTTGTAATAATCTTAATTGTATTTATTGTGATTGCAAGCAATGGTCAACATAAGTCATCTTATTAATATCTTACTTTCACTTAATTAAAATTCCAATTCCTTGATGTTATATGTTGCCGTGATATCATAAGTTTACTCTTGAGTAATAATTTGTCTTATTCTTCATTATGAATCATATAAAAAATCCAATTCTTTAATATCATATAGTCGAAATAGCAAAATGTAAGTGAGTTAACGATATAAATACTTACAAAGTATTTTAGTAACATGAATCCGATATGATACAGGCTAGGTACATTTTAGATCGAATATGAGTCAATAAATTTATGATGTCTATAAATATGTCAATTTGGATAGCATCATTTTCGATCTGAACCAAACTTGACCCAATCTATCTATCTGACAACACTAATGACGAGAAAGCAATGCCACTACATGTCAATGCATTGCTATTATGAATAAAGGAATGTAAATCATACAATTTTTTGGACCAGACATATATCGACATTTTGCTATGTTTACCGTCAAACAAATAAGATGAAAATAACGTTAAATTTCCATTTTACATGTCGAAACCAGCCAACGTTAAAATGAAAGCAGATGTCATAGGAGGCAAAGTACAGATCTAATTAATTTTCCACAATCCCCCCCCCCCCACCCCTTTCTTGAGTTAGGTGTTGCGATTCCTTTTTGTCTCGCCCTATGACTAGAATTTTTGCGTCCACTGCTTACTAGAATCTAACATGAATCAAAACATCCAACTCATTTGTACGCATAGAAATTAAGCGCCAATCGCCCATGCCAATTCTGTGGAACACATGATGCGACCACTCTAATCTCAAAGAAGTAACATATACAAAAAGCGCATGTTTATGCCATTCGATTTAACGTTTCGACAGATTGTGAGCAGAATCCTTGCATCGCTCTAAAGCCAAATTAAGAATTTGATCCGTTGTTCGTATATATGCACGAAAGGCTTGGTGGTAAACACTCGTCAGGTTCAAAAGTCCCACCATGCCGAAGTTCCTTATGGTTAGTTTGGGAAGGAGGGAAGTGGGGAAATGAAAGGGGTGTAAGGAGTGGGCCAAAACTTGAAGTTTTATGAGGAGTGAAGAGATATTTTCAACCAAAAAAAAAGGAAATTCTGGTTTGATTCGAGAGTGGAAAAACAGAAGAAATGAGCCACTCATTCATTTAATATATATATATAGCATGTCGCAGGACGACAAGCATTAATGTGAAATTTTGTGGAGTGTCTAAAAACTCAATCTATTAGACGAAAGAGCAATTTAACTCATATACTTTAACATACATTTTCAAGGATAGACCGGAGTTTGATTTAGCACAAAAACAGGAGAATGTATCACTTAGGAGGTAAATAGGGCCTCAAAAGGTTTGAACTTAGAATTTGCTGCTTTGAAATCATGCAAAATATAATGGGACTATATCCAAATATTGAAAGTTTAAGCTATTTGAGAAAATGAAACAGGATATTATTTAAATACTTTGACAATCGCCATTAAAATAAAGCAATAGGAAAGCAAGTACAGAATGAATGAAATACACCAAAGTGAATATATGTTCGTTTATTCAAATCATAGATAATATAGAATAATCAACTGAAATTAGTGACCAAGATGATGTGGCCCGTCCCCACATTTTGTTGCCACCAAGTCGTTCGTCGTTCGAACATTGGCACCATCCGGAGGCTGACTAGCAGGGGTCCCACTCATCGTTCCGTCGTATTCCAAGTCATCCAAAAGGTACGTGCCAACATGCCACCAATGGATGTAAGCGACGACAAGCCATAATATCAGACGGCGGATAGGACGAAGGTTACTCCAAAGTATGGGAGGGTACTCTATCAATGTAGCGCCTGAGATAATTAGGAGGAAAACGAGTCCCAAATAAAATATGGTGTTGGCAAGCCAAGGGAGTTTGCCCGCTGTTAAGGTTACACCAGTTAAGAAAGCGACGGACATAGCCGGGAGAGCAATTATTAGCGGCAGTACTGCGTGCTGGTGTGCAGCTATTACCACTTCAACGTCGGGTGGCTGTGCATAGATGAGGTTGATGACGGCGGTCATTGAGCAGAACATTGCGATAGTGTTGCAAATCGCGAAGGCCTGGAACAATCTGTTGTCCAACATAGTAGCCATGCCCCGGTCATCTTTGGAGGCCGTGTCCGAGCCGTTAAATCCTCCGGGGACTGCAAAACCAGCTGCAAAAGTCACAGTGGCCACAAGCGTTGCCACCAGCAGACGGGTATTAATCGAATCCTTGACGTATTCCTGGTTTACCCTCTTTTCACGCAAGCGTAATATCGAAAACGCTTCATCTCGAGCTTCCGGCCTTAGTACAAGTAAGTATCTGCTAAAAGCTAAACCTTTCCCAGTTGTTGGGGATGACAACACGAGCAATGTCAACCGCTGAGATCGGGAGCATATAAGAAGGAAAAAAATGAACAAATCGTTACCATATCGATCATGGGAAAGAACACTGCTAGTAATCATTCGAAAGGAAAACTTTAACTTCTAAAGATGCAGCATCTGCTCTTTTTCTTTAACTAATTAACATTAGAGTACAATTTCTTTTTAGATGTAACAAGACGGATGAATTGAATGTATATGGTTTGTCGTTGTCATAGGTTGACTTTGTCATAATTTTATGAGATGATGCCAAATATAGAGTGGTCACAATTTGCCATATTGACCCCTGGCTTTTTCAAAAAGAATGCAACACAACCCCCAGCTTCTATACATGACTGTATTTGTAGGCTCTATCAGTTTAGGATACATAACAAATTATCTATGCATTAGTTGGAGATAGTTAACTACGGACATATTCATGACCACAATCTTTAACTACCTCATATTAAGGTTAAACTATATATTTGCGGAATATTAATCCTAGAGGAGTCTCGGCTATTCTAGAAAATTGATCAGTGCTTCAACAATGCTATCAATTTAGAGACATAATGGTTTCAATACGAGATCTACACTTCACTAAGGGATCAGTCCATTGAAATTTCCAAATAAGTTGATAAACAAAAGGGTTAATACTATTTTAAAAAATCATAAGCTATGTCAAATGTGACAGAAATACTCCAACTTTTTTTGTGTCATTAAGAACCTCCAAATTGCTCATTATGACATAAATACCCCAATTTTTTTATTTCAAAATCTCGAAATTATACTAATGTGATAAATAAACCCTAAATGAAACTGTAGTTGATGGTGTATGTATGTATATATATATATATGTATGTATTTATGTATATGTATTAGTTTGTATTTTTTAACAATTTTTTTTGTGGTATTTGTATTACAGTAACCATGTTTAGGGTTTCTAATGATACGAAAAAAATAAAATTAGGGATGTTTGTGTCATGGTGACGTAATTTGGAGTTTTTAAAGTACCTTCCCTAAATAAAAGAGTGACTATTCAAGTTACCTACCTTCCGTAACGTAGGCTCCCTTCTGAAGCGATCTAGGGCAATGTCAAAAGCAGTCAAGCACTCGTGGTTGAGAAGGCCTGGTAACATTTTTTCATCCTTCACAAGAGGAATCAAAGCGGCAGGCTGTGAATACATCGCTGCCAAGTGTGGAGGTGTGTTTCCAGCAAAATCTGCTTCGTGTATCAGCCTGCTCAGTGTTGAATCTCTGAGCATATATCTCACTGCTGAAATTCTCCCATATTTTGCTGCGACGTGAAGAACGGTTTGTCCTTGCCCGTTCAGCACTGGTGATTTCTGAAGTAGCTTCTTGATTAGTTTAACATGACCCATCTTGCTCGCAACGTGAATGGGAGGATCCCCATTCATATCCCGTTGGCAGGCCAAATAGTCGGTGTCCGGTCCTAAGAGTTTGAATACTTGGGCCATATTCAAGTAAGCTGCTAAATGGAATACATTGCCGCCTCTCGAGTCGGTCATTGTGAAGATCTTAATGTTCTTTTTTAGTATCAGGTCGGCTAAATCTGGGATCAAAAGCTCCAGATTAGGGATAAGGATATCTTCGACATAACCTAAACACTACTTGGATTGATAGTCAGCGATGTGGATAACATTGCAATGCTGAAACTAGTAGTGATAGTTTTGATCGAATAGGAAAGCGTTGATCTTGCTCAGTTTATGGCTTTTCCCTGTTTGAATTTTCATTGCATTATTTTTACTTGGTCTATATAGTGTTGATGACATGACATATACCATATCAATTAGTAAGGCTTTTTGAGTAAAACTTCAATACATGTAGCATTACACCCTCATTTATGCACAGACAGACATAACTTGTGAGAATTTTGCATTTCTAAAATTATCTTCGTATTTCACCTACAACTACCCATTTACCACTATCTTTGAAAATAGCCATCCAAGTAAATGAGTCTTTATTGGAGAATTAGGACAGCTTTATTCAAATGGTAAAACTCCTATATAGTTTTGGGACGTATTTGATGATTTATAATTGAAAATTTTGATATCCAAACCTGACATATATCAATTACTAAATGCTCTTACTTCCTTAATATTTCTTTGGCTATTTATTTAGCAAATTTGTATATTCTAACTTTAGAATTTGAGACGGTTTTAGGATAAATCTCATAGATAAATCTAAAATCTGAACATGATAAGTTATTTATCAAATTAGATTTACTCTGTTACAAAAGTAAATATATAATATTGTGAATAGTGGGGCTTCTTCCACTGTCATTTGGGATGGAACCACACCTTTCACCATCGCAAATGAAGTGACTAAAATATCTTCATGCTCAACTGTCAACTATGTAATTATTTTGATATTAATGGCTATCGCCACGTTTCTTTCTTCTCGCCCCTCTCTCGTATAGTTATCACTTTCCTCTACGTTTTCATTTTCCTCTTCCACTATTCTCTTTGTCCTGTCTTTTTCCTTTTCTTGTCAGGTAACAACAGTTTCGTATTCATACAAATATTAGGTCAAAATATTATCTTTATTTGGTTTTTATGTGAACTAGTCATCAAATAGCGCCTTTGGCACATTATAACTAATACCATACATAATGGTACATGTTTCCTATGTTAATAGAAGATTATACTTAATAGTTTTATTAGGAGAGTAATGTTATATCATTCAAACTTTTCCCCCTTTTAATTAAATTGATGTTGTACCTACTTTTCTTGATCCTGCATTTTCTTTGGTTTATGAAAGTTTGTTTCGTTCAAATAATATTCAGGAAAAAAAAAGTGGGGAACCAAATTCAATGCTCAAATTTGTGTACAATGAAATAATTATATAGATCATAATTTTGTGATAGTATAATGCGTTTATACTAATATTCGTTTTATAAAAGGTCAATGGCCTAATTGCCTCAATCTTCTCTGCAACCGGATAAACAATCCATCCGATTTCCCTAGGATAATTTTGGGGTTAAATTCGGTCCGTCACATGACTGGTTGCTAGCACCTAATGGGTATTAAACTACTTTGATAAGCAGGGTACTGGGATTTTAAGTGAAAACTCATAACGGGTTGTGTTAGGGCAGAAAATTGATGTACGGATTTGGAACGAGGTCAGTCTACACATTTATACCTCCAGCAAACAGATTTAGGTACTTACCAAAGCGTTCATGCAAGATGGCACCGTGAATGGGCGGCAAGCCTTGGATCCTTGATGGTTCGAGCGGGAGCGAAATAAAAACCTCATGCATCTCAGTGTTTTTGGAATTGAGGGCCATGTACAAGGGAGATGTCTGATACTCGTTCTTCCAGTACACGGGCTCCAAATCTTCCTTCAACAGGTCGCGCACCACATCGGCGTGACCACTAAGCACGGCCTCGTGCAAAGCGGTGTTTCCATGTTTGTTCTTCATTCTCAGGATCTGGTTCTTGTCCTCGACCTCGGGGAGGTCTCTTGCCCGGTGAATCAGCATCGCAGCAGCTGTAGATTTCTTAGCCTTAACCGCCACGTGGAGAGGGGTATCTCCGCTGTCATTTTGGGCGGTTATGAGATGGTCAGGGACATAATCAAGCAGGAGCCTCAGGACGTCGTCCTTGCCGGCGAATGCTGCAACGTGGAGCAGTGAACTGCCCGTTGGGGTTAGGCAATTGACAATGGCAGACCGATCGGTTTCCTTGGCAAGGCTTTCGATCTCAGCGACAAACTTTTCAACATCATAATGGATGATGGTCATTCGAAGTCTTACAGCAGCTGCAAAGACGCCTGCTGGATCATGTTGCTCCACGTTTCGCGCAGCTGCCAATGCATCATGGATTCTCTCCCTTCGTTTCCTCCAGATTTCTTCCTCGTTCAAAGAACCCATTTCATCTTCTAACATTTCCTTCGAAGCTCCTCCTTCATCCTTCTTGGCCTCCTCCTTGATCAAGTTGTTCGTGCCAACTTTCTCCTCTTCTATAAAAATCTCCACGTCCATTTAGCCTAGGATATGCAAGTAACGTAGTTACTGCATTTGAACAGGCTTTGTGTATGGAGACGTTATATCATTAGAATATTAAATAATAAATTCATCTAAGTATTAAACTTTCGTAATGGAATATTAATAAATGCTGCAACGTGGAGAAGTGAACCACTTCATAGCCCCAGGAGGTCGAAAATGGCAGACAGATTGGTTTGATCGGCATCCCTTTCGATCGTGAGACTGAACTCTTCGACATCGGCGCCTTCGATGACCTCAGCCAATCTTCGAGCAGCTGCATACGTGTTTGCCGAATCCTGTCCCTCTGTGGTTCGCACTGCCGCCAATGTCATTCTTTCCCGCCGACTTCTCCAGATTTTTTTTTTTTTTAGGTAAAGTTCTCCAGATTTCTTTTTCCTTCGAAGAATCCATTTTTTCCTTCAAGGATTCCATGGGAGCTCCTCCTTCAACCTCCTTAAGCTCCCCGATCGAGGTGTTCATGCCAACGTTCTCTCCCCCTATAGGTAGCTTTATGTCCATCGAGCCTAAGCCATTCGGGTAATGTGATTATTGCAATGTCGCAAGGGTTGTGGAAGGAGACACGGTTATCTGTCTTCTTGTTCACTCAACATAAGTAATTGGCGTATATGTAGTCGATAAGAGCAATAGGCCTACGCCAATCACACCCAAAATCCTCAACAAATGAATAAAACAGTAAATCACAGTTCTCTCTCTCTCTCTCTCTCGGAAAAAAAAAATCTCTTTTACGGATCCTTAATGCTCCGCCGTGAGTTGGGCTTAACCAAAGTACGAATTTATGTTTTTAAACCTGGTGCAGCAATGTTAAAAAAATCTCCACTCGTTTATTTCTTTCATGAGTAATGTTAAAATTAAGCATCGGGGGAAAGAACCCCCACGGGCTTTTTGCAGGTCCGTTTAGCACAGATCTGCGTGTTGACAAAGTCGACTTCAAGATAAAATCTCATAGTGCATCTGCATGCGCACAACCTAATCCTAATGTTGTTTTTGTCAATATAATTAGTAGCTAACTAACTATACATCTTAACTTAATTGTTGTCACAATTTCAGTAATTCAAGCTCCAATCAGCCAAAGTTGTGTGTATCAAGTATTCAATTGTGTGCTAAACCTCATGATACATATACAATTCGAAAAAGGCAAACGCAAATTCTTATTTAAGTTAATGGCCCTTATTTAGATATAACAACATGACAACCTTGAAAGAAGGATTTGAAATTAAATGTAATTACAACATTTTTTGCATGATCAACATGTTAAGTACTAAGCTGCTAAAACGTTGATCCTTCTTATAAGAGATTTAAGCATAAACAACGACTCTTACCATTTCAGAGAGGTAGCTTCCATTTCTAACTCTTGAACTAGGTCAAACTTCAAGAGCAGATACCTTTTCATATGATGCTTTTATTTTACGTAAAGAGAAGCACAGCAGCACCAATATGAATCAGCGAATTATAGATTACTCATCTTTCATTAACCGATTATGCACGTCACATTACATTGTTAATTTCATGAGCAAGATAGTGTAACACTATCGTAGTAAAACAGTAAATAGAATAGCGCAATTATACCGATAGATCTAGTAGTGTATCAAAAGCCAACAAAAGAATTTTATTCAGTACTTTAGCTGTGTAGCAAGTTAATTACACGGGTAGGTTTTAGAAATGACACATGTAATTTCTCCTAGTCTTTAGCAAGAAGTTTATTCTATGAGCTAGTTTATATTTCCATTTCGAGACTGCCTGCGTAAGAAAAAGACATGAATTTGTTATTGTAAACAGTTATTCTAGAATTGCTTGGGTGCTTTTTTTTTTTACCTACCTCATAAGAATGATGCTTTGCATGCATTTGCTAAGCTTGATAAGAAAGTCCAAAATGAGAATATACTCAGCATTTTCATGCATTAGAAGCAATCATGACTTCGAATCATATTGTGACAACTATGGCATTAAGCACAATTTTTCGGTCCTTGCGCACCACAACAAAATGGTGATGTTGAGAGGAAAAATAGGACCTTGCAAGAGATAGAACATACCTTTTTGTCAGAAAACAAAATCCCTGGGAATTTTTGGGCTGAGGCTGTAAACTCCTCATTGTGAATCTTGTTTAGTGTTTACTAGAGACCTATATTAGGTAAAACTATCTCTTAAGTTTTACAAAGGTAGGAAGTTCAATGTTTCTTACATTCATGAACTTGGTTGTGCTTACCATGTCCATGAGATTCCTGCCGTCATGTGGGAAAGGTTGACTATAAACTGGATAAATGTATTTTTCCTGGATAATCTTATGTTAGCGGAGCATGGAGGTATTCAATGAAAGAGCCAAGGCGGTGGAGGAGTCTGTTCTTGTCGTCCTGGATGATTCCTCAAGAAATCTAGCCCCTGTTGAAGATTATATTGTCCTAGAAGCAGGTTTTGGAGAAGTAGAGTCAAGAGAAATTGGTTTTGGAAACGCAGGCTATGTAGAAGCGGATTCCATGAACGCTGGCAGATCCTACTAGTTCTATACCAACTGCCTCTCCAGCTGCGGTTGATCAGACTTAACAATTCAGAAAAGGAACGGATTTTACAGGCCAATCATCCTAAGGGGCTCTTACTTAGGGCTCATGGAGAAAAGATGGTTACAGGTTCCTCGTTCAGAAATGAGGATAGACACGTTCCTTTGTTTCTCACATGAAAAGGGAAACAGATCGTCTGCAGTGACTGCAGGAGTGCTGTTTCCATCCAACGCACCAAAAAACAAAAACAAAAAGTAAAAACCTCCCCCCCCCCCCCCCCCCCCCCCCCCCCCCCAACAAAATCATGGGCAGCCATCTGATCCCACCAAGTCACTCCAAAATTTTTCTCTTCACGTCAGACAATCCGGGCAAACACGCATTTAGGCCTCAAATGGAGACCAAAAAATGTCAGGAAAGCTTTAGATTACGATGACAGGATCTTCTTGATTGCTCTAATGTGCTAAAACCAAAAACCACATCTTATAAGTGTAATAATCTCATTCAATATAGGAAGCCCAAAAAATGTCAAGGAAGCTTTAGATGACGATGACAGGATCTTCTCGATTGCTCTAATGTGCTAAAACCAAAAACCACATCTTATAAGTGTAATATTCTCATTCAAAATAGGAAGCCCCTTTTAGCCGATTTAAATGAGGAACCCAACTCCAACAAGGATTTGTTGTTACTTCATATGTTTCGTCAACCAAGAGTCCCTACAAGACTTTCGTGATCTAAATGACATGGCTGGGCTTTGGATCCCTCCAACGATTGCACTACGCAATCGACTTTTCCGCCTGGGAATAGATATATGCCGCTCATGGGCAATGTCTTGCAAAGTGCAAATTAAAAA
>JAGKPW010000099.1:0-72086 GCA_019926035.1 Melaleuca alternifolia | reverse complement strand
GTGACGTGGCGCCACATGGCACAATTTGAATGGACGTTTGCACTGTCTACTTGGCACATGATCTGTACCTAATATTTTCTCGATATAGGCCGCTAAAAGGACTAGGCAAAAGCAATCATTTATTGATGGCATTAATTGCATGCCCTCTTACTCTCCTCTCCTTGAAACAAAACTCATTCGTTTTTTTATGATGGAAACTTCTCTTCTGCGATTTTATTTCTCACTCCCCTCAAGCCTTTGCCTCCCCCTTTTTGTCTCTGTCCTCTCTATAGTCGTTGCCTTTCTCATTTCGGCTCACATTTCAATTTTACAATCGGTCACTTTGCCCACAATTTTGAAGCAAAAGTGGAGGAGACCCGCGAGGCTGGATATGCCAGTGGCATGTTCACTGTCTCCGTCTCTCCCACGAGCCCCACCGATCACAATTGTTGTGTCCTGAGCCCCCTCTACCTCCAGCATGTGGACTCCGTCTCAAAGCCAAGCTGTTGAGCTCCATAGTACATGAGCTTGAGCTATATCTAATCTTGATTAGTTGCTTATCAATGTATGGTGGCACAAGGAGGGAGAGAGGTTCAAATATAAGATACTTTGAGAGAATCAGTCCAGCGACTGAGTTGATAATCCATTTCACTTAAATTTTGATTTTTCTTGCTTTTATAATTATTGTGGTTCGCTTGTGAGGATGGAGGAACATTTGGTAGGTGTATCTCAAGTGTAAGATGAATTCTTTATTGAGATCTTGTAGGTGTGAATGTTAAGAGATCTTGTTATGGTTACAATCATATGAAGAGTTGATTCCGTTGATATCAAACATTAGTGTTCATGTATTGAAAAGAACAAAGGTTAGTGCTCAAGTTTAGAAGAGACATTAAACTCTTTAACCTATAACAAAGTATAAGCCTCTAACTATTTTAAACACAATCTAAGTAGGAATTTAATATATTGAGGAGTAGGCTCGCAATAGGTATTTAAGGCAAATGATGTTTCACAAAAAAAAAATTGATTATGTAAAACTCAGAGCATACGTTTAACTCTTTAAGCAATGTCCAGAAGGGAAAAATTCATATATAGAGGATGTTACAAAAAGGCAAGATGCGAAAGCATACTCACATAATCGCCAACGTATATTTGGCTAATCAAGCTAGAAAGGTGATTAATGGCAATTCAGAGAGATAAGACATTAGCAAGCATGGGGTGAGAGAACACCTAGGCAATAGATATTCAATTGTCTAATGAAACACCCAGCATTTGCCATTTTATAACTCTTTTATCAAGCGTAATTCCATGTCGACAAGAAGGTAAGAATCCGCCATCATTCCAATGCCAAAGCATTTATATACTTTTTCGTATTTCTATTATCAAGTGGTTTGTGATGAAAATACGGAATATTTATTCCCACATGGCATACACATTACGGTGAATGAAAAGCGCAACCATATATAAAATTTACCATGACATTAACATAGCTTCAAATATTTCACTAAGAAAAGCAACTATGGAGACGATGTATGGTGCTTCAAATTAGTCTCGTCGGCCGATGCCACTACGAATAAAAATTGACGACAGGTGTAAACTAGAAATACACACACTTAAGGTTACTAAAGATCAAACGAATGAAATGTTAGACTTGAACACCATCCAACTCCACGAGACACCATTACCGATTCTTCCCTTGGACCATTCATCGAAAATCTTCCAAGTCCACATTCAATTCCAACATCGGTGGTAGCAGCAGCAACAGTTCCAAGTTTTGTAATCCATATGGCAATTATCCTTAAGATTGTTGGAAAAAATATTAGATAACATGAAAAAATAATAATTACTGAAAAGCTGTTGAAAAATATGAGGAAATAATATAAATTATCCAAGGCCCGCAAGTATTATCATTAAAGATAAGTCCGCCGCTCGAAATACAAAGCTCGGTGCGTAAAACTATAGTGGTTATCCTACTAAGATACAATAAATCTTCTATAATCCACATTGAATATTAATAAGAATATTAATAACATAACGTGCATAATCTAGCAAAGAAAAAAGAAAGAAAGGAAAGTTCTCCTTTTAATTCAGAATATCTAAGAATTGTGATTTTGAAACTTTATATTCAAACGAAAGAACCGTCAAGACAGAGCTATTAAAAATCAATTAGAAATTAATAATGACTACAAAATAATGGAAAGTTTATAAAGAAATAAATCAAATACTACAAAACCTTTACTTAGCCGTTATAAAAAGTGAAAAAGCCACTTTGTATTAATGGTAGACAAAAATCATTATAAATTGATGACGGCCAAAAATAGTTACAAAAATAAATAGCTTTCAAAAACTTCAAAACTATCGAATCAAAACTATGTGGCTTAGTCATGCCGAATCCAGTCCTTTTGTTCCAAATGCTTGGAGCAGTTGAAACTTTGAAGTCCTCCCTGCTGTTGTATCTTTCCAAACGTGAGTTCGGTGACTAATAAAGGAATGCTCTTAAAAATACTTTTCCAAAGGAAGAACAAAACTTGGAAAAAAAAACTTCACAAAATCCAAAGAGCCTTGGCCAATAGCTTGAAGAAGAAAGAACCATTCTATCCTTTCTGTAAAGGAGAGCGTTTGCAATATGTTCGCAATTGGACTGGCGATGAGAAATGGCTGGACAAGCATGCCTCTCATCATGTGCCCAAACTTCTCTATACTTCGCACGATCGTTCTTGGCTTCTAAATTCTTGCATTCCCTCGGGTCGGAATCAAACCCTCCCATTGAAGCTCAGCCGAGATTTGAAGAGCCTATCTATCACCAATGATACACGATTACAAGGGGCCCTGTGAGACCTGAAACCTTTAAAGCTCCTAGCTGTTAAGTGCTTCATGCTGTCTTTTCAATATTTGCGAAGGAAGTTTTCAACTCTGGAGTGATTGCTAGTGATTCGAGGTGAAACGCTTTTGAAGAAGTGAGGGAATTCAACCACACCCTTGATGGGTTGGCTTGGTATTTTCATAAATGTCAACAACAGATTTGCAGTATAGCAAGTAAAGGTAAGACAGCTACACAAGGATATCACAAGAATCAATATGTCATAAAGTAGCCAAAGCTCTCATTTAATCGATATAAACAAGACAAACATCAACCTAAAAAACTTAACGATAGATAGCTGTGTTGATTAAGAGTTTTTCCCTCATCACCAAGGTCAAGAGTTCGAAACTCGCAATTGCTAGCGTCTTAAGTGGGGAGCCATGGTATTGGAGTCCTATACTAGTCTCTTCCTTTAGCGCCATCCGGGCAAGGGAGGCCCGTGATAAATTCCTTGGTCATTACAAAAAAAAAAACATCAACTTTAAAGGCTGGGATGGGAATCAGATGTCAAAAATGGTATTTAAGCATGAATAACTCATAATATGAAGTCTACAGATTTAACCTGTGTTTCATAAATCAAGCATGTTGATGGCGAGTAAGACAGCAGTAATACTACCAACCAAACCTTAATCGCATTTGGGTATTCAAAGATATTAAGCAGACGACATTTTGTTGAAGAGAACAAGTTTAGCCCATTAAATAGGGTAAATTCAGCCATGGCATCCTTCCCGGAAGAGAACTTAGTGTCAGTCTTGACATACAAAGCCAAGCACAAGTCATGAAACAGTTAAGTGCATCATTGGCACATTTCCCTCTCACATTACAGTCTGGCTAAATTCAGGGACCCAGGGAGAAAAAAAACGAAAACAGGGTGACATCCTGTCACACCGAAGTCTCATCTCCTCCATTAAAATTTATGCATTTTTTTGGATCACAGAAGCTTCCTATAAGATCACATTAATTCTACATGGCGATTGCGGACCAAACAATATTCACAGGAGCTGCTCAGACATTATCGACCAAATAATGGCCATATGGGTAGTAAAAACACTTCTAGCTCATGAAATTCCATGTCAGCTCAAGGCCTGAAATGACAAACTAGAGGTACAAGTACCAAAACTGATCTGTCTCATCTGACAATCTCAAATTTTATATAAGAAGCACCATCTTAGCTGATTGATTTTCCTACAGATGCAAGCAGAAGAGCAATCGATTATCATAGCTTCTAATATCCAAATATGAAAGAGAAAACGCAAGGAGTTCTTTCCTGATGTCGGCACATGATGAACAAATATTATGAGACAGAAAATGCATAAGTACACAAAAGAAAGAACATACATCTCTAGAACCGGTAAAGTAGGAAACAACAATATTGATGTCATCAAGCTTGCCACCGTAATAGCAAAAGCCAGAATGTTGTACGGCAGTAGAAAATTGAGTCTGTTGATCCCTATCCTGCACTCTTTGGTGTGCCAATGCTGATATTCTGAGCTGACTCGTGGCTCTAGACCAGCCCTTGTTGCATAAACAACTACAGCAGAAATCTCATAGTTGTACAGATTATTAATTAGTCCATCAGTACCAGCAATCACAACATCCCCTGAGATAACGGGAATTCTGAAATACCTGTGTCAAGTAGAGGCGTTAAGATCATTGGAATATTGAACCAATTGTTGCATCATGGCAAATCATGAGCATGTATAATCCTTGATTATACATGTCTTGCATTCGTGGACATGTTTCGAAAATGGACTTGCATGCGAGTTGTTCAACTTGTGCCAGGTTTATCAACTGGTATGAAATCAGACATGTATAAGCTGCTGTAATCACATATTGTTGGACCTGCTGAACATTTGCACACGTTTTTTTTGCAAGCTGCAAAGAGGAGCTTGGCATTGTTCCAAACTCTCTCCTATAAGCCTTGCTGGTATGGCTTGTAGAACAACAAAACATACCTTGGCATTGTCCAAACTCGTCTGTCCAACTTGCACATATATATAATTGCAAATGACCATCACACAAAGACAGACAAAACAAGGAGACATTGATCCATTTCCATCATGGCAACACATATCAAATGAACAAGCATATTTCATTACAATAAGAGAGGGTTTCAAGCAATACAACATGAATATATAATGAATCCACCCATACAAGTTCGTTGAACCCAAAATTAATATTAAAAAAAAAGAAAAGAGCCACACTACTTCCCTTGCCATTATTTTTCTTGTTCTTGATTAGCCTGCTACTTAAACTAGAACTTCAACTACAACCGCCAATGATGCTGCTTCAACTGGCAATCATATTTTCGCTGCTTGGCTTCAAGTTGAAAATGGCGCTCATGTTCCATATGCAGCATAAAGTTTGAAATTAGACTTGATCATCTCCAAAAGAACCATTTTCAATTTGCTATCAACTGCATTACATCCTCCATTAGTTGCATTGATAGAAGCATACATATCTTCAAAATTAAGAAAAGAAAATGGCATACCATAGAGGGATTGAATGGCAGCATGTGCTGCCAATTGTTCAGCCTCCTTTAAACAATGTTTCCGGTGTAAGTTACACCATTGAAGACCAAAGAAGATACAAAAACAGGAAATGCCTCTTGAATCTGAATAGTTGTGTAATTGGGCATCTCTAACTTCAACTAGGCTTCAGAATAGACTCACCAAAAATTGGAGCCCGTGCAATAATGAAATTGCCAGTGGATTAGTTAAAGACACGATAAATAAAACACAAGGATATCGCATTCAGAAAGTGAAGCAAATATATTGTTTTCCAGGAGCCATGTTTTGAAACAAAGTGTAATATCTTCTAGAACACTTATCAATGCCTAATAGGATCCACATTGCACACTCATACCTCATATCTTCATCTTCCTCAACTTATTTAGTGGTCCCATATAGTTGACTAAAATTATCAGCCCTTCGACAGACATAACCAGGAAAATTATCCTAAAGATCAGATAAGACACCAGGAACATAATTCATCCCGTTCTTGCATTTGACAGATTTTGCAAGACAGTATTACTGAGGCACTAAAGAAAAGATTCTCAAATGAATTAATTGGTCTAGTTCAAGGTTAAGGTTTTCTTCAAGATATACACTTGCATAATATCAATACGACAGTAATTCAAAAATAATGATTTACAGCAAGACACATATGTGTGTATGTGATAACAGATGATTCAAGTGGCTTGATTGCAATGTATATCAAGTATAGGAGCAAAAATAAAGTATTATCAAACCTAATGATAAGAGGGTGGCCTTCATCCGTCATCTTGTGTGAGAATTGATCCGATGCAATTTGAGCAACATAATGGGAGAACATGTTGGAAGATATAAAGCTCATCCCATCTAGGGACACCGTTGATTAGAATCACGGCACATGTTGAGATCCTTCACTAATGGTAATACAATAGGATGATGCAAATTATCATCCTATATGCATTATCCTATTTATATTACCATCAATGAAAGATCTCAATGCATACATCACCAGCCTTTTCCCACTTTATAACAGCATCAACCATTTTTGGAGTTTAGATCTGTTTTTTGACCGTTTAGACGAAAAGGAGAATACATCTCTCGTTTTATACTATAGAACTCACAAACCTAAAATTTTTATAGGAAGGACAGGCTAAAGAAAATACCAAATCAGAAATGATCCGGGCATCTATGAGTTTACTAAGACATGAAACATCAAAGAGGCAGTAAAATTCCTGCAGAGCACATCAACTGTTAGAGATAGACAGTTCGAGCAGACTTTTCACTAACATCAACAACCTCTAATGGTCAAGCAGACTTTTCACTTTGTTTTTGTCTTTTTGGCTTTTTGGTTAATGAGTGAGATTTATCGTGCCTAAGTAGATAAAGAAGGGAAAAAAATCATGAGATAAAGCAAAGCGCGCACCCTTTTCCTAATTGTCGAAATTTCTATTCCGTAAGCTGCAAGGGAGTTTGAAAATCTCTTACAACTCTAGAGCTGATGCCAAGGGAGGGAGCTGCAGCTCCAGCCCAGGAAGTTGGCACAGGAGGAAAAGGTTTGCCGTGACGGCTGAAGCTGCATACCTCAGGTTCTGATGAAGGAAATGTCTTCACCTAGGGGGTTTGGTGGGTTTATCTTTTCTGAGACAAACAGTATCCTAAGCTTTGCACCTGATGTGAGGGACGACGCTTCAGTCTCTGCTTCTTTCTTTTGGCTGTTTATGGGGGTATTTGCAATTGGGCACGGGTGTATGAGATCGAGAGAGAGAGAGAGAGAGAGAGAGAGAGAGAGAGATAATGAAAAAAGCAACTTCCGCAAAGACGGCGAGGAATATAATGCCCTTACATGATCTCTTTCGTGCGCTCCTTCATTGCTCTCCTGCAACTCTCTCTCCCCTTCAATCATGGTGGAAGAAGAGGCGGGTAGGGGGAAGAGGGGTCGCAAAGCTTCAAGCTTCGAGAGGAAAACCCTAATAATGGACCTCTAAGGGGAAATGGATCCCAGCTGTCCAATCTAATCGGATGATTTTATCTCAAAACTCTTTTTACTGAAGACCGCGCCCCCTTATCAAGGGCATCCTCTGACATTCCAGATAGCTTCAGGGGCCTTTCTCATAAAGTCCCCCCGTTCCCCGTTCTTTTTACGCAACGGGGTTCAATTTCATGTGCATCCGACGGAAATGGATCACATAACCGCAGATTAAGTCACTTGCGATCAGGAACCGTTGGATGGGGAGAAATGCCCTCCTATTACAAGAGGCACTTCATCCACGGTCCAGATCTCCCTACCCACCTTGACAGATAAGCAGGTGATCCGGATCGGCGTTTGATACCCTCCTTAGGCACCTTATAGTTGTCACTTGTCAGGAGAAGAGTGTCGCATTTGCTTCTAATCTACTCAATCTCCGGAGAAAACTCCATAATTACAGATTCACGCTGAAATACTCATACGCTGCATGTAAGACGTAAAACCACCGTATTTCACAGGTGATGTTTTGATCTTCCAAGACATGTCCGGTCCTGATTATAGGAAAGAACAAACATTGAATTTGCCCCCACAACACTGATTAAGAAATCAAAAAGAAAGGCCGTCAATTTTCAAAGAACCAACCTCCGTTAACCCTTGAAGTTTTAAGGGTGGGAGATCTTCCCGTCTGCTCAAGCCATACAAATAGAAAAGTCCGCGATAAATCTTTGACAAATAGGTCAAATCTTTTCGACATAAGCACATTGTAGTTCTTAGTGATAGACCGATTCATCATCTCTCATGATAAAACGATAATAGCAGCTTGCGTGCAAAACATTGATCGAATATGCTTTCATTCCCCCTTCTTTGTCGTGCAAGAGCAACCAAGTCATTTCAAAGACGTCAGGTGATGTCACAATAGACATATAAAAAAAACACACATCGATGCTGATGTCTAGCTACAATAATCCTCCAATCGGATAGCGTTGGTGTAGTGATTCTCTTTGCAATCTGGTGAAGGAAGGTTTCAACTCCTGAGTGATTTCTAGTGAATCCAGGTGAAACGCATTGGAGCGAGGGAAGTCGACCACACCCTTGATGGGTTGGCTTTTTATCTTTACATATGCCGAACAAGATATTACAGTAATAGGAAGTGAAGGTATAATAGCTACACAGATATCACAAGAATGTCAATGTCGTAAAGTAGCCAAAGCTCTCATTTAACCCATAATTCTAGACGGAGAAATCATGAATCCAAAAAACTGGTAAGGGAATCAAACACAAAAATGGTTTCCAAGCATGAATAACTCAACATATGAAGCGTATGGACAAGTCTACTGCGTTTCAAAAACAAAAGGAGAGGAGAACAGAAGAAACGAATATGTCATTGACGAGCTAGACAGCATAATAAAAGCAACTGAACCTTATCTGCACTTAGGTATTTCAACGATATTAGGCAGACGACATTTTGTAGAAGAGGACAAATTTGGGCCCTTATATAGGTAAAACTCAGCCATGGCATCCTTCAACAAAGAGAAGTCACTGTCAGTCTTACCAGGCTAAGACAAATCACATGTCATAAAATAGTGAAGCGCATCACTCGCCAATTTTCCTTTCTCCCATTAGATTTGGGATTAGTATACAAGGATTTAAGGACAGTTTGGCCAATATTTAGGGACTTGGGATGGGGGAGAAAAAAAAGAGAAAAGGGGGCACAACAGGGTGACATGCTATCCCACCGTAATCTCATCTCATCCATTCATGCTATTTTGCAAAGTCACAGGTGTTTCCTGATCACATGAATACAGCATGGACAAAGTAGACCAAATGATATTTACAGGAGCTGCTCAGACACCATCAACCAATAAATGGCTACATGGGATAAAAACACTTTCTAGCTCATGATACTCAATGTCAGCTCGAGCCCCAAAAATAACAATCTAGAAGAACAAGTACCAAAATTGATCTGTCTAGTGTGATGACCCTGTATTTTGTATATGGAGCACCATCTTAAGCTGACGATTGTTTTTCCTACAGATGCAAGCAGAAAAGCAATTGATTATTATAGATTCTAATCTCCAAATATGAAAAAGTAAAATGTATGGAGTTCATTTTAAAGTTGAACATAATGAACAAACATCATGAAACAGAAAATGCATATGGAAAGGAACAGAACGTACATCTCTAGAACCGGTAATGTAGGAAACAACAACAGTGATGTCATCAAGCTTGCCACCATAATAGCGAAAACCAGCATCTTGCGCAGCAGTAGAGAATGGGGTCTGTCGATCCCTATCCTGTGCTCTTTGGCGTGCCAATGCTGCTATCTTCTGAGCCGTGACTTGTGGCCCTAGACCAGCCCTTGTCGCATGAACAACTACAGCAGTAATCTCATTGTTGTAGAGGTTATCAAATAGTCCATCAGTACCAGCAATCACAACATCCCCCGGTGCAACAGGAATTGTGAATACCTGCGTCAAGTAGAGGCCACTAAGATAGCTGGAACATTGAACCAACAGTTGCGTTATGAAAAATCATAAGCATGCATAATCCTTAGTTAGTTATTTCACAATTTCTAACATGTCGACTTGTACAGCAAATTCCACATTAATTGCACTCCCAATACCATCTCAAGCCAGATAATCGCAGGGCAATATACAGCAAAAAGATGAATAGCAAGAACGAAAAGCAGAATTAACACCAGGCAAGCATATAGTCGACCAACAGATATCTAGGAAGATAAGAAAACCGAACTAATGCCTTTACTGACCTGACCAGAACTGGGCAAATCACCACTATTTCCACATTCCAGTTGAAAGGTCAGATTAAAATCATGCTGTTGAACAGGTGATCTAAAGATTGTGCATCCATCCCGGACAACCATGAACCCACTATCACCCAAATTAATAGCATGGAGACCCTGCCAGAAGCAAAAAACCACTGTTGAAAAGAGCATAACATCATCCTGACAAACAGAACCCAAAGGACAAGATCACTCTTCTGTGGAAGAGTCCAAAGTCAAAGGAAGATTTATATTAAATCACCCATGTTTTCAACTGCAGATCAATATATATCCAGCACAAGTAATTTGTCAGCAAGTCAGACAAATCAGCTCTATCAAGCAACCTCATGGACACAATTTATATCAACAAACCCAGAACAAATAAAGAACTCATGCAACTGAGCCAGATCAGCCACAAAATGCCCTCAGAGTGCATTCAAATCTATGAACTCTCAGACCTAGAGTCCAATCAGACGAGGAATCACTTCCATAAAAATTCCAGATTGCAGCCCACTGAAACAAATCAGTGATATGATTCAACTATTTCCTTATGGATGCACCAAAGCAGAAGCGATTGTGATTTCTATTGCCATCCAAAAACAAAAATAGCAAACCAATGTAATAGTACCAATACTAATATTTTCAAGAACAGATACATCACATAATAAAACCGGTCTTCTAAGAGCATAATACCTGTTCTGTGAGAGCAATGATGCAAGCTGTAGATGAACCCTTGGCTTTGGTACTTGAGTATGCCTTTTCCAAAACTCTGAAGGGGTCAATAGAACCCTTGGGCTCCTCCTGAACAGCAGTAATTGAATTAGACATAAGCTCTCGAGAATAAAGCCCTGCATCTATTCCATACTCCGCCCAGCCACCAACACCATCTGCCACGCCTATTGCTTGTTCATCAGAACAGATAAAATGAGCATCCTCTCCACCAGTTTCTTCTTTATCAGGATGGGGTAGGTAACACGACCCTGAAAGTAGCTTCAACATTTTGCCAGGTAGATTTGTTCTGATGTCATAGAAAGACAAACGTAATCAACATATGACCAAATAATTCCTTCCACCTCAAAGCACACTGTGCTCGTGCTAATTCAATGGCTAACCATTTAAAAAGACAAAGCAAACAATCTATGTCAGAAAGAACCTACTTTGAATTACAAACCCAAAAACCTACAAAGCCCTTCACAAACCAAATTACCTACCAAGTATAAATATCAAACAAGCCTTCTGTCATGACTAAGAAGCATAATAATTAACAAAATGACTAAACTTTGAAATAGAAATATACCCCTCAGAAGACACTGTTTGACTTCCAAGCTGTTCGTCCCTCGAAAAATTGTCAAAGGAGACATCTGGAGCAGTGCCTGTAGATAAACTTCTGCAAGATGAAGCATAAAGATCTCTGAGCCCCGACTCGAAGTATTGACCAGAGTTGTATTTCCCTTTCAAGGCACTGAACACAAAGTACCCATATATCTGATGCTTACTGGGTTGCTCTTTATTTATCAAACTCATGCTAACTCTTTGGCAACTTTCAAATCTTTTATTGCTATAATGAGCAGTGGCAAGATTTGTAGACACCGAATGATGTGGACGCCGTAAAATTAAATTATCCAGACGGCAATCACTCAACACAGCTCTTGAACCACAGGAAGCCATAGGTTTATCTTGCAATTTGCAGCTGTCCACAGATTGGCCTGACTCAGAGAAGGCCCGATCAACGTGATATGCACAAACCTGAAATGAAGGGCCGGAGACTGAAGGGGTAGAAAATGTGCGAGACAGAGCTCCAACAACAGAGATGTTTCTTCTTTGATTAGCTAACTGCGAATCTGATCTTGCAGCAACGACAGTGCCAGGAGGTAAAAGCAATTGCAGGTCTGGAACTCGAGCAAAAGGCACAGAATGAAATAACCTGGAATTCCCAAACCAAGACTTCCCTTGCTCGACTAGAGCTTCCACTGGCCCTTGCACCTTACCATCCTTCCCAATACTCGATTTCGGGACACCATTCTGAACAGCGTTTCTCAGTTTCAAAACAGAGGAGGATGGCATCTTGCTCTCTTAAAATAAGACAGTCTCTCTCGAACCCCTTTATTGGAAAGAGCACAACGATCAACAGCTGATACGACGGGTATTATCATATCTCAACAACATCTATTTCGCAGGAAACAGGTACTTGTGAGCAGTCCCCTCCGCAGTGCCCACCAAGGTCCCAATAAACCTGGTAACAGAGAGAGTGACCAGGCTGATGAGCACATCACCTCCAATAAGCAGGTCTCAAAAAAACAATCACAAAAAGAAAAAGAACAAGCACAAGCACAAGCTCAATAATAACAAAACCTCCTTCATCATCATGGTAAAGACTTATCTCCCTCAACCCTTACCATAGCTCCTTCCAGCATAACAAAAGCAATCGAGCAATACGACCCTAATCACCAACAAGTAAATCCCCCCTCCCCCCACGAAAAGAAAGTGATAACCAGAAGAAGCTACACAAGAGAAATCAGGCTGGCCGCCAATTAGCAAAAATTTGTAACCAGGAGCCCAGAAATCGCACCTGCCCTCGTCGGGTCACCGGGCCCCAAGACAATCGAGGACGAGCACGAGCAAGATAAAAAATGAATCAAAGTGGAGCCACGAAAGGAAACAAGAACCCCCGGAGCCACACGAATCAGCTCTAATAGACGGGACGACAGAGAGGACTCGAAAGCGAAGCTCCAGCAAGAGGACAAAAGCACGAGCTGCGTCCGGTGGGAGACACGAGGCCCCTCCCACTCTTCTCTCTCGCTGCCCTTCAACGAACGAAGCTGGCCGTCGCTGAACGGTCAGAAGCCAACGACGAGACAGATAGAAGAAGAGAGAGAGAAGGAATCGAGAGACGGAGATGACGAAACCCTAGCGAGAGAGGCGAAAGCGATGAAGTGGGGAGATCGATGCCCCGCTCTAACTTTAGAGTAACGGTTAATAAAATTTGACGACCGGCTAATTGTGTTTTTACCGATTTGCCAGCGGTTCTAGCCCCGCGGAGTGGCGACGGAGTGCGGAATTAACCGGGGTCAATTCGGTCATTTCGAAAGGCGGGCGTGGCAAACTAACGTTGTTAACTTTTCTCCCGTCTTTCCTATCTTTCCTTCCTTAGGCGGCGGTCGGTATTGGTGTCGGGTCCCAACTTGTTGGAAGGTAATAATATGCCTTGCGTGATAATTTCCCGCACGTGCTTCGCGTGGGAAATCCTACTCACCTGTTTTTTTGGGTAGCGTTTGGCCTGGCCTTGTTTGAAGAAGATAAAATGCCCAGCGGTCCCAATTCAGAGACACGGAAAGGAAGTTCAAAAGCAAGCACTAGCAACAGCAATCCGGATATACACGAGTATATTACGGGACGCTTAGAAAATGCGATAAGACTCGACGAAGAAAAAAAGGTGGAGTATTGATTTTTAAGTTAAAACTTTCACTGTGCATTCGGTTCAATTTTTAAACGATTTTTGGGTAGAGAAAACTTGTCATTTAAGCAAATTTTTTTGGTACCCCATTGCTAAACTCAACAAAGGTGCAAGCCTAACATTTTTCGGAATGTCCTTCTAGAGTTCATGATTTTAGTTTGGATAATAATACAAATAATTCATGAACATCGATTCAATATACAATGTAATCTCCAAACTTTTAATTCATTTAAAGATGTCCTTTCACTTTAGCCTAATATATGATATCGTTCTCGAAATTTTAATTTATTCAATATGGTTCTTGAATTTTGTTTAAAATAATTTCTAAACTATGCAAACTAGTTAATATCAACGTTCCTCTTTTGAACATTTTTATATAGTATACACATTAGTTTGAATATTTACCAAAAATTTATGGATCGTATCAAATAAATTAAAATTTTAGGGACAACATTACACATTTTGCATAAAGTTCAGGGACCACATTGCATTGAGTCATAGTTCAAAGTTCAGTCGTGTCATTTTCTCATTTTTATTTCAAAACTACCTTTGCTTATTTTTTTTCCATACTGTTCATCTTCTCCACTTAGATTGCCAAGGAAGCTCCATCAAGAGTTGTGCGAGGCCAACTGACGATCATGCAACCTTAGCTTGGGAAGGTCAGGGTCCCGCAACCTTGGTGGCCCCAAGCGAAGGCCACGTGGTGCAACCCAAGTGAGGGATGCCCTGCTCAAGCACCTTGCCTAAGGTCGTGTACCCTCAAACAATGGCCACTGGCGAAGGGTTTAACTTTTTCTTAATAAAAAAGTTCCACTGCAAGAAAGAAATTTCTAAGTATTATTTAGTGTAAAATTTCTTTACAATGGACTTTTATATTTCAATTTAACAAACATAGTTGCATTTTGCAAAATCCCTTTAACTTAAGATTTGTTTGTTTCACGGAAAAAATATTTAAGAAACTATTTTCCTCAATTTTAAGCTCTGGTTTCACTTAGAAAAATAAATTAACAGAAAATCTATGCTTAAATTTCTTTGAAAAATCAGAAAACATTTTTCGAAGTTTGACTAGGTATCAACATTTGGATATAAAACCTATCCATAGGTAGCCTAGCTAATTAAGGCGAACTTGGACTTCGTTGAGATCTTGGATTCGATTCCTCAGGAAAGCACTTGTGACTTAAGTAAAGAGCCATGGCGGTTGGTTGCTATGCTAATCTCCCCTAAGGAATAGTTGAGGTGCGCGCAAGCTGGCCAGAACACCTTAGTTATCCAAAAAAAAAAAC
This sequence comes from Melaleuca alternifolia, assembly GCA_019926035.1. Taxonomy (NCBI): domain Eukaryota; kingdom Viridiplantae; phylum Streptophyta; class Magnoliopsida; order Myrtales; family Myrtaceae; genus Melaleuca; species Melaleuca alternifolia. Next base: position 57,276 of record JAGKPW010000099.1, on the reverse strand, counting down.
ATTTGGATATGGAATTCTATCTTTGACTATGGAAATCCAAAGCTAATTCTTGGGTCCCTGATGCTTGGATTCAAGTCCATCTAGATTGAGCTTAGAACCCTAGTGCCCAAGCTTGCCACCTTGGTGCCTAAGCCTGGGTCCATCGAGGCTAGGCTCAAAGCCCTAGTGCCTATGCCTAATGCCCCTGCAGTTAAACCTAGGTTCATAAACATTGTGCTCAAGTCTCTAGTGCTCGATCTCTGGTTCTCGACACTTAGGCTCAAGTTCACATATGTCATGCATAGATCCTCAGCTCTTAGGCTCAACTTCTTTCTTAATGAAACATTTGCTCTTATAAAGTATTTTTAAAAATAAATTAGATTAAATTAAATTTATTTGTATCTTTATCTTTTTCCTTCTTCCTTAGTCATTGGCCGATAACCAACCACAAGCAAGGGAGAGATCACTTAAGGTAGGCAAGCTCAAGCCCGCTACATTCAGCTAGCCAGGCCTTGGGCAAAACTCCACCTTGTTAGAGGTCGGCAAGTTGTGGTGAGCTCGACCTCATCGACCTTGTTAGATTTGGTGAGGTGGAGCCCTGTCTGAAGCTGGGGAGCTCGAGTCTCGCTGACTTAGGCAAGCTCGTCCCTCAATTGTGGCCAATCTTTGGCCGTCGTCTTGGCTAGCCACTGATTAAAGAATAAAAAAAGTAAAATGAAGAAAATAATAAATTCAAATTTTTTGGAATGTTTCACAAAAAAATCGAATCAGACTTTTCATACTTAATAGCAAAAAAATATTCCAGTTTAATTTTAGGTTTCAATCAAATATCTTAATAATTATCATTTTCTTGAAAATAATTTCTTGGAGAATATTTCCAGAAATATCACATTTTTCACAAAAAAAATGGAGCCTTAAAGTTCTTTACATTTTTCCAAAGGCTTTTCCCAAAAGCGAACCAAACATAGCCCGAGGGCCTATCTAGATTATCTTTTACTTTTTATTTAATCTAAATGTTACATCTCACGTGTGTTGACTTTTTTAAAATCCAAAACTCTTGTTACTTTCGCAACACTCAAATGTTGTTACATAGATTCACATATAAAATTTTCACATTTTTTCCTTAAATTCAAATCATGTATTTAAATTATCAAGGGAATTTTCTTTCATTTAAGTCAAAACAAATAGGTCTCTTAAGACTCATTTCACATGAACACTTGATTTGGAAGTTAAGGGTACGAATAATAACCATTTGTTTCTATTCCATAACTATTTTTCAGTTCCTGATATATGTTAGTAAGAGAAATTATTTTTTAACACAATTTCATTTTTCTATTTATGAAATAAATTATTAGTTTAAAAGTAAATTTGGAACTTAAATAAAGAAGCTGAAAATTTGTTACTTCTTTATTTTTTGGAATAGAAATAGAATAGTTTTTCTCTCTTATTTTTCACCGCCTCTTGTTTTTCACACCCTCTTCACTATCCTCCAATCTACATATCGCTAGCCCCTGCCACTAGCCACCAGCCACCATCTCCCATCAGCCACCACGCACCACCCCTAGTTGGTTGGCCATTTGCCATCATCAACCATTGCTCCTATTATCGACGGCACCACCTCCACCGCCACCACTACCCTCTCTAGCTATTGGCCACCACCGTCACCTACAGGTGCCCACCCAGCATTGTTGCCACCCGTCACTAGCTATTACCCCCTTTCGACCTTCATCGCCATTGTCGTTGGCCATAGTCACCACCTGCCATCGTTGTTGATTGTCGATGGCGGAGATAGAAATAAAAAAGAATTTCCATTGCGGACACAGGAAGTTTGTGTTGTTAAGGAACACGCTTCTTTGTTTAGAAAATTATCTAAATAATAATAATAAATAATTCATCTCTGAAATAAAATGATTATTATTCACGTATGGTGAGGTTAGTCAAACGCTTTTCCTAATATGCAGGATGAGAGAAAGGAAACTCAAACGTGGGACGCGCAATACATTGAATGGACTGCTCCTCGTCGTGCCCCTTTAAACAGGAACCAAAGAAAGTTGTGCTCTCGTGTAGTCTTTTCCTTTTCTTTTCAAATTTGACTGCTGGGTGTCATTATGGAGACATGGTATCTCCTCATTCGCCCTTATCCACCCTCTTTGGGAGAGCTTTGTGAGGATAACTTGTAGATGGACTTTGACCCTCAACGATTTTCGCGTGCAAGTGTTATTTGGAAATCGATATAGAGTACGCTTTAGAAGGCAAATTTGACATCACGAGCCCTGCCGGCTCCGGTCCACCTTCTCTCCCAACTCCCAAACCCCAACCACCCATATTCAAATCTCGCCAGCCCCGCCTCCCGCCAGCCGCCGCACCGCCATCCCGGCCACCCTTCGTCCATTGCTGCTATCTCGTCTCGCGCGTGACCCTCTTTCCCCTTTCTCTCTGTCTCGAGTGCAAGTAAAGTTCAAAAAAAGAAAAGTGAGGGGCTAAGATAGGAATGTTGGTCTCCTAAAAAACGGCGAGATTTAGAGGAAGAAAATGCTACAAGCTAGGATTGAGCTTTGAGCATTATCGAAGCTCAACTTTGCACAAAAAATTCTTGAGATCATGTTACTAGAGGTGGCAAAATTGGTCAAAACCTATATTTTAACTCATATTGAATAATATGAGTTATAAATATGTTAACTTATAATGTTAAATGGGTCACTTAACAATTTAATGGGTCTTAAATATATCATAAATGTGTTATCCAATTAGCTTTAAGTGTTATTAATAAGTCATTTTAAGTGTTATTAACAAAATTATGATATTATAATTATTTTTAATTTTTTCCCTTTTTTTCTTTTTTTCTCCTTTTTCCTTCTTTCTAAGTTGGTCACCGACCAAGGAGCGAGGGTGAGCTAACTAGACTCCAGGGACAAGAAGAGAAAAAGCAAAACAATTAAAAAACATTTTTAAATAAAAATAATTAAAATTTGGAAATAAATAAATAAATAATAAAAATTATCAAATAAATTGTATTGTATAAAATTATTTTACCAATACATTTAAAAAAATAATAAAGTAAATTTTCCTGAACTTGATTAAATATGGAAGCGTTTTAACAATATGAGTCGGATTGAGAATGGGTCGAGTCAGATATAAGTCGCTAAAATGTATTGTATAAAAAACGGGTTAAAACGGATTAAATGGATCAATATAGGTCAAACCATCTTTTTTTCAATCCACTCATTTGACACCCCTACATGTTACCAAGCTCAACACCGCCGTTGTGAAGTGCTGTGCCAAATGCACGCATATATAGGGCTTCAAGAATGTTGAACTCATGCAAGCGCTATGGGTTATCTAATTATTCATCAATAGGCTACTTATCAAGAGGAATTTCATGGCAGCATTCACCTTTTTTCCGAAAATATTATGATCGGTCGTCTATGCTGTTTACCAACAATTAAGGACGACTTTTCTGATAGGCGCACCGTTCCAAATAGAAAGGCCTAAATGCTCAACCATCACACGTAATATACGTAGAGTGCAAACTAAATGAGAAAAAAAAAACTAACTTCATAAAATCCTCTAGGGTTAGGTGTAGATAAAAAAAAAAAAAGGGCTGAGCTTAATAAACCGCTCAATCTTGAAACTGCTTGGACTGGACTATATTGACCGGGTTAGTTCGATTCTTTGAAGTTTTGGTCCGGTCCACAGTTCTTAAAAATGGAACCACTTCTCAAGTAGTCATGTTCTCGGTTCTCGGAAGGGAAAGATCGAACAGAACCACTTGAACCAGATCATCTAGATGAAAATTAGAACCAACCTAATTTCCCTTTCTCTAAGTTCTCTCCATCTCAATACCTCTTTCGTTTCCTCCCAGTATCGACAATCAAAACTTTGTTGCTCTAAGTAAGTCTACGCTGGTATATCATTCGTGTCTCTCTCTCTCTCTCTGGTCCTATTGGACCTCCTAGGAACCTGATAAGACAAGTCCCATTAGTCGGGTTCTCGTTTCGGAAGGGAACTGGACCACTCGGGGAACCAATCACCCTTAGTTAAAAAGGGCGGCATCAAAGGATTTCCGTGCAAGGGACGTTGCTTGATCAAATTCCACGAATCGCATACACGGACTGCTCTAAGTCCAAATCACGTGCATACGCCACAACTTGGACATAATCGATTCGTAGTATTTACAAAGTGATACACGAACCTCCTAACAATTGGATCACTACAACGCACATATCATAAATAAATGAATAAAATCGATGACATATAAGTGCTTGGTAAGAACTCGTCGAAGTTTGATGAGCGAAATACATACTTATCGAAGCTGGTGGACACTAATCTTATCCTTGAGAACGTGTCATTACAAGCGTACAAGAAGTCCCTTCGATTGTAAGATTTCTATTCGATTGCCAATTGGAGATGATTTCCCATACCGTCGGCGTTCGGTCTCAGAAGCGTGTATTGGTTCTGCAACATGGAAAGGATTTACTATATATGGACACGAAGAAGTCATGGAACCAGCAAGGCTATCAACTCGTAATTTTGCACGATTATAAGATATCTTGCTTTATAATCTTTCAATTATACTAATTTAGTGATGAATCTATTGACATTTTGCTAATTATGATTGAAAATCACCGACATAGTGATCTAATTAGTAATGACCGTTTTATGTGACAAGTTACAATTTAAAAAAAAATCTCTTTTTTTACCTCTACCAATGACCTTTGCTAGCCATCATCGAGGCCAGAGATGGCCAATGGAGCTATAAAAAAAAACTAAGAAACAATTTAGAAAATTAAAAAAAATTGTCCACATTAGTGGTGTTATGCCATATAGGGCAACCGATGCTAATTGATCCCCGCGTCAATGATTTCTCATTTAATTTAGTCGGAATGATTAAATTGCCAAATTGTCAAAAAATATAGACTAAATTGACTGTAGTAAAAATTTAAGACTTTTGGATAATTTCCCTAGCTTCATTTGTAGAGCACTGAGAGACACTACGAAACCCTAATTGCCTAATTTATTACTACGTAGTAGCTACATGTTAATATCACTTATCATTACTTCAACAGAAGTTAATTAACGCCGGTCAATCCCGCAGTTGATATATTACCATCTCTGAAAAGTTGGGGAAAATGTGGCCAAGACTTCTATGGGAGGAAAGAAGTTTTGAGAAGCATCAAGCAGCAGATCAGCATTCCTATTCTCCCAAAACTTGTTTTTGGTCGTTCTAAACAAAGCATGGTTATACAGGATTAATCAAGTAGCACTTCATCTCAATTTAATTTACTCTTGTTCACACATCAAAATATTGCCACAAAAGAAAGAAGTTCTTCACCATAGATTTGGCGCTTCTTCACCTTCATCCATTGCATCCTTATTCAAAATTGCTTCCATCATGCGTCGTAACATTACAGCGACCTATATACACTTTGGGCTAAAGACATTGAAGCAAATATTACCCCGCAAGTTAGCAAGAAATCCATCTCGAAGTATAGGAATGGATCTGCCTTCCTGAACAAGTCATGCAAACAAAGTAAGTGCCACTTGGAAGTGCTAGCCAGTACTCGAGACTCTGGCAAACTCGATAATTTGTAATGTCATGTCCTTGAGCATGGCACAGTCTCTCCGGTTGAAAGTATTTACATTCGGCAACTTCTTCACCAGCAGCAGAAATCAAAGTGGGAGAAGATGAGCAGAAACACTATGCCCACGGCATGAAGCAAGCCAAATATAAGCCGAGTTAAAAATGCAACTGATTCTCCCACTTAAACACACAAGAGTCACAGTAGAAATTAAGCTGTATCAACTTTATCAGTGTCATCTAAGATGGTTACTGTGCCTTAGTGGAGTCATCGACCGTCGATTAGTTACCAACAATTTTGACGATTGACCCGAAAACTCTTGAACGTTGATTCGAGCCCAATGAATGCACGTTGTCTCCTTAAGACAATTTTGCCGCCTCAACATGTACCAAGGCCGTCGGACAAATGTCTCCGAGGATAGAATGAATCCATTTTTCTCTTGTGGTACTAAAAGGAGAAATTATCGAAACTTGACTATTATTTTCTGAATACTCGCACAACCTGAACATGTATAATGATATATGCCTTTTTGTGATATGAGGTTCGGTTTTACCCGAACAAATGTCTCCCAGGATATAACGAATCCCTTTCTCTCTTGCGGAACTACAAGGAGAAACTAAGAAACTATCAAACTCAATTATTATTTTCTGAATACTCGCACGACCCGAACATGTATGATAATATATGCCTTTTTGTGATATGATGTTCGGTTTTACCCAAACATGCATGTGTGTATGGCGCCTGTTGATCGAATGGTCACCAAGACCGAATTGAAAAATATGACTGAAGAGTCATGATTGTTGCCTTCTGTGTTGAGCAAAAAAATAAAATAGGCAAAAGGAAAAAAATATTATAGTAACTGGACCCGGGCCTAGCTCGACTCGGCCCAAGCGTGGTGGTCACTTAGGCTTAGCTTAGGTGACCCGAAAACTCTTGAACGTTGATTCGAGCCCAACGAATGCACATTGTCTCCTTTAGATAATTTTGTTGCCTCAACACGTACCAAGGTCGTCAGACAAATGTCTCTGAGGATAGAACAAATCCCTTTCTTTCTTGCAGTACTACAAGGAGAAACTATCAAACTCATTACTTTCTGAATACTCGCACGACCCGAATATGTATTGTGAAGTTCTATAGGATCACTGCCAACTATCCTAAAAGCTAAAGCCGTTAGATAAAGGCGTGGATTTATATTTCAAGTACTTTCACACTTCTTCTCACGCTTAGTCTGGTCTTTTTGCCAGTACTAAGCATAAAAATATTTTTTTAGGAGGCAGAATAGGGGTCTTGAAAGATTTGAACTCATGACCTCCTGCTCTAATATCATATGAAGTTTTGTAGAACCACTGCAAACTGTTCTAAAAACTTAAGCCTTTAGGTAAAGGCGTGAATTTATATTTCAAGTACTTTCACAATGATGATATATGCATTTTCGTGATATGAGGTTTGATTTTACTCGAACAAATGTCTCCCAAGATAGAATGAATCTCTCTCTCTCTCTCTCTTGCGGTACTACAAGGATAAACTATCGAACTCAACTATTATTTTCTGAATACTTGCCAAACATGTATGATAATACATGCATATGAGGTTCGGTTTTACTCGAACATGCATGTGTGTATGACGCTTGTTGATCGAATGGTCAACGAGATCGAATGAAAAAATATGACCAAAGAGTCATGATTGTCGCCTTCTGCGTTGAGCAAAAAAATAAAATAGGTAGAGAGAAAAAAATATTATAGTAATCAGACTTGGGCATGGTGGTCACCTAGGCTTAGATTAGGTCCTTCATTTTCCACAAAAGTGGGGTACTCCTTGGGGCCCAACCCCATTTGTGAGGTTCTCAAATATACATCCTCCCTTTGTTTGTCTCTTGTGCAATGGGGGGACTCCTCAACTTTCACTTCTCATTCACAAACATCTATGGGACTTGGACACTAAATCTTCAACACTAACAATATCATTCAAGAAAGGATGGAGACAATATTCCAGATGATTATAATTCTATCAGAATACCAATGAGGCTGAGCCCAAGAAAGGGTTGAGAAGATTATCAACAGATGCCCACGGGGCATAGTGGCAATAATTCCTAAACAGGTGGTGCCTTCGTCATGTTGATTGAAGATATTTTCTGCAGATGCCGACTAGAACATTGTACCCCACCCCGTGGCTACACTCTGGCTATGGCTCGAATGCAATGGCAATCTGAGTTGCTGATTCTTAAACAAAAATCATAGGTTCTAGAGTGCCTAAGCAAACAATTGGCATGGCGTATTTAATAAAGGAGTGGTCCCTCTTTTCTGTTTGAAGTGGAGAGTTGAAGGGGGCTATGTTCCAAGTTTAAGGAACTTGTTGGACTCTTGCAGAACAGGAACACAATATAGAAGTCAAGAGCTTGAAGTTGCAAAGCTTTTTCAAGCTTTCCGTCAGAAGAACTCAAGAGATTGTTGTTGCGTGAATACACCGACGCTTGCACATTCCTGAGAGCCCAAACCTAGAGAAGACACAAAATCAGAAACATAAAGCCAGGTAAGACTTCATATCCTTCCTATATGGTACTGATAAGTAAACTGGATTAAACTTGTCTGCTCCCATAATGACTTCACTAAATTCATCCTGGACGAACAGAGGCTTTCATAATTCCATTTTCTAGGAAGACGATTATCATTGGCAGTTAAACACGTCATGTTAGTATGAGAAAAAAATGTTACAGAAGATCTTAAAAGACGATATTACATGCGCATAATTGCAAGCATTAGTGAAAATCCGTCACTAAAAGATTCATTTTAATGCATATACAATTGTCAGATGAAAAATGATTGATCCTGATGAGCATCGAAAGTTTTCCTTGACCCAGGCACAAACCTCAATTGATGGAAGAAGTAGGGCACTGTATGTAGGATCTCCGCCGTTCATCTGGACAACCTCGTGATCGGTTTCTATTCCCATTGACTTTAAGACTATCATAATCGAAATATTTTGCAGACAGCTCAGCACAAAAATCAGAGACATTCCTTTTAAGCATGTGAAAGAAACCACTTTGCAGATTGATTGAGTCGTAAGTACATCTTCTCTTTTTACATCACAACTGTTTTGCTCTGTCGCCTCTGTACTACTAGTAACAGATGCATTTATACTGCAACGAGTCAAACCGGGCAATAAGGAACATTGCTGTCCGGACGTAGAATATCACAGCAGTTCTAATATGGCTTGGAGATGTGCAGAATCGGATACATGTTACACTAGACATATGCAAAAGAGTACCAACGTTTCCTACAGTGAAATTCTACATCAAAATGAGATAAGAATAAGTAAATTAACCAGAGAGTTACTGGTACTAATAATATGTGGGGAAGCCAATAACCTAGCGGCAGCAAGATGAACAATCTACGAGGTCTTATTTAGATGAAAATAATAGCAAAAATCTGAAGATAAAGAAAACTCACTTCCCCTTCTTGTCAGTATCAATAATTATCCTGTTCTTCAGCAGTTTGTTCTTGTATTAGTATCACTTGCAAACAATACAGTTACCACGATAATTCTGCAGAATAGTAACAAATATGCAAACAGACAATTCACCAAAAATTGCAAGGAAGAACAGAAAGTTGTGCTAAAATACCAATAAGACAGAGATCCCCGCAAATCTCAGTTTCTCAAAGTACAGCGTACAATTCACCTAACACTTCTGATACTGCTGAGGCATCAATAGCATCACTACCATACTTCAATTTTTATCAATTACACAATTAACAACCATGGGTTCACTATGGATATGCATAAACTTGAAAAAGTGAATGCACATTGCAGAAATTTGCGAGCTCGGGAGGTGAATCTCTGGCTGAAAACTAATTACAGAAAAGGTAGTATAGGTATCAATCGCAGTCCATCTTAGCTCCCTATCAACTTCACAGCTTTAAGTTCACTAATAGCTACATTTAACTGTAGTTCACGCACAAAAACACAAAAACAAACTTCTTTCCAAAAGAAAGCCATTCTAAATGTATCAACGTGCAGGTGAATTCGGTTCGTTCCTTCCTTCTATTACTACATCCATACTCAAGACTTCCTAACATCAGCAGGGGAAAGGGTGGCATAACAAACTTAAGACATCCGAAAACCAAACCTGTAGAGTAATTTAGCAACTATGGGTGAAATGAACACGGTTTAGAAATGAGAAAGCAAAGAACGGCAGTGTTATTTTGCCTGTACTCTACTACAGAGTGCTTTTGTCTCGTATTTTCTATTCTTGCAGCTCAGAAAGAAAATTTTAGTCTGCACTTGATTGTTTCGAAAAGGGTTTGTCGCGGCTGGTGCCACCTAAAGACCATTTGCTGATTCAAAAGAGCCAAGGACCCTTCAACTTAAATGAAGCCATGTAGACAAAAAGGACAATCATCCCGAATAATGTTTCATTGAGGTGCTACCCGGAGACCAGAACCGGTCGCAGCATGCTTTGCTAATATGCATACGACGTCCTAATAGAACATATCCATTGAAAAGCATGCGCTAGATCAGCAGATGAGATATTTTAGATCAGTCTATTCGAAGCACGTCACTCGTTGCTTGCTTTTATAATCCCATATAACGCTCTCACTCCAATTGCATCATCCTGAACAAAGTGGCTGTTGCCTTCCACCTCATGCAACCTCAGAGCGTGCTTATACAGTGCCATGGGCAGAAGACGCCTCACAAATTACCGCAACTGCTAAATTAAGCGCTAGCGGATGACTATTGGGTCGGTGGCCGTTGGCTCCGTGAAACAGTGTAAACTCTTTTTTGGTAAACTAAAGCGAGCTTCCTGTTCAGTCAATAATGGGTACGTGAAATCAAGATACAATCCTACAATCTATAGACGATTAGCGAACTTAAGGTTCGCCACAATAATGCATTTGAGTCGCCCGGATTTGAAAGAGAACGCGAACCCATACGACACTTATCAATTAGCAAGAACTATATTAGATTGGCTAAAAAAGAGCTAAATAACATGACTCTTAGACAAATAGAGCGATATACATTCGTACAATAAATCACACCTATACTGTCGTTATTACACAAAGGCAGTCCCAAGCATGATCGTGAACTCCCCCGAGAGGCCAGCACCAAAAAGAGCCCGGAAAGTTCACTTGGACAGTCGCTAGAGATAGTGAGGAGGCCCGTTAGAGCCACTCGGCCCATCAGGCTTCGACTCTGGAAACTCCTCCCAAGAACCTTGGCTGCCGTTATCCACCCTCCCTCTCCCTCCTCCTCCTCCTCCTCCTCCTCCATACAAAACACCAGGCACTCCGCCGTTGAATCCACAGTCCAGCGACAGCCCACTATCAATTGAAGTAAGCAGAGCCGACAGCCCGCCTGCATGGCCCCCGGCAGGGCCCATTCCCAGTCCCAGAAAATCCACTGTCATGGGCCTGTTGCTGAACAGCGATGATTGAGATGGGAGGCCCAGCCCCAGCCCGGCTGCTTCCGAGGAGCTCTCCACCTTTCCGTGGCTGCTCCACCTGGCGGAGCCATCGCCGGCAGTCGACGGAGTTGCCTCCTGGCTAGAAGAAGCAGAAGGTGAGGAAATCGCTAATCCAAGCCCACGAAGCAGTGATGCATTGGTGGCTGCTGCGCCCATTTGAGCGGCCTTTTGAAGCAACGCGGTGGCGGACATGGCCGGGGCAGACTGCGGAGGCAGGGTGTAGAGGTGCTGCTGGTTCTGATCAGGCCTCGCGAAGAGGGACGAGGCAGTGAAGAGGGAGAGCGAAGCTGGTTCAGTAGTAGAGGGCGATGGGGGCGCCACTGTGCAGACCAAATTTGAGAGTGAAGAAGACGAGGCCTGCGGTGCAAGTGGAACCGATGCTGGAAATATGCCTGTAAAGGCAGCGTTGCTGCCGGTGACATTGCTGTTGTCCAGGCCAGTGGTGGTGGCAGCGGCGGTGCTGGCGGTGGCAGTGGTGGCAGTTGTGAGGGTGGTAGCTAGAGAAGACGATGCTGGAGCAGATGGCACAAGTTCAATTGCATTTTCAGGCAAATCTGCAACCCACGAAAGAGGGGGAAAAAGTATGAATTAAGAAATGGGGACATGGAAAGCGAAAAGTAGATCCGGAAAGATAATTGCGTGATCCCAAAATGAAAGGTGCAGAAAGAAAACAGTGAAGAAAGAGAGACCCTTTTGGGATCGCAGAAACTTTCCCAGTCCTAGCTGGAATGAACTTCACAAGAGCTTTTTCCCCATTTTCAAAGCTCAAAAGGACGAGCAATAATGGCGTCCTTTCTCATCCGCCATAATGAACAATCACCACCCCTTTTTAACTTTTGTTCCAAACGCATTCTCTGATCTCCAAGTCCGCTAAGCAAGAACCAGTTCTCCACACCCATAAAAAATCTCTATCTCTATCTCTCTCTCTCTCTCTCCGAACAGTCTTTCTGTCTCCTCCGCGCCTATTACAGGCTACGCAGCGGACAAAGAGAGCGACCTCAAGAACAGACAAAACATGAATCTTCATAATAAAAACACTCGGATCTAATAGTCAAGCTAAGCAAATGGGGGCTAATTAACGTCTCTCTTAAGACTACGACATCTAATCAAACAAAACACCCCTCATTATATAAAGATTTCCCCTTTGACCTCCACTAAATTACACGCTATCTTGCACGCCAAGCCTGGCTATTTCGGCCAAAATTAAAACAATTTACCTGAACTTTGAAGAGAGAGGACCGGAGACAACACTGTGGTCGACGGAGTAAGCGGCGGAGGCGGGGGTGACGAGGCGGCGGCGGCGGCCCTAGAACTCCTCGCATTCTGCTCGTCTTGCACCGAGTTGATATTCTGAGCTCTCGAGCTCTCCTCCGCCAATGCGTCGCAGAAGGCTCTGTGCGTCACGAAGCTATCCCTCCTGCACATCAGGAAACAGGAAAAAAAAAATCTTAAATCTCATATTGAGTCATTGACCTGTGTTCGTATGGAGAACAAGCACGGTAATACCGAGAGAACAGCATTCCGCAGTCGCACTTGTACTCCCGGGTGCCGCAGGTCCTCATGTGGGCCTTCCAGTCGGACTGGACGGCGTACTTCTTGGCGCACCGCTCGCATTTCCACTTCTTCTCGCCGTGCTTCCGGCAGAAGTGCTTCTTGATCCCGGTGAGGTCACCGAGGGCCCTGCCGGGGCTGTGGTGGACACAGGCTGGCTCAGGGCACACGTAGACCTTCTTCCGCGGCGGCTCCGCATTGGCATCCCGCTGGCGAAGCCGCCAAGGCAGGTTGTGGCCCCGCCGGTGGAGCTGCAGGTTCTGGTCCCGCTGGAACCCCTTGTTGCAGATCTCGCACACGAACCGGTTCGTCGCCATCAGTGTCTTCGGCGACAGAGCTATCACCTCCGCCTCAGGATCTGCCACACACGGAGAGAGATCTTAGAGCGACAATTTAGGGTTTCGTGCGATCCCGACGCGACGCGGCCGGACCGATCATACCTGGCATCCCCGGAAGATTACGCTTCTTCTTCGCCGGTGGTTCTGCCGGCGGTGCCGACAGGTCGTGAGAAGAAACCTCTTGCGAAGACGGATTTGACATCTCCACCATCAATGGCTCCTCCGACGAGCTCGCCAAAGTCAATTCCTGCGTTCCTTGACTAAATTCGAGCTGAACCGAAGAAGATGCCTCTTAGAGAGCTCGACTCGGTCCTAAAAGCTCCAATACAGCACGATCAAAATGCTGAAGAACAAGATGGAGTACTTCCCAGCAAAAGGATCATCCACGAAGGAACCGCCTCTCCCCCTCTCTCTCTCCCCCCCTCCCCCTCTCCCCCTCTCTCTCTCTCTCTTTCCTCTAAGACGTCTTCGAGCGCTCGCATTCAGCTCGACCTTATTCGAAAGGAAGTGAAATGCGGAGGTTAATGGCGGAGTCTTGACCGGAGAACGCTGGTCACCGAAGGCGGCGGCTGCGATTCTTGAGGAGGAAGAAGACAAGTCGTAGAGAGAGAGATTCGATTCATGGATCGTCAAAAGGCAAAACAGCTTTTACTTTTCTTTCTTCTTTTCTTTTGTAGAGGAGGAGGGAACTGGGGAAAATGGGAAGCGGCGAGAGTGTTAACCATGGTTAAGAGGGTACCTCGAAGGTCTGAACCCCGGGGAGGGGGTGTGTTTTAACCATGGTTAGCCGGGAAAACCTGGTCCCCAAGGTCTCGTCCCTTCTCTCTCCTCGTCTCCTCATTTCGGCTGCTGCTGCTACTGCTGCCGGTCGAGCCCGCATCCCCACCGTCCACGTGTGGACACGAGGACGCGCCCGACCTACAGTTGTCGGGACGAGACGGTCTCGGCGGTGCTTGTCTTTTTGCGCGCTGTTTTTCCTCGTTATCTTTTCGCGAGAAAAGAAACTTTATTTTATGATTCCGTCCGAGACAAAACTATTCCCGAGATCTTGAATAGTGCCTCTTGGGTGTGATCGAACCGACCCGACAGAACTCGTGTTTCCCTTCAGCTCGAAGGAATCAGATGAGATCAAAGGACGGGAAGAGAAAAGATTTAAAATGATAAATTCTGATATCTTTCTCTCTTGATAAATTGCGAGAATTAGTGGATTGACGCCGAATAAGTAGATGATTTTAATATCTTTGTTTAGCAAATCGTATGTAGCAGAATTTTATGCTTGGTTATGAGGAAATATGTCGTCAAAAATGTAATTGACCGAACAAATTTCTATCAAATTCGAATTACATTATGTTCTCGTGATTCTCATGATTTTATTGGGAAAAAAATTGAAATAGAACTCTCGAAATCTGGGTGTGGTACATTTTTACCCTTAAATTTTCATTAAGCTCTTGATTATCACTATGACTGTTAATTTTATCTTATGTTTTTCATTAGTACATGTGATGCCCACAATTTTAATAGATAATATGGTTTTCATCTCATTGTTTTTAAGAAAATCTCTCTTTTATTTTTTTATTTCTGTAAAAAAAGAAAATTAGAGAAAATTAAATTATCTATAATTTATTATATCAAATAAAAGATAAAAAAATTATATTAAAAATGAAAATAGTCAGAATATGATGAATTATGAGCAAATTCATATTAGGAAAAATAAACAAATGCCTCAACAATGAAACAAATGGCAAAAAATAAATACTTATGTTTTGGAATTATTGATAATGAAAATAAAATTATCGATCAATGAGAACTGTTAAAAGAATATCATTTGGATTTATGTGAAAATCATTTCCTTCTATGAGTTGAGGATTTTTCTCTTTTTTTAAAAAATATTTTTGTTCTTTATTGAGCCGAGATCGTTAATTAACTCTTTAAACATCACTAATGAGTAATCATTTCTTGTCATTTGAACTTTATTCTCTCCGAGGTATTTTCCTTCTTATTTAATTTATGTTTTTTCTCTCACAAAATATCTTATTTATTATTATTAAAATGGATTTCCAATCAAGTTTTGACATGATGTTATTTATTTCTACTATAGTTTGAACTTTGGTTAATTAGTTTTCTCCCTATATATATACATAAAAAATATTTCTTATAGCAATAAAGGGTGAAAGATGGTTTCTTTAGAAAAATGCAATGGAAACATGTTCATCCCCTTGATATACGTACATTCACAGGAAAGAAAGAAGAAGAAGAATGCCGAACTTTTACTCATATGACACATTTATCTTGAACTTTTTTTTTCTGTAATACTAAAGAATCTACGATTATACTTGTATGACGTATTTAACTCAATCATTTATTGTGACATAAAAGAATCCAATTTTTTTAGTGACATTAAATTTTGGGGATAAAATATTACACAAATATAAGTTTTGTGATTTTTGTTGTCACAAGAAGAAGTTTTGGATAAATGCATCACACAATGTAATTTTGGGGTAAATGCGTGACATAAGTACAATTTTTTTTATTTTTGGTGCGACACAAAAGAAATTTGGAATAAATATAACACGGTAGGTATCGTTTATGAATTTTTGTGACTTTTATCCTACTTTCTATGCAAATAGATTATTCCTGATATTATTTTATAATTTTCATCATGACGTTGAATTGGAAGAGAATAAATGTTTTCGATGTTCAACATTTTTACATTACATGACAACTTTAATTAGTAAAATTGGGAATTATGCGGTGAAATTATTTAGCTTTTCTTTAGCTTCTCATTTACATTTTTTTTAATATATTTGAAATTGACAGCACCTTGGAATTTAGGCGAGTGACTTCACTTCCTTCACCATAGAATGAGATTTTTACGGTAAGCCATTTATTTGTTTCTTCTCTTCTTCCCTTCCTTTTTGAGAATTGGTAATTGGTATGTCACATAATATAGAAGATTTGTTGAAACATATTATTGTCAAAGGATGAAATTGAATTACTATTCTTAGTCATTTGATTCGATGTGCAATTAGTTTCTAAACATTTTTAAAAGCGTCTTTTCAATTCAATGCATTCAGGTCATATGGAAGATCATAATTGAATCTGTCGATGTAACATGTTATAATCCGACGCCTCATTTTTAAATTTTCTTAAGGATGCGTTGCATTGACGTGATGCCAATAGGTCAAATACTTTTGTTGAAAAGTATGTAGTAAGTAAATTAAAAAAAAAAGGGTACCAAAACAAGTAAAATCAAGAGAATCAGAGTAAAGAAAAAGAGTCACCATTGTGGGGTCTTTTGAGCCGTCCCATGTTGGCAACGTGGAGACGGTGCTAAAGTCACCCTGCTTGTGGGTCTCTCTCTATATCCCCATATGTTTTCACTTTTGATTTTCAATTTTGGCATTTTTCAGTTAATCTCCAATTATTTTTTTATTCTTTTGAACGCTATGATTTGTAGATTTTTTTTTAACGCGATGACACGTCTACATCGTGTCGTACCAATATGTCAAGAAAAATTGAAAATAAAAACTACACCAAATTTTCAACGCGCCACGTCAATAAATTATAATTGATTGATAGAAATACTTGATTGCATCGCTTTTAAAACGTTTATGACTTGATCGTCTCCTTTAAGGTTTAGAATTGGATCGTACATTTGGCGAAACATTTTAATTAAAGCTACATTTATTTCATGAAAAAGATAGCATTTCTTGAAAATATTTTTTGGGAAATCATTTTTCTCGAAAATGATAATATTTTATGGTGTTTATTTGTCAAAAGTCGTCGGCTCGCTCGCCTCGAACGAGGTCAAGGCACGCTGGAAAATTCGGAAAAAGTGAAAAATATTTTTCCCCACTTTTGAAGGTATTTTTTCAATTGGTGAAAAATATTTTCCTTGACTATTTGATTTTTCGTGAAACGAAAGTCGAAAAATTCAAAAAATATTTTTTTGAAAGTTATTTTCTATGAAACGAACGGAGACTAAGTGTTAACGAAAATTTTCCCTTTTGTTGGGACAAATTGCGTGAGTTCTTTGCCAATATTAGTCCCCCACTGTTGGCAACTTTTGCTTTCCTGCTTTTCTTTTCTCCTTTTGCCTTTCTCTATCTTTCCTACGAGTTCATCCCGATGTCATTCTTATGTCATCACGTGCCTTTAAAAACCTTCCATGTCAAAAAGTTTCAGTTGACTATGAAATGTTGTCTTTCGCCATCCTATTAATTTATTTGTAATACTTTCCGTGCCCGGCGCATAATATATTATTACTTTATTAAGTTAAATTGACTGATCAATTCGTTCGAACTCATTACAACGCATCGCGCTATTAAATTATCTCGTAGAATCAGCGATGCTATAATTCATAAATAAAGATGAAAATACCATTAACCCTTTTGAGGTTGCCTTCGCGCACGGCATTCGTTATTCTCGGAATTATTATTCGCCGTCAGTCTTTCATATTTCTCCATGGATGTAGGCAGCGGCACGCGGTTCTCTTCTTTATAATTCAGGAGAAGAAGCGCGAAAGTCCAAAAGGAAAAACAATGCCGCAACTCCCACGAGCCGGTCATGTCCGATGTGACCACATCGACAGCAAATTTCATGTGCAATTGTTGAGATCTAAACATGTATTTGGGTCACTTAAGTCATGACATCTCGTGCTCACCCAGTTCGCCCTCCGATCCATCGTTATTCGCGGGTCGGCCATCGTGCGCCTAAGCTCAGCACGTCGAACTGGGGGATGACGCGTTGCAGCAGCAGCAGCAGCGCATTGCCACCTCGTGCAAACCGTCTCCTCTTCTCGTCCGCTCTTCGCGCATCGTGGTCAAAGATAGATCGTACGCCGTAGCTGACGACGATTCTGGACTTTCGTCTTTCCCATCTTCGGGATGATGGAAGCAGGAGCCGTCCCCCCATGATCGAGACATGACTGCTCCTGCTGCTGAAAGGACAGGACCGCCATCCTCAGCAGATAGAGACGGTCGGCCCGAAGACGGTGAGGAGACGACGATGAAGAAGTGGCCGACACGTGATTGCGTAGGTGCGGGGCTCGCCTCGTCCGCATCTGCCTTGGCTCTCGCCGAGTGGAGACGATTCGAACGTCTGGTTCGATTTTTTTGTTTTTTATTTTTTTGTTTTAGTCCGGTGAAAGTCTGGGTCAAGCTGCCATGTGCATGACAGCAGAATGGCAGCTCTGTAAATACGGCCGGGACACGTTGGATCTCCTCGAATCATCTTTGAATTCTTTGGAATGACGTGGCAACGTTTCCTCGTTGATTTTCTTTTTACAGTGAGGGGTATTCCAGTGTCTTGGCTTAACGACTTTAGTATGGTTACGTGGGCCTCATCGGTTTTCTAGATGGTTCGGTTCTCTCGGGATCGGAAATCAGACCGGTACCAGCTAATCCTAAGACGGTCCGGTCCAGTATGGTTCTTGGGTGGTCTAATGGGACTAGAGAGAGAGAGAGAGACGAAGGGCGTACTGGCGTAGACTTACTTCAAATGACAAAGTCTCGACTCTCGATTGATTGAGTAGTGAGGCCCGAGGGAGGAAACGAGATATATACTAAGATGGAGAGAATTCAGAAAAAAGGAAAATTGGGCAGATACTAATTTCAATCTAAGTGATCCGGTCCAGTCCTGCCCTCTCAGGAACCGAGAATCATATCACCCATGAACCTGTTTCAATTTTAGGAACTGTGGATTGGACTAAAATTTTGAAAAACCGGACCAACTCGGCTGGTCAAATCCCATCCGGACAGTTTCCGGATTGGGCGGTCCATTGTGCTCAGTCCTATGACTATGGTTATTGGAAACCTCAGCAAGATAATGTGACTTGAATACGGGGTTCGATGTGGTGGTTGGAGTTTGCTCGTGGATTACAGGAATTGGGCGTGATGTTAGATGCATGCGCGCTTGACTTGCCATGAAGCTTCATGGGTGTAAATGGCCAGACGTTAAGTCTGACAGGGATGTTTTGGCTCGGTTAGAATAGAATTGAACCTTGATTTTCCACATCTAAGGTTGAGGGCTTTGTCCTGATTGGAAGGCTGTTTGTGATCAAATGGGGTCGGTTTGGTTTAAGCCGACTCAAACGCTCGGTTATCAAGTAATTAACACGTTACATTAAAAGAGACAAAACTCATACATCTTGACGTTGATAGGCATGAAGCACACCTTACATGCACGCGTGCGTGCGCACTTATATTTTTATGGGGTTAATTCTCTTTAAAACTCTCAATTTTCGGTTCAATTTCAATTCTATTTCCAATTTTTTTTTATCTTATCGAAAGTCATTGACTTTCACTCTAGTCTTAAATTTGCTACGCATAGAACAATCACCACTAATTCCTTCAGTATTGTTAACATCAAGAAGTTACTATTGTTACGTACGAGATAAGGGTGTTGATGGAAAATACAAATTTTGATACTGAACTTCTAACTGCTTCCCATGTTCGATGATTTTGAGTTAACTAGTGCTGATTTTTAGACATGTGAGTAGGTTTAAGACTAGTGTGAAAGTTAGGAATTTGTTATGAATAGACTGGACCTAAGTTTAGGATTTTTAGGGGAATTAGGCTTATTTACATGTATAATACTGGTGTACATGTATTTGCCGCACGTTTTCTAAACTTAAAAACAAAAGACTCGTCTTTTTGAAGTAAAACAATTTCTAGACGTGCAAAACTCATGTTAGTATACAATCAAAATAGAATAAGTTTGGATTTTTAACTCATCTCGCATGTTTGCATTTATCGTTAAACATCCCCTATATAAGAAAATTCCCATAATAACACATCGTACGATACTCTTTAGTCTATATTAGATGGCACAAAGTAGTGACGAAATCCGAACTTTTAACAAAATATTTTGACAAAATATTCTAACCTAAATGGCCATATCCTAGCCAGTTTATTTAAAGGACGTCCCATGTACTTAATCAATGTTGTAACTTAGTAAACGTATTTCTATAATTTGCAGGATTTGTTGTTTCTTTTTAAGCCGTGACACCATATTCAAGTGCAGCAGTATAGATTTAGGAAAGTAACACGGGACTAAGGTACTCCCTTTACTTGCTAATTACAACATAGCAAAGATTTTATTGGGAAAGATTATCCAAATCAATCCTAAAGTTATTGTACGGATGCCAATTCAGTCATAAAATTATTTAATTGACCAATTTAGTTCTAAATTTTATACGAAATTTCAATATAATAACTCATGTCAATTTTCTCCAGAAATTGCTGACATCTAAAGTGGCATACATACATGTAAGCGATTTCTAATGAAAATTGACCATAATGAATATATTAAGTTCCATGTAAAGGTTAATGACTAAATTTGCAAAGTCAAAAAATTTAGACTTGAAAAGACATTGGTCAATGAGGTTAACAGTATACGATCTCAGAAATATTTGAATTACTATTACTCGTTGCATCAGTAAGTTGCATTCTCTTAATTGATAAGGCAGATTATATTGATCATAATAAATTTTACAGGTTTAAGGCTCATAGATAGAACTATGACTAAGGAGCTGCATGATTGGCTTAATTTCTGTTCCAGAACGAGTTCTCGTTCTGGAACAGTTTAGCGCGTAAGTAAGATTTTTCAATTTCTTCATTTCTGAAACAGAGAACCGGTTCTGGGGATGAAAAAAGAAATAGAAATTTTTCTATTTCTCAAATTTTGGGGGAAGACCAGAATCGGTTCTCTTCCTTCCTTCATTTGCCCTAATCTCGTCCGCCTCTCTCACTTCTTCACAACGCCTTCGACTCTCTCACCTCCCTCCTCTCCACGGCTCGTCCTCCGCCTCTGCCGTCGCCTCTGCTCGTCCTCTGCCTCCTCCGCCGTCGCCTCTGCCCAGCTACCGCCTCCTCCGCCAGCCTCCGCCACTCTCACCTCCCTCGTCTCCGCGGCTCGTCCTCTGCATCCGCCGTCGCCTCTGCTCGTCCTCCGACGTCGCCTCTGCTCGTCCTCCGACGTCGCCTCTGCTCGTCCTCGGCCTCCGCCTTCGCTCTGCCCAGTTACCGCCTCCTCTGCCAGCCATCGCCTCCTCCGTATCCTCCTCCGCCGTCGCCTCCGCCTTCGCTCTGCCCAGGTACGAACAATAGCTTTTCTTCTCCTGCTACTGAAGATATAAATGTGGATCATGAATTTGGGCTGGCAAATCATGGGTCAAAACGTGTTACGTCTTTCGACCGAGGGGTTTGGGAATTGAGGCATCAAACGGAGGGAAGCAAAAGGAGGTCCGGGGCAAAGCTTTTGGGTCAATTGCTGAAAGAATGTAGTGTACGGAAACGGAATGAGGGAGGGCATCGTGCATTGCCATGGTGATTGGTGCCGATAGAGACAAAATCGACACGGGGGTTTGGCGGTGGAGGAGAGATGAGGCATGTAGAAACCAGTTGCTCTTTCAGTCCCATAACTCTCTCCACTACCCCCACTCCCCACCCCCCATTTATATCTAACTTCAGCAGATTTACACAGTAGAGAGAGAGAGAGAAGGGGAAGGGGCCCAAGGGGGGACCAGTTGCAGACTCTGCCGACGGTGGCTTTTAGCTCACCCAATCCTTCCCACATTGGCCATTGGATCTTCTCAAACCCTCCATCGCCCGACTCTTCCCCCATTCATTCTTTCATATACTCTCTCTGTCTCTGTCTCATTCACAGTCTCGCATCGCCGCTTCTCTAGAGGGTGGACACGACCGTGGATCACAGAAAGAAGCCGAACCCTCTTACCGTTTTCTAAAGACCTTGGAAACTTAAATCTGAAGGGGAGGGGTTGACGAGGGTCATATAACCGAATCTGTAATTTGCTTGGGGTTTAGCTCATTGAAAAATGTTTTGTGCAATTTGTCGCTGCATTTGATTGGGTTTGATGTTTACGAATTGATAGAATGTCCATGACTCGGTGCATGATTGGTTTGTTTCTCATAATACAAGATTGTACTTTCAGTTTTCATATTGGTTTTTTGTGAATTTGTCTGCATATTTCGTCAACTCCTATCTCTTGCCGACTCAAGCTTGAGGCCCAATAGATTGTACTTTACTAGATGTACAACCATTTATCATTGAGCACATTTTCAACTATGTTGTGAATTATGTTTGATTTTTCATCTACTTGTTATGTTCGTTGACTATTTTATATTAAAGTTGATATGGAGTTTGGTGTTGTATTTTCTGTTGTATATTTGGCTGAATTGCTGGTTAAAATTGATATTTTGAATGTTTAATCAATTAAGGTAACATGACATCCCAAAAATGGCAAAGTGGACCGAGCCTTTGACTAACGAGCTCATAAGTTTGTTGGTAGTAGAGGTCAAAAAAGGAAATCGCCCCACCTCTACTTACAACAAAACCGGATGGAACAACATATGTGCCGAACTAAATAAACGGACAGGGTTCGAATTTACTTTAGTTCAGTTGAAGAACAGGGTCAATAAACTGAGGAGACAGTATGGTAGTTTCAAAAAACTTTTATCACAATCTGGATTTGGCTGGGATCACATAAACAACATGGTTGCTGTGGAGGATGAAAGTGTATGGGAGGCTCACATAAAGGTATTATTTTAATTAGGTTGTTTTTGTATATATTATGATTGTACTCTTTGATTACGTTGTTAAAATATGTCATTATTTTGAAAATGACAGGATAACAATGACTGGGCTAAATTTAGGAAGGATGGTTTTCCTCAGTATCCCGATTTGTGCATTGTTTTCGGTGATACATATGCTACTGGAGAGCATGCATTAGGAAATGCAGAAGTAGTGATGTCCTCAGATGAAATTGATGGCCATAGTGGTTTTGATGGTGGTGAGGGTGGTGAGGGTGGTCCTGCTGCATTCAATGATGATCCCTACTCATTTCATGAACAACATGTTGATGAGGGACTTGATACACCCGACGTGACTACACCCTCAACCCGCGGGAAGCACCATATGGACAGGACTCCAAATGCCAAGAGAAAGAAGAGCAAGACAGAAGACTTTTCCAGCACTTGCAAAGCCATTTGAGAACTAGTAGCATTCAAGACTAGTCAATCAACTACTAGTGGCTCGGTTACCTCAACTGCACCATCACATTCCTCGGGACATGTAGACCCCTACTCCGTAGGAGCTGTGATGGCCATCATAAATGGCATGACTGACTTAGATTAGGATCTATACAACAAAGCTCTGAATAAATCATGCAATAGTGCAGCTGGAGGGAGGGTTTCATCTCAGCTCTACCTGAAAGGAGACGTGGAATTCTAGAATCTCTTTAAGTAGATGTAGGGAAATATGCTATGAATTTATGTTTGGATTGCATCTATTATGGCTTATCTATTTGAGATACTTTGGTTTTGTAGTTTAATGGTTTTATGATTTGAGATTGTCATAATATGAGATGTTATGGATTGTATTATTGGATTATTTTGAGATTGTTGAATGTTATTGGATTCTCGACTTGAATGTTGTGTTTACATTCTTATTTCATGTGATGACATAGGTAATATGGACGGGGGTGAAAGTGTAGATCAAGTATCAGCAGTTGAATCAGTTCAAATAGATATTGATGATTCTGATATACATGTACTGATAGCATGGCTCTGCATTAGTGCGATGGATATGTCGATGTACACAAGAGAACCTATTAGGGATAGTGTATTGTCAGGACCTGAATGGATGATTGAGATTCTTCATGGACATGCAGATAGAATATATGAAGCTTTCAGAATGGAAAGACACGTGTTTGTCAACCTTTGCAACCTGATGAAGTCAAGAGGTTGGTTGAGAGATGGTCGACAAATTAAAGTAGATGAACAAATTGGTATTTTTTTATCTATGATTTGTCACAAGAGCTCAAACAGAAATCTATGTGAGAGATTTCAACATTCAGGACAAACTATCAGCAAGTATTTCACAAAAGTCTTGAACGCAGTTTAGAAGCTGGCAAAAGAGGTTATTGTTCCACCTTCATTTGATGTCATCCCAAATGAGATTCTTATGGATCCTAAGCATAAACGTTACTTCAAGGTAGTATTTCTGTACATTCTTTTGCCCAATCGGTTTCATATTTCTTAATCCATTTTTCATAATAATGGTATTTTTAAATGACAGGGTTGCGTAGGCGCTATTGATGGTACCCATGTTCATGCTTCTATAGCTACGTCCAAGCAAATTCCATATAGAGGCAGGAAAGGAATTGTTACACAAAATGTGATGTGCGCATGCTCATTTGATATGAGATTTACTTTTGTGTATGCTGGTTGGGAAGGATCTGCCAACGATTGTCGGGTGCTAGCGGCAGCACTCGAGAATCCTAATTTACAATTTCCTTGACCACCACCAGGTATTTACATATTTCGTAAAACTAATCTTTTATTATTGTTGTATTTAAGTCGCAAACATGACATATAAATTGTATTATTTGTTGTAGGCAAATACTATGTGCTAGATTCTGGATATGCATTAAATCCAGGATTCTTAACTCCCTTTAAAGGCGAACGCTATCATCTAAACGAATATAGAGGTAACGCAAGACGGCCAACAACAGCAAGAGAGTTGTTCAATCATAGACATTCTTCACTTAGAAATGTCATTGAGAGATCATTTGGGGTATTGAAGAGTCGTTTTTTCATTCTTAAACACATGCCCTCATTTATAGTTCGCAAGCAAGCACAAATTGTAATTGCATGTTGTGCTATCCATAACTACATTCGAGATCAAGACAGGAGGGATAAAAACTTTTCCTTGTATGGAAATCCAGATCACCTGTTTGAACATACAGAAGATGGGTTACTGGTCCAGGTGATACATCAATTGAGGAGGGAACAGAGATGAACTTGTTTAGGAAACGTATTGCCAATAAAATGGCAATGGATCACAATATGCCATAGATTCCATGATATTGTAGTTTCGACATGTGTAATGTATTTGTATTATTTTGTATTTGAGACTTTCTTATCTCCTTTTTTGTAATGTGATGTTGTAATGTAAGGATGGTTCAATATGTCGTCTCTTTTTTTTATATAAGGATGTTGTGTAATGTGATGTTGTATTGTAAGGATGGTTCAATATCTCGTCTCTTTTTTTTTTATGTAAGGATGTTGTAATGTGATTTGTAATGTGATGTTGTATTGTAAGGATGGTTCAATATCTCATCTTTTTTTTAATGTAAGGATGTTGTAATGTGATTTTCCCCGTCTCTTGGAACAACAAATCAAATTGGACGTTTTCGGCACCTCAACATTAGCGCCCCGAGAATGTAAAGTTCGTACCTTTCTATTGTTCGTCATTAGTATTTGGTAGACTCACTGAATCTCTTTTTTTAGTTAGAAGAGAATGGAAATTTTATGCAACTAAAGTGAATTTGGAGTTAGTTCACAATAGAAAATATGATGAAATTTGTCAATTTTTTTGCGCTTAATAATACGTATTTGATTTTTCTTAGAATAAAACATCTTGCAAACTCAAAATTAAAAAAATTCTTCAAATGAAAAAAAAAATAGAAACAGAATTTTTTGCACCATATCAAACAGATTTCTATTCCAAAAATAGAAATTATATGTACTTATCAAATGCAGTTTTTTCCCCAGAAACTCATTCTGAACCAAAAATAGAAAAATCTATTTCTGTTTCAGAAATCAATTTCTGGACAGAAATTGAATCATGCTTCACCTAAATGTCATCATTCATGTCAACGGAATCTAGTTACATAAATAAAAGGAGGAGATCCGCCTTGTGGGATCACTTTAAAAGAATTCCATGTGTAGACAAGAGTCAAGAAAAGACTAAAAGTTTATATTGCGGGGCCAATATTTGTTTTTCTGATATCCAAGGGACTAGATTAATACATCTTTATTTAGCTAGAAGTGAGGAACACCCATTATGTGAATGTCAAGAAAAGGTAAAAAAATGACTCAGGTCGACCTACTAGATTGATAGTTCATTTTGTCCTTGGAAATTTGACCAAGAATCTAATAAAAAAGAACTAGCAACCATATTTACCCTTAATGAATTGCCTATTAAGTTCATGGAACATGAGGGTTTTCTTGTGAATAAAATCTAACCAAAGTACTTAGCCCCTTTGCATAACACGTTCAGGCGTGAATGTTATAATTTATATGTGGACAAAATAAGTAAATTTCTGAAATATTTTGCTGAGACATGGACCTCTTATCAAATTTTGACTTATTCTATCATCAAAGATGATGCGAGCACATTACCAATAAAAGAAAAAGATAATGCGAGCTCAAATAATTTGGGAATTTAATACTTGAAAATGAGACTTAACTCTTGGAAACTCTCTAGTATCAGAGGTCAGTTACTGCACACATATATTGAGTTTCATTTTCAGAGAGGGGTTAAAAAGAGAAATGATTCCAATGTTAGAATACATCCGGCTGTGCATTATGTGAGGTATTTTTCCTGCGAGGTAGATTAAGAGTTTTATTGAACTAGAGAATATTGAGTCCAAGACTCTTATATGTTTGGATGTGAAAATTTGTTGGAACTCGACATATATGATGTAGGAAGTGGCTTTAAAGTTTCAAAAAGCTTTTTTTTTCCTCATTGGAAGTTCAAGATAGCAAATTTGGTGATGCATTGTTAAGGGTGAAAGGGTTGCCCAGTAGTGATGATTGGGAGTATGCCTTGTTGACACCTAATTTTGCTGGTCTCATTCATTATTTTAAAGAAATTTATTATAAATAAGAACTAGGAATTTATCTGAAAATTAAATTAAAAAAAAATAAGACAAGGGGAGACAAGGGGTTGACACATGAGACAACATTGGAGGTGATAGGAAGATTGAAAAGAAACTTTTTTGAAAAATTAATAAACTAAATAAATTATTAAGAATTAAAAAAAAAACTTTGACACAGACTGAGATAGAGAGGTGATGGAGGGTACATGGGTAGGAAAAAAAAGGAAGGCAAATGAAAAAGTTGGCTTCGGGCAGAAAAGAGGGGGTACAAAATAGGGATATAAAGAAGGAAAAAATAGAGGAAAACAAAAAGAAAGTAGGGGAAGAGAAAAGAGGGGTTCTTGAGGTAACAAAGGAGGAATGAAGAAATAAGGACCAATAGATTTTCCCTTCGGGGCCAGTCAACCCCATCGCCAGGACCTACGACCTTCAACCAATGTCCTTTCCTTCCCCTATCTTGCAGTAAGTTTTTCTTTTCATCCGAACCCTTTTAGTCCCAGAGATCTCGGCTCATCGACACAAAGGGTGTGCATGATTCAATTTCTAGCTAGAAATTGAGTAGAATGAGTTTTTGAGAAAGAAAACGTATTTGATAAGGACAAACAATTTCTATTTGAGAAACAAAGCTGTAGTCATCCCGGCCATGAAGAAGAAGTTGATAAAGCCATTTCGCTCTGTCCGGTTCATGATTCTCCAAGAAATAGGAGATTACAAAAAAGTTCACCCAATTATTTTTTTGGATATGTAATTTCCTTAGGTTGTACCCATTGTCTGGGTTTTGTGCTGATTTTTTTTTATAAGCTTGGTACCCTTCCACTCATAGGTTTACACAAACACTATGAGTGTAAGTTTTGTGGTACCGATACCTTTTTTTAGCATCGTACATCATATTTGGTAAAATCAATACAAAGCTTAACTTACAAATAAAAAGACAATTTCTATTTCACAAACCGAAATCCATTTGATAAATAAAAAAATTTTGTTTCTGTTTCTACTTCATTTTAAAATAGATTCTCATTTTAGAGTTTGTAAGATATTCATTCCTAAAATTTTCAAATACTTATTATTTAGGGCAAACATTTGACGCAATTCTTCTCCAGCATTACATGAAACATCTCTATAGTCATATCAATCAACCCAAACTCTGCATAGGCTCTAATCATCTCTGTCCAAGTGATAACATCTCTCATGGCCATCTTCTCAAATAAGGCTGCCATATTGTCTATAGTTCTACATTTTATGTATAATACCATAAGTGCATTGTTCACACTCAAGTCAGTCTCCATACCAACTTTAATGGCATGAGCATGAATTTCTTTTCCTCTAATTAAACTACTAGTACTGTACATGTAGTCAAAAGTGAGAGAGAGAGAGAGAGAGAGAGAGAGAGAGAGAGAGAGAGAGTCATATTATCAACTCTAAAACCATCAATTTGGTCCATTTGCCAATAAGATTCAAAACGCCCTTTCATACATTTGGGCCTTCACCAATCTCAAAACTACAGTATTCCAGGAAGCAACGTCTCTCTTAGGCATTTGGTCAAACAATTCAAGAACAAAATCCAGACATTCGCATCTATGCACCCATAAGTGCATTCGACACGAAGACATTTTTCTAAATAACCCGTTTTAGCCACCAAAGCATGGACTTGCATACATAAATTCAATTCAATCAACTGGCCACAAGCGGTCAGAATCGCAACAAAGCTATACCCATTTTCCTGAATACCCGAACTCATCAATCTGAAGAAAACCTCTACCACTTCCAGCGTTCGGTTCGCCTTAGCGAGACCAGAGATTGTGGCCATATAAGAAACCACATTGGGATGTGGCAGCCCACGGAGGACGCTGTAAGCATCCGAGTGCAGCCAAGTTTGAGGTAGGCCATGATGAGAGCATTGCCCAGATTGATATTTACCTCAAGCTTGAGGACGATAGAGTGCAAACCTTTGGCAAGGTCGACATAGATGTGTCTCACGGAGAAGCGAAGCAAGTCGAAACTGTCGTCAGTAAGAGAACCATCGCCTTCAGCGGAGAAGGGCTGTCAAAGGGACTAGACGGAAACGGCGTCGGCTTTTAGAGAGATGGGGTTATGGGGGCGGCGATGATGGAGGTTAAGGTAAAAGAAATTGTGTGGCGATGGCGGTGGATTGGAGGAGCTTCGGTTTTGAGAGAGAAAGTGACGAGGAAGGTGGCAACGAAGGGGATAATTTTGGAGGACGGAAGGAGAGGGAAGAGCGGAGGTGGGTTGGAGAAGGGCGGCCATGGATGCCGGGCAGTTGAACCTCTATTGAATGCTGGCCAGGGCAGCCTTGGCTAGAGAGAGTAGAGAACGTGAAGGAAAGGCAATTAGGTCGAGCTCTTTGGTTTAATGTCCAGAGGGAGGCAGAGGTAGCGGCGTGTGAACGAGGTGGAGGATAGGCAGCCTTTGGTGAGGGAGTGCAGAGAATGTGGAGGAGAGGCGATTAGGTCGAGCTATTTGGTTCAACATCCAGAGGGAAACAGAGGTGGCGGTGTGCGAACGAGGTGAAGGAAAGGTGGACATGTGGAGGAGAGGAGAGGCAGGCTTTGATGGTGAGGGAGATGAGAGAATGTGGAGGAAAGGAGAGGAAAGGTCAAGAGAAATGTTCTCTCAATTTCTCTTCCAAAACCAAAAACAACAAAATTTTGATTTTTCATTCTGGGCCAAAATCTATTTTTAAAGAAAAACTAAAATTTTCTATTAAACAGGTTTATGTTTTAGAATGAGTTCTGGAACTAAAAAACTCATTATGGAACAGAAACATGTGCGAATCATGCACATCCAAAGTGTATCTAGCTGAAGCTCGGCTCTTCTTGAGCCCGCCTTTTCAGCACCGTTGTATAAAGTAGGGACTCATGCCAGCCCTACTTTATTTTGCTCCGTCTCGACCTAACCTAGATCAAGATTTGTTGTTGCAAGTTCGCAACCACTCTGTGCGCATGCATGAACAACTTGTCTTAGTGCTAGGTTGAATGGTGCTAAAAGTGTTTCGTGAGCCCCGAGTGTGAATCTAAGCTTGTTTGCATTTATATCTCACCCTCAACCGATGCCTGTTGCATGCTCGACGAATTGCTCGATTGAACTTGTCACCGGTGGGCATTGGCCGAACACCAACTAAGAGTTTCTAGTCTCGACTAGCTAAGTTGACAATAGTGTGCGTGTGCAGCTAGGATGAGTCTAAGCAATGCTAGTTGTTTAGGTATCACCCCTCCCCCTGTCGAAGCCAAGAAGGCAGGATCATTGCAGTACTGTGGATGGCTGTTAGGGGTGTGCAACCAGACTGAGTAAACCCGGTTTCGAGATAGGCCTACCCGGAAAACAGTTCCCAAAATTCAGAACTGGTTTGAACTGGTCTGAGAACCAGTTCCAAGGGATTACCTACCCTAGATTCGGATTAACCAGACTCGATTTTAGATTTGGATTGTCTTACCAAGGACATTATCATTGGAAAATAAACTTCATTTTATGGAAACTCCAATTTTGTGGTAAGTAAATAGACTTTGTTAAATCACAGTTTTTGCATATGTCTCAAGAGCATGGTTTCTTGTTGATTTTTCTTTATATATGAATTTTAGGTTTTTGTGAGAGATTTTGTTCCACGTGGATTGGCTCGCTTGATTTCACTTCTAGAGGAGAAGTTATGTTGATTTCATTTTTGGAGGAGTTATGCTTGTGCCAAAGATTTGTTAATCATTTTAAATAAATGAAAAGTTTCATGTAGTATTGTGGGAATGCAGCTAACATTGGATCCATGTTTGTTGCTAATGTATATGTAATATTAGGATTTTTGCTTTACCTTATAATTTTGTTTATGATAATTTGCCTTGTGGTTCCTTAGTTTTTTGTTTAGTCAAAAAGTTTATTTACTTATTAATTACAAATGCTTAATGTTTCAATATAAATTAGAAGAATTATGTTGTTTCTTGTGTATTAATATGAAATTCGAAGTCGTATAGGATGTGTGGTTGTAAAACAAGTTACAATATAAACAGGATTAACTTTGGAACCGAACCGAAAAAATGGGATGGGTCGGGTACATGGTTTAATGCAAACAGGGTCGAGTAAAGGGTCTAGGTCTAGAATCTACCCACCCTGGACCCAATCACCCCTAATGGTTGTGAGTTCACTCTGCTGGATGGGTTGAGTGGAGAGAGGTTGTCATTGGGTCAAGTCAAATTGTGGTGACTAAATCTATGCCAGGCTGAGCTAACCAGACGTAGGTCGAGCTTGTCGAGAGGAAGCCAAGCTAGGGCTAATGTGCTAGGTTGATTAGACTCGAGCCAAACGAATGGTGAGTTAGGGCTGGTGTGCTCGGCTTATTGGGAGTTAATTTCATGGGTTAGACTCAATTAGGCTTATTAGACATTAGGCTAAATGGGATTGGGCCGATTGAAATTAGGAAATATTAAGTGGGCATGGTTTATTTTTAAGTTGGGCTTAGCCCGTTGGGGGTTTGAATTGCAAGTCTAGACCTGGAAGCCTATACTCTTATGTCTCAATTAGGCCCAAACTCAACTTGATTTCGGGCCCGATTGTGATCTTTTTAAAAAATATATTATAATATATAATATTTTATTGGTTAAAAATGATAGAATAATTTTAAAAAATTTGAAAATTTTTAAAAAAATTAGCTGAGTACTCAAGCTAGAGTCGAAGCCCGACATGCTTTTAATTAAATATTATAACATATAATGCTTTGACTAATAATTTTTTTTTAAAAAAGTCAGCCTTGCTCTAGAATGAGGTTGTAGCAATAGAATTAGCCTGATTAAATTAATATCAAATTTTGGAAAAAAATCAAGAAGTTGCCGTCATTGATCAGCTAAACGTTTTATGATTCCCGATTTTAACCTAATAGCATGTTTTATTTAGTTTTGTGTGTAGATATTTAGATATATGATTAGACTCGATGCATGATTTAATGAGTAGCTTACTAGAATGGCTCAGCTTGGCTAAATTGCATGATTAAGTTCAAAGTTGATATTGAGGCAATTTGACTAAAATGATATGTATGTTGCCAATGCTTTGCTTTGAGTGAATACATGCAGTGATTTATTGAATGAATAGTTGAATGTCAAAATCGATGTTCATTGGGTCGCAACCCATGATGGTGATTGAGGAGCTAGCTCAAGTAGAGTTGATCATGTTAGACCGATATCCATTCCGATCTTATTTTTCGTAAAGGTTTTGTCTGAGTTCCATTAGGATTATGCTAGCTTAAATATATTAGGGTCAGTGCATATGCTTTGTCTAATGAAATCCATCAAGACTTAGCATCGCCTTCGAATGAATGATTAGTATAGTTTAGGCTCCACTTGAATCAATTTATACTCACATTAATTTTCAATAGTAAGCTTCCAAGGGATCATGTTTTGATACTTATAACGAGACCATATGTTGTTTTTTATTCGATAAGTTATGGATTTTCGCTCCCATACTTAGGTAGTCGCATTTAATTAGTTGAATGTTTATTTACATTATCACATTTCAATACTTTGATTATTTATTTTTCATATTGTCTTCTCGTGTGTTAATTTCTTATATTAGATTAGTCTAGTTTTAGCTTAGACTTGCTTAAAAGATTCCACAAAAATGATGAGCAAGAGTGCATAACCAACTTAGATTAAACAACCAACTAGTTGGGTACCAAAAATGTGCTAATAGAAATGTTAACGTAAACAAATCCCTATACCTTAGAATCTCTGGTTCCACAGGAATTGAGATGACATTCTTGTATCTCGATTGGTTTTTAGTTGGCTCTAACAGGTTAGTAACGACTCCTAAAAATATGTAGATTGCTAAAAGAACCTTAAAATCAGAACACCCAAATGTCACGCCATGTATGAGCTTTGGAGAACCCGTGGTC
The DNA here is from genome assembly GCA_019926035.1 of Melaleuca alternifolia. Classification (NCBI taxonomy): domain Eukaryota; kingdom Viridiplantae; phylum Streptophyta; class Magnoliopsida; order Myrtales; family Myrtaceae; genus Melaleuca; species Melaleuca alternifolia. The sequence goes on along the minus strand of JAGKPW010000099.1, from coordinate 24,800 downwards.
GTAATTGATGAGCCAAATTAGATTACAAGTAGACAATGTGTTCGAGCTGTCTTTTAGAGACGCGATTTAAATCTCTTTACAAGCAATATCTTTAAACTTATCTATTATCTCCACCCCTCCGCGAGGGTTAGGTTGGTTGCAACATGCCTGAACCTTCTTCCCTTCTTGAAGTTATTCTTTGATATTACTCTAAAATTTTTGGGTTTTTCTTATGTCAATATGGTAAAGAATTCTTTCGGCTTTTTGGGGCGATTAATGAATATTGTGGGAATGAGGTTAAAAGTTTGCAAGAAATGGCTAAAAGTAAAAAGCTTAAATGCAATAGGTACTTTGGCAATATCAACAATATCGATCTTACTTTGTTCATTGCTTGAACCTCGATATAAGTGGGAATATGTGAGATGGCTGATTAATGATGCTTATGGAAGCAAGCAGGTAGAAATTTTACATGACATAGTAACATCTTCTCTAATATCATTGTATGAGCAAAACCGCACTAGTAAATGCCCCTAAAGCAACTTGAGATTAAAGGGTACAAGGACAATAAGCGTGTCAAAGTATCCTATGGTTGGTGCGGACTTCGTGACTACAAAGTATCTTAACCAAACGGGACAACAAATTTTGGAAGAAAAATCCAAAGAAGATAAGTACTTGGAGGAGAATGTGAGTGCATTGTAGCCTCGACTTTGATATCTTAACTTGATGGTAAGTAAACTGTTTAAGATATCCTATCCTTTCTTTCATTGCTTGAGATATTTTGGCCATGCCCATTTCTGGTGGAGGCTCTTATATATGCTTACGGTTGGCTATAGTTTGCACCACTTTTACTTTCGATTAAAGAGGACTTAGAAGAACTTGAAAATTTTGAATAGGGGAGAAAAAATAAATGTGGAATATATAAAATCTTCTATATTACAATAAAAGCTTAAGTTTTGGTTTACCTTGTGAATTCAATGCAGAGTTATCAACTACTACTATGGAGCCAAACTCGATATCAGTTTCTCTTGATGATTGACGAAATGGAGATTTCACTTACTAAACCAAATTTTTTATTGCAAATTTATTTCTTCATATTCAACATGCATGAAGTAATTGTTGTCTTTTTTATTTCTTACTTGCAAGTTGACCTTAGTTGATCAAAGATTGTTTGTCTAGATTGATTGCATATATAACTAATGAGCAATGGGCTAAGGGTTCATCCTCCTCTGTACACTACATATGTCGGATAGACTATATGATGAACTTTGTTGGCCACTGACTGACTACTATTGGAGCTTTTGCAATTTCCCTATTAGTTTGGTATGTCTAAAACCGGTGACTTCCACATTGTCTAGTCATGTTCAATTCTACGCTTCTATGAGTTCATTGTGATTCTTTATTGCGTGAATCTATTATTCAAAGTACCTTATATCGTTGCTACCTCGTTTGTCTGGCTATTCGATGCCCATCTAATGGCTTGCTTAGTGAGGACCTAAATCATCTAATACGGACTCAGCGATTGCTACATGTCATGCTTGGCATTCAGTGCTAGTATATGGCAATGTGTACTCAACTTTGCTGCAGGAATCAAAGTCCATCATAATTTCGTCCTTCCTTGAAACAGTTTGATTTAGTGCTATAAATGCTCAAAGAAAAAGTAAGGAATGTATTTCAAGACGTGTGGTATGAAAATAACTGCGGTTTTGAAGACAAGCTACAAAATGAGCCTTTTGTGTTAGGAATATGATAATTGGACAGTGTTCGGAAATAATTAAGTAAAACAAAATGCATTTTTGGAACGAAGCAAATGGGCAGCGTCCTTCAACAACAAAGGAAAAAACAAACCAAACCTAGATAGATTGTTGATCGATCGAAAAGCTTTAGTGTAGATTCGAGCCCAACGAATGCACGTTGTCTCCTTAAGACAATTTTGCCCCCTCAATGCGTATCAAGGCCACCAGACAAATGTCTCTTAGGATAGAACAAATCACTTTCTCTCTTGCGGTACTACAAAGAGAAAACTTCGAACTCAACTTGTGTTTTCTGAATATTCGCATGTATGACCCCCAACCTGAATGAATGGTGCCTATTCATGATATGAAACTATACGAACATGTATGAATGGTGCTTGTTGATTGATTGAATAGTCACCAAGACCCGATGAGAAAATTATTAAAAAAGAGTCACTTCGGGAGCCGAAAATAAACTAAGCTATGACAAGAGAAAAGGAATATTATATAATCAAACCCGGGCCCGGCCAGATCCCAGCCGAGCTGAGCCTAGCAGATGCGCGTGTAGTGGTCCTAGGCTTAACTTAGGTCCTCCCTCTTCCACCAAAGTGGGGTATCCCTTGGGGCTCACCCTCACTTTGTTGTCTTGTCTAATGTGTGACTCATCATCCCTTACTTCTCATTCACTTATTTTAGAGGACTTGGACGCTAAGTCCCCAACATTTTGTCCCTATGGTTTAGATATTTATTCTGTAGACATCATATATGAAGATGAAATATATTCAGCAAGTTCTTGTTTCATTTCTTAAACTGACTGGTAATCCATTTGAACCAATGATGCTGATCTCTAATCTCACTTCGTTTGATATCATGCTCCTCTTGCAAGAACATAAGTTGGAATTTAGTCATCACAAGTTTTTAACTTCAAGGGCAATGCTTAACATTATTGTTTGCCAATAGCATATATATGTCTCACTTTAAATTTCTTGCGAATTCAACTGGTGTTATTTGCTAGGAGTTGATGCCTCTAAAGCTAATGATTCGCAATAAAGGGTCTTCAATATGAATGTAACACACATTTTCGAGGCATGAATTGATAAAAGCCTTATGGCCACCGCGGATCAATATAACCAAGATCAACTTTGTGCAAGCTCCTCTTGAACTCATGCTTTAGGTCATAAATGAGGACTATCAAAGGCATGGTAGTCACCTGAACTAGTAAAAATGTGTAACTTCAACCTTTAAAAAGAAAAAATTGAAACACAAAACCCAATCTGATCATTCGGGTTATATGCTATTTGACCTTAGGCCGAGTTGGGCGAAGCACATATGTGTAGTGCTTTCGGGTTAGGTCAAGTATCATGAAACCCAATTCGATCCGACCCATTGACACCCCTACCTCCAATCAACCTTTTGATGATGGGTTTTTCATATGAACATAATTAATTATTAGTTAAGTTTGGATGTGAAAGTAATCCATATTATTAGCGTTAGGTGATCCATTTCCTCAGTAACAAACCAATTTCATTTTTTCCTCCGCCGCTACTCATTTCTCCCACTTGACCACAGACTAGCATATTGTCTTTAAGGTTCAAGCCAAGATAGATAACTTGCTTGGTTTATTTGGAAAAAGATAGGTGCTTTACTATTTAAGAATCAAAGCGTCTCGGGTTCATTCTTATTAGGTGCAATCCTTCGAGCTAGACATGAACAACCAATTTCATACAAATCTTTTGATTTCAATGTGGAGTTGTAACTTTGTTTGGATGCAAGGTATACTAGGATCGACGCACGTTTAAGTAAATACGGCCATTGGCCAACCTAATGTTCCCGAGTGAAATCACATGTGAAGAAACACCTCATCAATTTTCTTTCTTTCTAACATTTCTTCAAACAAAGCTCGAATGAGATAGGCAAGGTTACGTGCAAACATGATTATGCAACTCATAGAAGCAAAACCCTTCTCGACAAGTCCTTGTCCTATATAGGGAAAGAGACGAAACGGTTTTTTCTCGACTCTAATAGCACTTCCAAATGCATGTCAAACCTCTATGGAGGTGCCACGATGAGCCTTTGTGTTACAGCTGTTGGGAAGTAAAAGGTGCAAAGCGAATCCAAGTGTCGTGAGCACAAGGCGGCACGATGCCCAGTGGGCTTAGGAAATCCAATCATGACTGCTTTCGATTGCCTTTTCGGTTGCTTTTCTTTTACTTTTGGTTGGCGTCATCGTGATCTGTATGCTAATGCAGAGTTGAATTTCTTACAGTTCTAATTGTCATGCACCAAAGGACTATTTACATACTCTCACATGGCTTTACCATCGGTCTACCATAATGTTGGCAATCCGGCTGGATTAGCCTGAGCACAGCATGGTTTCCTTGAAGTGCCGATCTCGGCTCGTACCCAGGGCGGGGTAAACCAAGCCGGGTCATTTGGCCAAAGCTCGTGTGTTTAATTTCTTTTCCCCTTGATGGGTTTGATAACGGTCTGCTCAAGATGACCTGAATTTAGACCCGGCCCGCGTCTATCTGTATCTCAAATGGGCAGTTACAAGAATACTAAATATACATTAGTGTTTGTAATGGAAGGTTTTTATGAGAGTAAAAAAGGAAAGATATGCTTACCTTTTGGAGTGAAGAGGAACACTTCTTGCTTGTGTTAGAAAAACGTAAAGTGAAAGAGGAAAACGTTCTCTCTCTCTAAAGTCTTTCTTGGAATTGAAATTCTCTCGGTCAGAGTTGGCATATAATATGTGGAACGAAAGGTACGATTTATGATCTTTATAGTGCCATGTGATTGTGCTTAATCAGTGATACAATGATTACGATCTAAGGCTATTATTCTATTTGCTTTCGTTGCGATCACTTTGAATATGTTTGAAGTTTCGGATCTATGTGATCCTACATTGGAATCAGAGCTATTAGCACTTGTTATCTTTTTTTTTTGTTCATGTTGATTACATATTGATTGTGGTTATTAAGTGTAATTCAGATTAGGGATTAATCATAAAAGTCAGTGAGCTTTTTTGCATTTCTAGAAATATACGTTTGGTAAAAGTAGAACGTTTTTGCATATACGTATAGTACTCGTCCATACGAGCGTTTTGACTAGTTGTACATAAAAAATGGAGGTTAGAAAGGTCGCCGGAGAGCCCGGAAGCCGGTGAGTAAGCTTGTCGTCCGCGGGGCTGACGTCAGCCCTACGCGGCTGTGGGTAAAGGCCCACGTGGGCCTGTGGGCTTTCATTTTATTTTTAGAAAAAAGGGCTTGAGGGCTTGCGGGCTTAGGGCCCGCGAGCCTTGGCACATGGCCAAAGCTCGCGAGCCCAAGGCCAGTGGGCCTAGGGCCCACGAGCCCAAGGGCTTGTGAGCCCAAGCCCCAAGGCTCGGTCAAATGGACCGAAGGCCATGGACCATGGTTCTCGGTCCAACGCGTTGACTCGGATTGTTGACCGTTCACCAGGACCGTTGACTTTTTAATTTTTTTTTTTGGATTTTTGTAATCCATGGTTGATTTGAGGACTTATGAAATTTGCTATGTGGATTTGTGAATTCCTGACGTTTTGCATATGTTGCAGGAATGATGGCAAATTATTGGAGAACATGTATTGTTGTGCGTACACATGCACAAAGGGAAAGGCTACATAGTTTTAAAGAGGTGTTGAGAAATTATCGTTGGTTAGAGGGTAGCATAGAAGATCACTTGATAGTGGTCAACGAAATGATACAAGAAGTTGTATTTAAAGGTGGTCAATGGTGAATGAGGATATCATGCAAGCGACTGCGCTACGTATAACACTTCCCTACATATGGCAAAGGGTCCTTGATAGGGTCAAGGAACGTGTCCAGGCATCGACCAATCACGGAAAATACTATAAGCTTGTTGTAGTTTTCATAAAGGAGTACTATAAAGTGGAAATGCAAAAGACAAAAATGTTAGGCATGAATACCACTTGGCGGAGATCAAATGCGCCTAGGAGAAAACCAAACCCAAAAGGGAATCTTGCTATTTTTCTCATGGTTGCCGAAAGTGGAAATAAAGATTTCCTCTGACCTCAAGAAATCATTGCCTAGAATTCGCAAGCTCATAATTAGGGATCCAACTTCAATTTAATTTGATGTATGACATAATTGTTCAATTTCTTTATGTTTGAATAATGTTTGTTTAAGATAATGGTATTTTATTTTTGAATATTACGTTGTTTAATTGTGGATTATAATTGTGTTATGGCACAATTGATTTGAATTATTTCTCTTAGTTATAAGTAACTAAATAGAACTAAGAACTTTACCTAGATAATTATATTAGTAATGATTTCAAATTAAGTCTTTGTTATGATGATTGGAGACAAGGCGTGTCCTTTCGAGTTTTGAACATAAGGTGAAATTATATATAATATAGTTAGCTAGTGTGAGGTAGTTGCATAAATAAAAAAATTGTGCTTAATATGTCAAATGAACTTTGTGTTCAGAAAAATGGCTTCAGCATCTAAGAATATTGTGGCTGAGCTTAACAAAGGAGAGAAACAGAACGGCGAGAATTATGAGATATGCAGCATGAAAATCCAGTATGCATTGAAAGAGCATGAGGCTTTGGAAGCTCTGAATATCACCATGGCAGAACCTGAGGACGGCGAAACGGCATAGCATCAAAGAAATAAAAGAAGCATTTGCTACATAGAAAAAAATGATTACATTGCACGTATCACTCTTTTAAGCAGCATAGAGAATGACTTCATGCTGGAGTTTAGGCATTTTAATAACGCCAAAGATATGTGGGCTACATTGGCAATAAGGTTTGGTCAGACAATGGTCACCAAACGTAGACATCTAACCATTAAGTTTGATTTAAGCAAAATGTCACCTGGTCAATCCATGAGACAGCGTTTAAGACGCATGTCAAACATGATAAGTGAGTTGAGAGATGCTGGCCACACGTTGACTAATGAGCAGCAAGTATAGGCAGTTATTCATTCTCTCCCTCAGAGCTGGGAACATATGAAAGTCCACCTGACCTATAACGAAAGTATCAGGACTTTCGATGATGCTTTGGGCCACTTAAAGCTAGAAGAGAATCACCTCATGGTAGCTAGATTCGAATCAGACATATATTTTGTTGGTTCCAGCTCACATGGGGCTTTGGGTCTTAAGTGCAGGCATTAGGGTGGGTTTAAAAAGTGGCAAGGGAAGAGACCGAATCTGTCCAAGAGAAAGATGAGATAAAACCAACACATTAGAAGGCGAAGCGTCTCGTGAAGAAAAACATGTACAGTGAAATGTTTTAATAGTGACAAGAAGGGTCACTTCGCTCGCGACTACGCTGAGCCCAAGAAGGTAGAAACCCTAATTATACGTAAATGTGTCACTTGTGTATCTAGTTCTACTTTCTTAATTGAATCTTATTCTTTGTGGACTGTAGATTCGGGAGCCACAAACCATGTAGTGAAAGATAGAGATGCCTTCATGGAGTTCCAACAAGTCTCACAGGGAGCTAAGTACATATATATATATATATATATATATATATAAGGAACAATTCAAGAGCTGAAGTGAATGTGTGTTATTTCTTATTCACGTCCCTTAAATCTTATGACGATGATGTGAATGTGTGGCATGCTAGGCTTAGTCATATTGGCCAACAACGAATGAACAAATTAGCCAAAGAGGACTTAAAATGTCAATTTGCTTGTTTGCGAGCATTGCTTGAGTGGAAAAACGACATGTAAGCCATTTGGAAAGGGAACTAAAGTTGATATTCCATTACAATAGATCCATTCAGACGTTTGTGGTCCAATGAATGTTAGAGCAAGGCATGGGGTTATTTATTTCATCACTTTTATAGATGATCATACCCGATTCAGATATGTCTTCTTGATTGCCTATAAATCCGAAGCTTTTCATTGATTCGTGAAATTTTTGAATTTGGTTGAAAACCAATTAGACAATAAGGTAAAGGCATCAAAATCCGATCGAGGTAGAGAATACTTATCTGATGAGTTTAGAAAGTATTGTGATGAAAAATGAATAGAAAGACAGTTGTCTATTCCCTGTACTCCTCAACAGAACGGTGTTGCAGAAAGGAGAAACAGAACCCTATTAGAAATGGCTAGGTTTATGATGGCGCGGGCTAAGTTGCCTCTTACCTTTTGGGGTGATACATTGCTGACTGCGGCCTATATACTTAACCACGTGCCTTCTAAATCAGTTACAACCACTCCATATGAGTTATGGATAGGAAGAAAACCCGTCTTAAATTTTCTGAAATCGTGAGGTTGTGCTGCCCATATTCACGAGCTATATTATAAAGATGGCAAGTTGGGTCCCAAAGGTAAGACGATCATTTTTATAAGTACTCGGAGCACTCAAAAGGATATGTGTTTATAGGTGAGCAAGAAAGTAGTAGTGTAACTGAAATTGAATCACAGGATGTCACATTCTTAGAGAATGAGTTTCCTAAAAAGGGCGAAATATGTGAAAATTATTCCATATTTGAAACCTTAGATATTGATGATAGAAACATGGGTACTATTCCAAGTGGGAGTGACATGAGCAGAAGGGAATAAGTTCCCGACCAGTCTCAAATAGAACCACTTGATAAGACAGTACCACTATCATCTGATTCGAGTAGGAACGACATAGTATTGAGGGAACCATCCCCAATACGACAAACGAATCGTCAAAGAGTTCCTTGTCGACGTTTTGACATTGGAAGGGAAGCTTTTATGGTTGCTCCACAAGAAGAGCCGAGGAATGTAAATGAGGCTCTAGAATGCCCTGATAAGGAAAAATGGATACAAGCAATGGAGGAAGAGATGAAGTCTATGAGATTAAATCAAGTGTGAGAATTGGTTGATCTTCCTAAGGGAAGAAAAGCTGTTGAGAACAAATGGCTTTTCAAGATAAAACGTATAGCTGATGGCTCAATTGAGAGGTATAAGGCTCGCCTTGTGGCGAAAGGGTTTACCCAACGGGAAGGAATTGATTATGATGAAACGTTTTATCCTATAGTGAGATTTAGCTCTATTCGCTTTATCTTAGCTATAGTGGTAAGTTTGAATCTCGAATTACATCAGATGGATGTAAAAATTGTTTTTCTCAATGGAGAATTAGAAGAAGAAATTTATACGAAACAACCTATTAGTTTCATATTAGAAGGCCAAAAACAAAAGCTACGTCGACTTCTGAGATAGATATATGGCTTTAAGCAGTCATTGAGATAGTGATATATACGTTTTCACAAAACTATAATAGCATATGATTTTACAATGATACATGAGGATCATTGTGTATATATTAAGAGATCCAAGGATCAGTTTGTGATCATATCATTATATATTGATGATATGTTGCTTGCTAGAAGCAATATGGAGTTTATCAAGACAATTAAGGATTGGTTATGTACCAATTTTGAAATAAAACATATGGGTGAGGCTGCGTATATTCTTGGAGTTAAGATTTCAAAAGATCATTTAAAGAGATTGTTGTCTCTTTCACAAGAAACTTATATAAAAAAAGTTCTTGAACGATTCCGCATGTAAGAATGTAAACTTATTAATACTCCTATTGTAAAAGGTGTACAATTGAGCAAAAGACTTTGTCCTGAGACTTCTCAAGAGATGGAACAAATGAGCAAAGTTCTATATAGACCTGTTGTCAGTAGTTTAATGTACGCTATGACGTGTACAAGGCCCAACATATGTCATGTAATTGGAATGATAAGTAAATACCAACACAATCCAGGTCAAGCACATTAGACCGCAATCAAGAGGATTCTGAGATATTTGAAAGGTACTGCAAATTACTCGCTGTGCTATCAAGGGAGAGAGATCTGCACCTTGGAGGCCACAGTGATGTTAATTGGGGAGGAGATTTAGATGTAAGAATGTCTACTATCCGGATATGCATACTTACTGAATAATGGCGCCATATCATGGAGCAGTAAGAAGCAGACAAGCATAGCCTTGTCCACGATGGGGGCAGAATTTGCGTCTTCATCAGCAACAATACTTGAGGATGTTTAGCTGAAACGATTTGTGGATCATCTGGGTGCCACTAAGAGTGGTGCAGGACCATTATTGGTTAATTGTGATAGCCAAGCAGCAATTGCCTATGTTAAGGATCCCAAATTTCATACTAAAACCAAACACATAGATATCAAGTATAACTTTGTAAAAGACATGGTTGCACAAAGATTGTGAACATGCAGTACATGCCTACGCATAGAATAATAGCAAACCTTTGACAAAGCCAATGACTAGAGATGTTTTCAATGGTTATGTCTAGGGCTACATAGATATTGATATACTAAATATGTATTTCCTGAGTTGTTTACAGTGATTAAAGACTTTATTTGTCTTCATTACTGATCTTTATGAGATTAGTACGATATTTATGCAAATTAACACTTTATGTGTTTTATTAACGCTTCATGTGTTATTGTAATACTTTGTGTGTTATAGAAAGTATGTCGGATAGATAAGAGATCGACTTACTCACATGGGTGATTGCCTCTATATATAGTATGTTGAATGGATATGAGACAATTTGAGCTTGTTATCTATGTGATAAATAAGAGCTCAAGCTTAAACAATTTAATGTCGTCTTAACAAAAAAGTTAAGATGAGGTCATATTTTCGTTATGACTGAAAGTGAAATGGACCACATTTTTCATTTTATTTGTCTTTATGCTAGATAATGGAAGTTTAGAAAAGAGTAGAAAGTGAACTCGATTTTAGATATTATGTATGTCTAAAATAGAATCCGCACTGTATTACAAGAAAAAGACACTCTCCATGGAAAAGGAGAGAATGCCATAGTACGTTTTTCATATTACGTACGCATTAGACGACCAATAAGAATTGGCAAAAATTATGATCTCAACTTTTTTTGCCATGTGAGACTCTGTTCCTCAAAAAGTCCCCTTATGACTCTTACTCATTCTCAAGATTTTTATTTGATGTTTGCTATCTTAGAGTGTTACCAATGGTAATGTGTGACTCGACCTAGTGGGGCATCTCTAGAAAAGCGAGTTGGACTAGAATTAAGAGTTTTGAGGAAATAGGAAGATCAACTTAGTGTCGTATTATAGCATTGTGTTCACCGACCGGTCAGTTATGGTTGATGAGTTTAATCACGATTGTGAATGTAATACATTAGTTAAATGAGATCGAGAGAAATGTAAATGCGATTGTTTGATCTAGGGTACTGCATACTATATCTACTCAATGCCCGATTTCTGAGCGGCCATATACTCCCGACGGATGTATAGCAATGAGCTCTCAGAGTATGCTGGTCGCACAGATTATATGTCAATATGAATTTGCCGAGAGGGGAATGATACATTCAGCCCTTCGTGAGCGAGTGGGAGATAATGGGTTTAATAAAGGTCCGCCCAATATGAGTTGAATCTAGACCCGGCCCGCGTCTGTCAATATCTCAAATGGGCAATTACAAGAATACTAAATATACATTAGTGTTTGTAACAAAAGGTTTTTATGAGAGTAAAAAAGGAAAGATACGCTTACCTTTTTTAGTGAAGAGGGACGCTTCTTGCTTGTATGAGAAAAACGTAAAGTGAAAGAGGAAAACGCTCTCTCTCTGAAGTATCTCTTGGAAATGGAATTCTCTCGGTCAGACTCGACATATAATCTATGATACAATGATTACGATCTAGGGCTATTATTCTATTCGCTTTCATTGCGATCGCTTTGAATATGTTTGAAGTTTTCGGATCTATGTGATCCTACACCCCTTTGTGGCTTTTTTGAATATCTATCTCTTTCGACCTTGAGCCCTTTGTATATGCTATCAGTTACCCAATCACTACTTGGTGAGTTGCCATTGTCAGGTATCTTTTTAGGACACAATGACCCTTGATTTGGCACGAATTTGGGAGCTCGGCCGGGCACGACATGGTTTGCTCTTGCACAAACACGTCTTGCTTGGCAAATGATCTATGCCTAGTGATGTGTGCAAGGTTGCATCGAGCTCAGATTAGGTTGGATTGAGCCTTTTGCCACCAAACAATTTCCAAAGCTATGTTCTCAAATTTCAATTGTAATATAATATATAATTTCTTGGGGATTATTAAATATTTTGGAAAATTTAATCATTATTGTTAGGGAAATTGTCATTTAAGGTGCAGCAATTTTCTAAAAAAGGATAACTAAAAATGAACTTTGTTTTAAATAAGGGTCCAAAATGGCCAATTAGTTTCAAATAAGGATTCAAACTCATAAGCATATCAATTTTATTCTTAAAAATGATCTGAACTCACTGGCAATCCAAATTTTTATCGATGGGCTACTAGAGCATGGACAATATCATCCCTATAACTTTGCTTTTATTTATCTCTTTATTATTCTTCTTTTTTCTTTTTTCTTTTAAATTTATTTCTTCTTCTTTAGGCTTCTCTTCTCAAACGAGTCAAGGGTGGTCACCAATGAAGGAGATGGAGTTGATTTTACCATTGCAAAGCATTATCCCCCTATTTAATTCATTTTGTCAATGTTTTGTTTTTGGTAAAGGGTAAATGTTGTATTGGCTTTTACCAAATGTAGCTTTACATGAAGAGATAACTCGGCACCACAAAAAAGAAAAGTGGGTAAGATAAGAACATCTTTTTTTGTCAATGTTTCGAACTACAAACACCAAATCCTAGGCATGTTGATGGAAGTTGGGATTTGTCCCTTCGAATTCGATTATTCTCCAACAAGGTGAAGAAATCAAAGAGCAATAACTGAGGAAGACAACCCCTTTTGCTTTTTTGTTCTTGAAGCCTTTGTTCCCTTGATTTCTGGATAATCCCCAACTAGGGGTGTGCATGGTTCAGGGCGATTCAGTTCTTCTCTAGAATCAGAAACTAGACCGATGGAACTGATCCCCGATCTCTAGAACCGAAGATTGGGGACCAGACTGCCTACTCTTGGGCCGGTTCCTAGAAAATCTAATGAGACCGGTAGGTAATAGGGAAAATTCTAAAAAAAGTTAAATTTCTTTACTTTAAAAAAAAATATTTGGGTAAAGTTGAGTGAAGATTAAAATTACATAAATTTAAATCGATTTCTTTTTACTAAAATATAAAAGAAAAATTATTGGTTCGGTCTGGTTGGAACTGCCCAGACACCGGTTCCACTAATCGGAACAGTCCCGCTTCGGGCGGTCCAAGTTGCTTACCCCTACCCTTAACAGCCAAAATTGAACCCACATATGGGCAAATCCAATACACGAAAAACTGTTTTCTTGTGTCGTGCTAGAAGTTCACGTACACCCACACAAATGCATCGTCGGGTTCATTGCCAGCCTGATGTAGTCCAACTCGACCACCAACAACCTTGTTGTTGCCATCACTAGCAGCCACATCAACGAGCTCCTTCGCTCGTTTGATCAATATCACCTGGGACTAATGTTGAATGTTATCACGCTCTCGTCGATGGCGTTTGTGTGCTCCTCCCCCTTCGACATCAGCTGTAGATGTTGTTTGAGCTGGTCACACTATTGCTGGCTCGGATAGAGAAGGAATTGATAAACCTTTGTCGAACGACAAGGGTGATGGAGTTGTTATCGAGGGTAATGGAAGACGAGGCTGAAGGTGTCGATGGCGAGGTCAGTAGTGAGAGAGAGAGGGGGGGGACGTCAGCAGAGGCAATATGTAGAAGATGGAGGCTAGGAGTAGATGAAGAAAGGAAGAAAATGAAGGAAGAAAAGAAAACCAAAGGAAATTAGAAAAAATTATTAAAAAAGAAAATAGAAGAAATATTACAATAGAAAAAACAATCCTTGGTCTATAGTCAATTGCCAGCTAGACTTAATCGATTAGTGAGTTGAATTTTTCCTAATTATTATTATAAAAATGTTGGAAATATGGAATTAATTGATGGGTGAATGAGAAATTATTTCTCAAAGAATATCCTTAAGTTGGAAGTGGGAAATGGAGAAACACTAGTCCCACATTGGAAAAGAAGAAGGCTTTAAAGTGCTTTATAAGTGATACACTCATTTAGAGTGGTAACGTTAAAAGCACGAGCACTACGCCCACGCGCATGCTTAGGAGGGGGGGGGGGTGCAAATTTGGTTCCCGACGAACCTGAAATTGGGAGTAAGCATGCGACCCGCTTACATGAATGCAACCCCAAAAAGTGGGTTGAGCAACAAACCACTTTTTGCCTTATGGATTAACATTTTCTAACTCAAAGCTGTGGGTTAATTTTCTTATAATGATGGCCAGACCGTCAGAGTCTGGAGACCGTCTGAGTCTAAGACCTTTAGCTTCATTGTGTACAGGAGGGGGCGAATCTATTTTAAGGAAACTGTGTTGAACACATGCCTCGGTGTCCTATTTCCTTTCACTCTTATTGTTGTATCTTTCTGTAATATATATATATATATATATATTTATATATACCTTGTTTGAGTGTTATTGATGCTATTTTGAATTGTGTACCTCTAGTATTCTCAAAGTAGATTTGGAGATTTGTGCAAATCCTCCAATAATCTTAAAACATATTATCGTCAACAATTCAAATGGCTACTGAAAAAGCTGTGGTTGATGTTGTTGCTGCCTGCATCACTAAAGAAGCTGCCCCTATTGCTGTCCAATTATATGGATCATTCGAGGCCCTTACTGCAGTTTTTGTCCACCTTGGTGAGAAATCTGAAAAGTTCAACAGATCGAATTTCAAAAGGTGACAACAAAAGATGTTGTTTTACCTAATAACATTGAATCTTGCGAGGTTCTTGATTGAGGAAGCTCCCGTGCTATCCGATGGAGAAACGGATAAGCAAGCTTTCAACGCAGTTGAAGCTTGGAAGCATTCTAACTTCCTGTGTAGGAATTATGTCATGAATGGCTTACATGATTCATTGTACAACCTTGCTGCAGTTTCTGTCCACCATGGTGAGAAACCTAAAAAGTTCAATGGATCGAATTTCAAAAGGTGACAACAAAAGATGTTGTTTTACCTAACAACGTTGAATCTTGTGAGATTCTTAACCGAGGAAGCTCCTGAAGCTCCCGTGCTATCCAATGGAAAAATGGATAAGCAAGCTTTCAACGCGTTTGAAACTTGGAAGTATTCTGACTTCTTGTGTTTGGATTATGTGTACTGTGAAAAACAGACAGCTAAAGAACTGTGAGAATCTCTTGATCAGAAATATAAAACAGATAATGCTGGAGCAAAAAAAAATTTTGTTGGTCGATTCCTTGATTATAAGATGGTCGATTCCAAGACTATGATCAGTCAAGTGCAAGAAATTTCAGGCTGAAGGAATCATCTTGAGTGAAACCTTCCAAGTGGCTGCTATTATTAAGAAGTTGCCTCCTGTGTGGAAGGATTTCAAGAACTACCTTAAGCATAAGTAAAAGGAAATGAATATTGAAGAGCTAATTGTTAGACTTTGAATTGAAAAAGACAACATAAGCTCTAAAGGCAAATGGTTCAATCTAGCTGCAGCAAAGGCAAATGTTGTGGAGCATAGGACCAAACAAGAAGGTTGCCAAGCCAAAGCTGGGACCGAAGAGAGGTGTTTCCAAGAACAAGTTTCAAGGAAAATGCTTCAATTGTGGCAAGATGGGGCATAGATTTGTTGAATGCGGACTTCCAAAGAAAAGAAATCATGAAACAAATATGGTGAATGACATATGGGTCAATCATAAATCTTTTTACGATGATTTCTGAAGTGAATTCTGTTGGATCTAATCCGAAAGAATGGTGGATTGACACTAGTGCCACCAGACACGTATGCTCCAACATGGATATATTCACAAAGTTTGAACCAATTCATGGAGAAAAAGTTTTCATGGGAAACTCTGCTACGTCTATGGTTGAAGGCCAAGGGATTGTGTTGCTGAAGATGACTTTAAGGAAAGAGCTAACTTTGAACAATGTGCTATATATGCCAGAAATCCGAAAGAACCTACTTTATGGGTCTCTATTGAACAAGCATGGGTTTTGTATGGTGTTTGAGTCAGACAAAGTTATTTTGTCCAAATTCGGAATGTATGTGGGGAGTGGATATGTATATGATGAGCTTTTTAAGCTCTGATGGATCTAGCGCGATCACTTAGAGGGGGGAATAGGTGATTTTAAAATCTTTTGCGGAAGTATGTAAAACACAGCGTGTGAAGCGTGGTATGTGAGTGATATATGAAGAACAGTAAGCACACACAGAGAGTTAAGAGAGAAGATCAAGACACAAGGTTTATAGTGGTTCGGCTTATCTCAAGTCCATGTCCACTCTCTCGAGCTGACAACCTATCGGCTGTATTCCACTATGAATCAAAAGAGTTATAAATCAGTTCTAAGACTTCACGAAGTCTTATGCTCTCACAGCAAGTATATGTAACACTCTTTTGTTTACAATAGGCGCACAGTAAATGGACAACTCTAAACTTTGGAATTATACTCTCATCAACTTCTTCGTCTCTTCTTTAACAGCTTGAAATATCTCCATTAAATACTCTTTCATGCCAATACGATCGTTGGCACCTTCCAAAGGAATTCTTCCAATCGACCCGTTGGACAGAATCAATCGGGAAGATATCAATCAATTTTCAGATCGTGTTAAGAGTCTGTTAATTCTGGTCGCCCATACAATCAGGATCTTGGTTTCCATAAGTGAATACTTGCCATAATTACCCGATCTTCAGAAAATCCAATATGCCAATAATAAACTTCATATTCTTGGAAGTAATCAATCTTGTCGATCCACATATATGATGTCTGAAATCCACGAGCATCAAAGTCATAAGAATATTCTCTTACTCAAACAGTCGTCATAATTCCGACTTTCCATATTTTTCCAAATCTGACTTCCAGATGATATGTGTCTGATACCTTCAGATCTTAAAGACCTGACTACCTTCAGATGTTAAAAATTTGAGAACCTTCAGACTATCCAAGTCTGACATCTCTCCACATGATAAAGATCTGGCGACTTCTAGATTATACAAGATTTGCCAATTTTCCAGATGATAAAAATCTGGCCACGACTAAAACACTTGACTCCAAGTCAAATCACAGAGTTTCGTCCTTTTGTCATAGAGTTTTGTCATCTTCAAAATCATCGATAGATCTTCCTCTAACAATCTCCCCCTTTTTAATGATGACAAAACGATCCTGCAAATTTTAGATTGTATCTCCTGTAACATAACACTTCAACAATATATAATAACATTTAATCGTCTGAAATCCGCTCTTTGTCATCTTCAAAATCACAACAAACCTTTTTGATGATGACAAAACCTTCATGCAGATTTTTGAGATATATTCTGTAATACAAAACATTAGCCATATGTGATATCTCTTAAGTGAGATAAAACTCTCCTGCATAATTGAGATTATAATTCCTACAACATATCACATTAGCAGTATAAAGAATTTCTTAATCGAATTTGCAATCTGTATCCACAAGACAAAAGTTAGTCTTGACAAATCATGATTAAACTTTAGAGAATTAACATCTCAATCAATCATTCAATCAACATCTCAATTCATCCAGTCAATAGTTCAAGCAATCCAAACAAACTAAGCTCATCAAACTTAAACTCATAAAAAAAAATTGATAAACCAAAGAGAGTTAAAAACAAAATCTGCACTTTGTCCCACTTTTTGTCATAATAAAAAAATTTAAGATGGAGGGGGAACTCGAAAATTTCATCGAAGAAGACATTATGGCTTCGAAGAAATCTTCGTTGTTCGAGCAAGAAAGTTGAAAACTTTGAAGAGAATGCTTGAGAGAAAAACGAAGCTCAAGGGTTTCAAAGTTAAAGATGGAATGTAAACAAAGAGATAATCAAACAGTTTTAAGAGAAAGTCCTTTCTGAAATTTCAAAAAGAGATTAAAACCGGAAAGTAAAACTTTCTAAAAACAATGGTTCAAATAATATTCAAACAATCAAGCAAAGATTCAAACAATATTCTGACAAGTAAATAAAGCAAGTAATATCTCAGATCATATATTAGGCAAGCGACGTTTTCGGAAACGTTCCTTAACTTGCTTAAAATATAATGCCATAATATGAGTTACCTTAAACGTTGTATTGTTTGAGATGTTGTGATGTCCAAGACATTGTCGAGTTTGGTCATCTCGAACTGAGTCAGAGCCCAAGCTTGCTTTTAATTCAAAATCAGAATGTGCCATCATACATATATCTACATACTCGTCATCACTGTCTTTAAACTCTTTTGGATCTTCTTCATTGATTTTTTCAACTTCATACGATTGAAGAGTTCCGATAAGTTCATCAATAGAGAGATGCTTAATCCTCTGTGTTTCTCTAATAGAAATCTTCACGTGATTCCACTCATTGGATAATCCACGTAATAGCTTGTTGACCTTCATAGGTCCAGAGATAGGATGGCCTTGACATGCTAGTCCGTTTACTATTTCAGTAAATCGGCTGAACATGTTAGAGATGTTCTCTCCATGTTCAATCTTGAATGCTTCATATTGACCGAGAAGAATGTTGATCTTTGTCTCCTTTACACGATCGATTCCTTCATATGTGACATTCAATGTGTCCCATATTTCCTTCGTTGTTTCACATAAACAAATACGATTATACTAAGTAGAAGATAAAGCACAGTATAAAATATAAATAGCTTTAACATCAAAATGTTGTCTTATGATGAAATCAGCTTGTGTCATTTCTCCGACTTCTACAGCGTTTCTCTCTGAATTTGATGCAGCTTTAGGATTTATCCCTCTGTCAACCACATCCCATACCAAAAGATCTGTTGATCTTAGGAATGCCTTCATATAGCTCTTCCAAACATTGTAATCAAACCCGTCAAAGTAAGGAGGTCTGGGGGTGCTATATCTTCGTACCAAACCTGGAGCAAAAGCACTAGACATAGATCTTTAGCTTAGAAGTAAAACACTTCAAAAACAAGCACGAGGCTCTGATACCAATTGATGGATCTAGTGCGATCACCTAGAGGGGGGTAAATAGGTGATTTTAATTTTTTTTGCGGAAGTATGTAAAACACAGCGTGTGAAGCGTGGTATGTGAGTGATATATGAAGAACAATAAGCACATACAGAGAGTTAAGAGAGAAGATCAAGACACAAGGTTTATAGTGGTTCGGCTTATCTCAAGCCTACGCCCACTCTCTCGGGCTGACAGCTTATCGGCTGGATTCCACTATGAATCAAAAGAGTTACAAATCAGTTCTAAGACTTCACGAAGTCTTATGCTCTCATAGCAAGTATATGTAACACTCTTTTGTTTACAATAGGCGCACAATAAATGGATAGTTCTAAACTTTGGAATTATACTCTCATCAGCTTCTTCGTCTCTTCTTTAACAGCTTGAAATATCTCCATTAAATACTCATTCATGCCAATACGACCGTTGGCACCTTCCAAAGGAATTCTTCCAATCGACCCGTTGGACAAAATCAATCAGGAAGATATCAAGCAATCTTCAGATCGTGTTAAGAGTCCATCAATCCCGGTCGCCCATACAATCAGGATCATGGTTTCCATAAGTGAATACTTGCCACAATTACCCAATTTTTAGAGAATCCAATATGCCAATAATAAACTTCATATTCTTGGAAGTAATCAATCTTGTCGATCCACATATATGCTGTTTGAAATCCACAAGTATCAAAGTCGTAAGAATATTCTCTTACTCAAATAATCGTCATAATTTCGACTTCTCATATTTTACCAAATTTGACTTCCAGATGATACGTGTCTGATACCTTCAGATCTTAAAGATTTGACTACCTTCGGATGTTAAAGATCTGAGAACCTTCAGACTATCCAAGTCTGACATCTCTCCAGATGATAAAGATCTGGCAACTTCCAGATCATACAAGATCTGCCCATTTTCCAGATGATAAAAATATGGCCACGACTAAAACACTTGACTCCAAGTCAAATCACAGAGTTTCGTCCTTTTGTCATAGAGTTTTGTTATCTTCAAAATCATCGATAGATCTTCCTCTAACAAGCTCAATGTAATGGAAATGATGAATAAAGACAAGAAGTCTTTTGTTTATTTGCTTGAGTCTTCCAATTTATGGCATGGTAGACTTGGTCACTCTAATTTTGATGCATTGCGTAGACTAATTGATTTGGAACATATATCATCATTCCAAATTGATTCAAAACACAAGTGTGAAATTTGTGATGAGGCAAAATTAACGAGGTCATCGTTTCAAACAATTGAAAGAAACACTAAACCTCTTGAATTAATTCATAGTGACATTTGATATTTGAAATTCATACAAACGAGAGGTGGTAATAAATATTTTATTACCTTTATTGATGATAGCATGAAGTACTGCTATCTGTATTTGCTTAAAAGCAAAAGAGAAGCCTTAGAGAAATTTGTTCTTTATAAGAATGAAGTTGAAAATTAACTCAATTGGTAAATTAAGAGATTGAGAAGTGATAGATGTGGTGAGTATGAAGCATCATTTGGTGAATTCTGCGAACGATACGGAATTGTGCATGAAGTAACTGCACCGTACTCTCCTTAATCAAATGGTGTTGTGGAACGTAAAAATAGCACATTGAAAGAGATGATGAATGCGATATTACTAAGTTAAGGCTTTCCCCAAAACATGTGGGGAGAAGCTATTTTGTCAAGTAATTACCTTTTAGATAAGGTACCTCTAAAGAAAGAGGTTAAAACCCCTTATGAACTATGGAAAGGTAGGACACTATCCTATGAACACTTGCGAATGTGGGGGTGTCTTGCAAAAGTAGCAATTCCAACACTAAAGAAGATAAAAATAGGTCCTAAAATGGTGGATTGTATCTTTATAGGCTATACATCTAACAGTAATGCATATCAATTTCTTATACATAAATCTCAAATCCCAGATATACACAAGAATACAATCATGGAATCGAGGAATGTGTCATTCGAAGATGTATTTCCATGTAAATCCAATGATGGATCTAGTTCGTCTGAATGAACGAATGGAATTATGAATAATTCGGATCATGAAGGTCATGAGACCAGATTGAGTCTAAAGACGATCAGACTTTACGATCTGAGTCTAAAGATGATCAGACTTTACGATATGAGTTTGGAGACGGTCAAATTCTGAAGACGATTAGACGGACTGAGTCTGAGGACAATCAGACTTTACGATCTGAGTCTGGAGGCGGTCAAAGTCTAAAGACAATCAGACGTTCTGAGTTTGAATACGATGATCATGAACTAGAATTGAGACGAAGTAAACTAATAAGAGTGGAAAAATCCTTTGGGAATGACTTTCTAACTTATTTGTTAGAAAAATAAATCACTAAATTATACATAATTAGTGACTTCTTCTAAGGACTTCTATGGAAAGAGCAATAAAAAGTGAAATGGATTCTCTTTTGCAGAATCACACTTGGGAGCTAGTAGATTTTCCTCCAGGTTGTAAACCTTTAAGGTCCAAATGGATCTTTAAAAGGAAGATGAACGCTAATGGCTCTATTGATAAGTACAAAGCCAGACTTATAATCAAATGATACAAGTAACGAAAATGTTTAGATTACTTTGACACATATTCTCCTATGACAAGAATAAACTCCATAAGGATGATACTTGCAATAACTGCATTGCGAAATCTAAAAGTACATCAAATGGATGTGAAACAACTTTCTTAAATGGTGATTTGGATGAAAAAATCTATATGGAGCAACCTAAGGGTTTTATAGTTCCACGACAAGAAAGGAAAGTTTGTAAATTGATGAAATCATTGTATGGCCTAAAACAAGCGCCGAAGTAGTAGCATGAAAACTTTGATAATACAATGATTACCAATAGCTTTAAAATCAATGGATCTGATAAATGTGTATACTTCAAAGAGACAGAAGATAGCATACTAATTGTTAGTAGTGATGATAAGATGGTCAAATCTACCAAGAGTATGTTGAATTCAAAATTTGATATGAAAGATATGGGACATGTTGATGCAGTTTTAGGAATAAGACCACAAGAATGTCAGATGGTCTTATTTTAGACCAGTCACACTATGTGGACAAGATTCTTGAAAAATTCAACATGAATAACTCTGGTATTACTAGAGCACCTCTAGACAATAGTCTTCATTTGTCTAAGAACAGAGTAGATGGTGTTTCTCAAGTAGAATACTCGAGAGTTATTGGAAGTCTGATGTACTTATTGGGTTGCATTAGACCAGATATTGCTTATACGGTTAGCAAATTGAGTACATATATGAACAATCTGAATGTTGACCATTGGAAAGCAATAGTAAGAGTACTAAGGTACTTACGATACACTCGGAATTATGGTTTGCATTATATCAGATACCCAGGTGTTCTGGAAGAATAGAGTGATGGAAACTGGATATCTAATGTAAAAAACTCTAAATCTACAAGTGGATATATATATTCACGCTAGCAGGTGCAGCCGTATCTTGAAAATCGTATAAATAGATGTCATAGCCAGATCTACAATGGAATCCGAATTTATAGCTTTTGATAAATGTGAAGAGAGGCTGAATGGCTACGCCATTGCTTATAGGATATTACAAAATGGGAAAAACATGTGCCACCAATCTATATACATTGTGATAGTCAATTTGCGATTGGAAGAGCACAGAGTAATATATATATATATATATAATGGTAAGTCTAGACATAAACGTCATACACATAAAACCATTAGACAACTACTTTCAACTGGAATTATCTCTATTGACTACGTATGGTTAAAGGATAATATTGCGGATCCGCTATCCAAAGGGTTAAATAGATAGTTAGTTGGGAAGTTGACAAGAGGAATGAAACTTAAGCTTAGAGAGGAATGAGGACCATGGAGGAAAACCCAACCTAACTAACTGGAGATCCCAAAATCTAGGTTCAAAGGGACAATCTACTATATAGACTCAATGAGGTCACTGTGGGGGATGTCCCTCAACCCATTCCTATGTTCAAAGTGACTATGTACGGAAAAATGTTAGCAATTTTGCTTTAATGAAAATAAAGTGGAGCAAATGAATTGCTCAAGACTTTAGAAATTACTTATGTGAGAGTGAAGTGGGGCTACTTCAAAGGAGAATTTGGGGGCTAAATTCTTCCTAAACTCTTGCAGAACTAGGACGATGTTTAGGGCCAAACGAACATAGTCATGAGAATTAAATAAACAATTGAATTTTGTGTGAAGTGTATGGCTCTTTATATAAGAAAGCAGGACAGTTCAAGGACATCGTGTCTACTGGACAGCTAATAAAGTAAGTATACTTTCACAAGAAAGGGAGACTCCTACCTATCCTATACAAGTTTTGGATGCTAAGCTCTATTACAGAGTCAAAGTTAAAACAATTTTTATTCATGTGGGGATTGTTGGAAATATGGAATTAATTGATGGGTGAATGAGAAATTGTTTCTCAAAGAATACCCTTGAGTTGGAAGTGGGAAGTGGAGAACATTAAGGTGTTTTATAAGTTATTACACTCCTTTAGAGTGGTAACGTTAAAGGCACGAGCACTATGCCTCTAGTGCACATGCAGGGGGTGCAAATTTGCTTCCCGACGAACTTGAACTTGGACGTGAGCGTGCGACCTGTGTACACGAACGCAACCCCGGAAAGTGGGCTTAGCGACAAGCCACTTTTTGCCTTATGGATTAACGTTTTCTAAAGCTATGAGTTAATTGTCTTATAATGACGGCCAGACTGTCAAAGTCTAAAACCTTCAGAGTGTGGATACGGCCAAACACAGTTTGAGTCTGAAGATGTTAGACTCAGCGACAAAGTCTGGATACCGCCAGACTCAGTTTTAATGATGGTTTTAATCCGCCATTTTGTAACTGCAGGTTATAGAGTTATGTTGTAATGGTTGATTTAATAAGCAATTATGGTTATAACGGTGGATTTAAATTGGCAATTATACCTGAAATGCTTGTAACGGTAGATTTAATACCGTAACATCCGATTTAATTCGGTAACGGTAAAGTTATTTCCGAAACGTTTCCCCATTTATTTTTATGATCTCTTTCATTCCTTTTTGCCCGGGTAGACACTAATTTTCGAATGCTTTTAGACATTACATTGTTCTCGAAAGTATTGCATTGCATTGTTTTAGAGAGTGTTCAACAAAGACGTTATTCTGGTTCACCAAAAGCTCTGAAGTATTGTTCTTCGTTGCTACCAACCGCTGTCCTGGGAAACAGACGTCTAGCAATCTCACGTGTATTGGAAGAGACAAAACTTCATTGTGTATTGAAGGGGGTAAATATATTTTAAGGAAACTGTGTTGAACACATGCCTCGATTTCTCCTTCTTTTTTTTTTTACTCTTGTTATTGTATCTTTTTGTAATACATATATATCTTGTTCGAGTGTATTGATGTCATTTTGAATTGTGTACCTCAAGTAATCTCAAAGCAAATTTGGAGATTGGTGCAAATCCTCCAACAACAAAACCACATGAGCATTCTGAGTATAGCGACTAGAATTTGATTGAAATGGTTGTCACACAAGAGGGCCATGTATACAAAGGCGGCATATACAATGGCCAATACCACATCCTCATATTCGCTTGGTTCAGTGCCACGGTGGGGAATGTGGCGGAGTCAAAAGATGAACAGGCTCAACTCTGGCGCCGCCACTGGCCATCCACCGTATAGCAGTGGGGGTTACTATCATTGACATCCCCGACATCCTGTTTTAGGGGGAAATACCCGAAATCAAAATGAAGGAGGCGAAGTAGTCCTCGTGGCTGCAAAAGGCCATAGAGGAGGAGGCGCTCCCGCAGAACGCGTGAATCGAGTAGATACGAGTCACGACCAGCCACCTCAATGATGCGACTGTCACGCGGAGGACTGCGAAGACGGGCACAATGATCTCCATCGGGCAGTCGCAACGTAGGACGGCCAAGGAAAGATTTTTGAAGGTTCGTCGAGGTGGAGCGATGGCACGAGGGGAGAAAAGACGATGGCAATGTAGACACCCGCGTAACAAAAGATGAGGGAAGGGTCGACGGCGATCTGCGACAGGAGAGGAAGAGGACGCAAGGGAGAAGTTTCAAGAAAACCTTTCTTTACTTAATTCCTTTTTTCCTTTTTTACATTTTATGCGTTATTGTCATGATGAATTATTCTCTCATAACCTACTCTTATTTG